>CM052803.1:17797599-17825523 GCA_028533885.1 Nasua narica | reverse complement strand
TGAGGCAGGAATCTATCAAAACCCTAGAGAAGAACATAGGCAGTAACCTCTATGACATTAGCCATAGGAACTTCTTTCAGGACATGTCTCCAAAGGCAAAGGAAGCACAAGCGAAAATGAACTTTTGGGAGTTCACCAAGATAAAAAGCTTCTGCACAGCAAAGGAAACAGTCCACAAAACAAACCGGTAACCCACAGAATGGGAGAAGTCATTCGCAAATGACACTACAGACCAAGGTCTGATATCTAAGATCTATAAAGAACTGCTCAAACTCAACACTCACAAAACAGATAATCACATCACAAAATGGACAGAAGACATGAACAGACACTTCTCCAAAGAAGACATACAAATGGCTAACAGACACATGAAAAAATGTTCATTATCTTTAGCCATCAGAGAGATTCAAATCAAAAAGACACTGAGATACCACCTTATACCGGTTAGAATGGCCAAAATCAACAAGACAGTAAACAACAAATTCTGTAGAGGATGTGGAGAAAGGGGAACCCTCCTCCACTGTTGGTGGGGATGCAAGTTGGTGCAGCCACTTTGGAAAACAGTATGGAGATTCCTCAGGAAATTAAACATACCGCTGCCCTATGACCCTGCAATTACACTACTCGGTGTTTACCCCACAGAAGCAGATGCAGTACAAAGAAGGGCCACATATAGCCCAATGTTCATAGCCACAATGGCCACAATCACCAAACTGTGGAAAGAACCTAAATGCCCTTCAACAGATGAATGGATAAGGAAGATGTAGTACATCTATACAATGGAATATTATGCCTCCATCAGAAAGGATTAATATCCAACTTTTGTATCAACATGGACAGGATTAGAAGAAATTATGCAGAGTGAAAAAAGCAAGTGGAGAGAGTCAATTATCTTATGGTCTTACTCACGTGTGGAGTATAAAGAAAATCATGGAGGGCATCGTGAGAAGGAAGGGAAGGGTCAATGCGGGAAAATTGGAGGGGGTGATGAACCAGGAGAGAGTGTGGACTCTGAGCAACAAACTGAGGGTTTTGCAGGGTCGGCGGTGGGAGTGTGGGCGAGCCTGGTGGTGGGTATTGAGAAGGGCATGTATTGCATGGAGTACTGGGTGTGGTGTTTGAACAATCAATCTTGTAACACTGAAAAAATAAAATAAACATATTTGGGGGAAAAAACTAAAAAAAATAAAAAAGATATTTGATATTAAAAAAAATAAGAAATAAAGTGAGGGAGTGAAAAATATTTACCATGGTAATGGACATTAAAAGAAAGCTGGGGTGGCAATCCTTATATCAGACAAATTAGATTTTTTTTTCAGACAAATTAGATTTTAAGACAAAGACTATAATAGGAGATGAGGAGGGTCACTACAGTATCACCTAAGTGGACTGTCCAAAAAGAAGATTAACATTTACAAATATCTATGCTCTTACCATGAGAACAGTCAATTATATAAAACAATTAATAACAAAATCAAAGAAACACATCAACAATAATACAATAATTGTAGGGGAATTTAATACTCCCCTCACCGAAAAGGACAGATCATCTAAGCAAAAGATTGACAAAGAAATAAAGGCTTTAAATGACACACTGAACCAGATGGACATCACAGATATATTCAGACCATTCCATCCCAATGTAACAGAATACACATTCTTCTCTAGTGCTCATGGAACTTTCTTCAGAATAGATTACATCCTGGGACAGAAATCAGGTCTCAATTGGTACCAAAACATTGGGATCATTCCCTGCATAATTTCAGACCACCATGCCATGAGACTAGAAGGCAATCACAGAGGCATGTTGGAAAGAACTCAAATACATGGAGGCTAAAGAGCATCCTACTAAAGAATGAATGGATTATTCAGGAAATTAAAGAAGAATTAAAGACGAATTCATGGAAACAAATGAAAATGAAAACACAACTGTTCAAAATCCTTGGGACACAGCAAAGGCAGTCCTGAGATTAAAGTATATAGCAATACAAGCCTTTCTCAAGAAACAAAGATCTCAAATACACAACCTAACCTTACACCTAAAGGAACTGGAGAAAGAACAGCAAGAAAAGCCTAAACCCAGAGGGAGAAGAGAAATAATAAATATTAGAGCGGAAATCAACGAAATAGAAACCCAAAGAACAGTAGAACAAATCAACAAAACTAGGAGCTGGTTCTTTGAAAGAATTAATAAGATTGATAAATCTCTGGCCAGAATCATCAAAAAGAAAAGAGAAAGGACCCAAACTAATAAAATCATGAATGAAAGAGAAGTGATCACAACCAACACAAAAGAAATATAAACAATTATAAGAACATATTATGAGCAATGATACCCCAGCAATTAGACAACCTGGAAGAAATGGATGCATTCCTAGAGACAAATAAACTACCAAAACTGAACCAGGAAGAAATAGAAAACTTGAACAGACCCATAACCGGTAAGGGGATTGAAGCAGTCATCAAAAAACTCCCAAAAAACAAGAACCCAGGGCCAGATGGGAATTATACCAAACATTTAAAGATTTAATACCTATTCCCTGAAACTGTCCCAAAAAAATAGAAATGGAAGGAAAAATTCCAAACTCATTTTATGAGGCCAGCATTACCTTGATCCCAAAATCAGACAAAGACCCCACCAAAAAGCAAAATTACAGACCAATATCCTCAAAGAACACGGATGCAAAAATTCTCACCAAAATACTAGCAATAGATCATTACATTAAAAATATGATTCGCCATGACCAAGTGGGATTTATTCCTGAGCTGCAAGGATGGTTCAACATCTGCAAATCAATCAATGTGATACAATACATTAATAAAAGAAAGAACAAGAACCATATGATACTCAATTGATGCTGAAAATGCATTTGACAAAGTACAGAATCTTTCCTTGATCAAAACTCTTCACAGTATAGGCATAGAGGGTACATTCCTCAGTATCATCAAAACCGTCTATGAAAAACCCACAGTGAATATCATTCTCAATGGGGAAAAACTGAGAGCTTTTCCCCTAAGATCAGGAACATGGCAGTGCTGTCCATTGTCACCACTGCTATTCAACATCGTACTAGGAGTCCTAGCATCAGCAATCAGACAACAAAAAGAAATAAAAGGCATCAAATTGGCAACGAAATCAAACTCTCACTCTTTGCAGATGGTCTGGTATTTTAAGTGGAAAACCCAAAAGACTCTACTCCAAGACTGCTAGAACTCATAAGGAATTCAGTAAAGTTTCTGGATATAAAAGCAATGCACAGAAATCAATGCATTTCTATACACCAACAGCAAGACAGAAGAGAAATTAAGGAGTCAATCCCATTATAATTGCACCCAAAACCATAATCTACCTAGGAATAAACCTAACCAAAGAGGCAAAGAATCTTTATTCAGAAAACAATAAAGTGCTCATGAAAGAAATTCAGGAAGACACAAGCAATGGAAAAATATTCCACGCTCATGAATTGGAGAACAAATATTGTGAAAATGTCTATGCTACCTAAAGCAATCTACACGTTTAATGAAGTCCCTATCAATATGCCACCAATTTATTTCAAAGAAATGGAACAAATAAATCTTTTTTGTGTGTTTTTTCCCCAAATATGTTTATTTCATTTTTTCAGTGTTACAAGATTGAATGTTCATGCACCACTCCCATTGCTCCATGCAATACATGCCCTCCTCGATACCCATCACCAGCCTCACCCAACCCCCAACCCCTCCCCTCCAAACCCCTCAGTTTGTTGCACAGAGTCCACAGTCTCTCATGGTTCCATGGAACAAAAATTCTAAAATTTATATGGAACCAGAAAAGTTCACGAATATCCAGAGGAATTTTGAAAAAGAAAACAAAAATGGCAGCATCACAATTCCAGACTTCTAGCTCTGTTGCGTGCTCCGTGACAACACGTCCAGGGTCCCGAGGGAAAGGGGATGAGGAAAATAGTAGAGAGGTAAAGAGATGGGGACAGGAGGGACACAGTGGATCATGTCCAAGCAGTGCCAACTTTATTCAAAGTTCTTACAGTGTTAAATAGCATGAGCAAAACAATAATAATGAAGTGTTTATCCTTAGCATGCATGTGAAACACTTCAAGCATCCCCATTATCTCTTTCCCAAGCATTCAAGGCCAACCCTCTAATTCCAGAGGGTTCTGATAAATAGATAAGTTTCTTATACCAGATGCATATATTTCAAAGGAACTTTAGATATGGTTTATAGACCACCAAGGACAGCACAGACCCAAAATAGTTTTATGATCAGGCCCAGTTGCATTGTACCAATTATGTTTACATGAGCAGTCATGTACCAGCGAGTTTCAGGACCCATTGCTCAAGCTCTTTCTCAAGCGTTACTCAGCCTGTCCACCCTTGCAGGGCTTTTAACCCTTTGTGAGTGTCCAGGGGATGCAAGTCCAAGCCCGGTTTGGTCAACTCACTCCAGCTAGTCCTTGGCTGCCCACACAACTCTATTAAAAAGCTGTAATCATCAAGACAGTGTGGTACTGGCACAAAAACAGACACATAGATCAAGGAACAGAATAGATAGCCCAGAAATGGACCCCCAACTCTATGGTCAAGATTACTTTGACAAAACAGGAAAGAATATTCAATGGAAAAAAGACAGTCTCTTCAACAAATGGTGTTGGGAAAACTGGACAGCCACATGCAGAAGAATGAAACTGGACCATTTCCTTACACCACACACAAAAATAGACTCAAGATGGATGAAAGACCTCAATGTGAGACAATAATCCATCAAAATCCTGGAGGAGAACACGGGCAATAACCTCGTTGACCTCAGCTGCAGCAACTTCTCCCTAGAAACAACACCAAAGGCAAGAGATCAAGGTCAAACATGAACTATTGGGATTTCATCAAGATCAGAAGCTTTTGCACAGCAAAGGAAATAGTCAACAAAACCAAAAGACAATGGACAGAATGGGAGAAGATATTCGCAAATGACATATCAGGTAAAGGGCTAGTATAGAAAATCTATAAAGAACTTCTCAAACTCAACACCCGAAGAACAAATAATCTGATGTGAAGAACTTGATAGGTAGGACGGGGGCTTGTAGGCGGTATCAGGGAGAAATGAAACAGGAAGGAATCAGGAAGGAGACAAACCATAAGAGACTCCAAAACTTATGAAACAAAGTGAGGATTGCTTGGGGGTGTGGGGTAGGGATAAGGTGGCTGGGTTATGGACATTGGGAGGGTATGTGCTATGGTAAGTGCTGTGGAATGTGTAAGACTTATGACTCACAGACATGTACCCTGGGGCAAATAATACATTATATGTTAATAAAAATATAACTAGAAAAAATAATTTTTTTTCTAAAAATAGTGAATTTCTAGATAAATAAAATTATAAAATAAAGATATTAAATCATAAATCTCAAATTTACTTTTATTGTTAGATTCAAAAAGCTTAAAACTGCTCAGTTAAATTGCTATAAAATTTTCTAAATGCCACAAACTTCAAATCCACAAAGCAATATCACATATTATGTCATACTTCCTTATCATTTGTCCCTATAGTTTCCAATGGCCTATGCTGGGTCATATGACTGAGCTAAACCAATCTCTGGCCTAGCAAACACTCTATTTCATTGGATTCCAATGCCATATGTGCAAACACCTAGACAGGTAACCAGTGATAGTCCCCCGGTGAAGGAATAAGTGGCAGGCTATGGGAGAATAGATTCAAAATATATGAAAAACTAATGAAGTACTGTATGGTAACTAACATAATATAATAAAAAAATAATATTTTGACAAGAGTACCCAGGAATAGCTTTTTAAAGAATATAAGGTTCAAGCTTTACTATAGTAAATGCAGCTTTTACATAGTTATATGGGCAGGGGAGAGGCAGGGAACAATGAGTAGATCTGAGGGGAGGGAAAGTTGTTCAGAGTATAGAGAAATGCTTCACAGTAAAACATTAGTAAAAAATACACAGTAAAAAAAAAAAAGGTGATGTAACCCAATGTTTTTAGAGCATCAAACAATATTAGAGGTCATGTGTTCACCATTTTGTTTGGGATTTGGGTAGGCAGAATAGTGACCCTTCAAAGATGTGTACATCTTTTTTTTTTTTTTAAAGATTTTTTATCAATTTGACAGAGAGATAGATCACAAGTAGGCAGAGAGGCAGGCAGAGGGAGAGGGGAAAGCAGACTCCCTACTGAGCAGAGAGCCTGATGCTGGACTTAATCCCAGGACACTGAGATCATAATATGAACCAAAGACAGAGGCTTAACCCACTGAGCCACCCATGCGCCCTTAGGATGGGTACATCCTAAACCTTGAACCACGTCTCTAGATTTTCAAACTTGATCTTTTCACCAAGAATTGTTAGGACGAAGTATGATGGAGTGATGAGGGCTTTGGAGCAAAACAAAGCAGGTTTAACGTTCAATCTTGTTACCTATTGTTGTGTGTCCTTGGATAACATGCTTAACTTTTCTGAACTCCAGCCTTCTCCCTTCTCCTCTTCCAGCTGGTGATAAGAATACCGAACTAATCTCAGGGTGGTTTAAAGAATTACATAACGTTATATAGGTACATAGTAAATGCTTAATATATGGCAGCTATTATTAGATATGGCCTTAGGTTATTTTCTTAATATTCTGAAGGTTTTAGTTTGATATATTTCCTCTTAAATGGTTTTAAACAGCAGGCAGTTGTTAGTATATTAAAAATTATTGTATTTTGAACTTCTAAAAGTGATTCATGATATTGTCTTACTACACTCTTTTATTTATTATTATGTTCTGGTAGTCAACACCATAGTTTTTGGTGTAGTGTTCAATGATTCATTAATTGCGTATAACACCCACAGACATATGAAAAGTGTTCAACATCATTAGCCATCAGGGAAATACAAATCAAAACCATATTGAGATACCACCTTACACCAGTTAGAATGGCAAAAATTAACAAGACAGGAAACAGCAAAAACTGGCGAGGATGTGGAGAAAAAGGAACCCTCTTACACTGTTGGTGTGAATGCATGCTGGTACAGCCACTCTGGAAAACAATATGAAGGTTACTCAAGATGTTAAAAATAGAGCTACCTTAAAACCCAAAAATTGCACTCCTAGGTATTTACCCCAAGAATACAGATGTGGCAAAAAGAAGGGGCATCTGCCTTCCAATGTGCATAACAACAATATCCACAATAGCCAAACTGTGGAAGGAGCCTTCAACAGACAAATGGATAAAGAGGATGTGGTTCATATATAATATGGCTTTAGTTTTATGATGTAGAAAAGTAAGAGACAAACAACTTTAAACACTCTCCATGTATTGCTATTGATGGCTACATCCATGACCTCTAAATAAAGTACACTTCAGTCTGAATTCATTTGTTCATTAAATAGAGTATGATGGTATTGATACTTATTCTGCCCAAACATAATTACTCTATCATCTGCCAGATGCAAAAAATATAGAGCTGGATAAAACCTGGGTACTGTCCCCCCCAGGTAAGTCCCCAGTCCAGAGGACAGTGTTCCAAAAGGATGAGACACTAGAAACCCCACCCTGGGTGCAATGAAGAGGAGTTTCAGGTGGCTCACAGACATAGCATAAAGTAATACAATACAGTGAAAAATTCTTCCACATCCAGTTCTCTTTCAGTCCTTTGGATTACATTTAAGAGAAAATCTCATTTTGGTGCCATCTGTCTCACATCTTTCCATGACTAGCTGCTCTCAAATAGAGAACAAGTCTTAGGATGTAAGCCTTCAATAAAAACCAGGGTTCTGCTGGAACCAAAAACTGTTGTCTGATCATTTCTGTGGCAAGTGATACTGGTGACACTTATAGAAGTAATTTTAAGTTTCCTTGCAAATTTTAAAGGTGGTTAATTTAAAGAAAAATATTAGTGAAGAAACAGTACAAATCAAACAAAGGGCAAAAATTATGAAGCTCAAATGTAAATTGTATTTTACAGACTCTATAATAGCGAACAATGGCATGCAGCATATTTGCAAGGCTGAGTTATGAAGGCTAATACACATAATAGGTTAAATGAAAGACAGAGATGAGAGTGAGCAACTTAGGTTAAATAATGAAACACCTTGCTAAGTAAGGACATACTTGGGCATCAAGAATACACTTGAATGAGGGTTTCAGAAAATGGTGAAGAATGGAGATCATTCTAGGTAGAAAGAACAGTGTGTTCACAGCACTCTATATTTAGGTAACTGTTATGAACTAAATGTTTCTTATAAAGATTTCTACCTTGTAATCATATTCATCACATTCACTGGGGAAATCTTATCTGCATGTGTGTGCCACTTAAAATACAAGCTTAGGCAGTTTTTAAAACCTAATATCATATGAGCATCATTCTATGTTCTGGCAGGAGGCAGAAAGAAGTTCTCTGACTGGGCTTTGGCCCCACTGATGTGATGCCAAAAATAAATAAATAAAAATCCTTAAAACATGTTCTTTAAGAGAAAGATTTTTACCATGTCAGTGCTAAACAGTCCTATGAGATCCTGGACGTCAAGGCAACACAGTTTCATGCTTTCCCCTGGAACTACAGACTCACTTACCAATAAAGTGTACTCCACTGGAAGTTAATTAATTGTTGTTTTGCTAAACCTTTGCTTTTTAATATAAAACAGGACAATTGGACCAATTAAGTAAGGCTGTGCTATTACATTCAATTCAATACAATTTCATGAACACCCACTGTGTTACAAACGTCTCTAGGTGATACAAGGAGACTAAGTACACTAGGTAGCCTCTGCTCTTACATCCAAGGTCTACCAGGGAAGACAGGTGTAAACAGCCAGCTCTAACACCAGGCATAGCACGTGAGCTATATAACTCAGGAACTACACACGGGGGAACAATTCACATTCTCTGATGGAGGAGACAGCAATGAGCCAAACCTTAACAGACAAATAGGATTTCAATACATATAATAGGGAAGAAAGGCATCACAGATAGATGGAACAGCATGAGTAAAATCTTGAGATGGTTGTAAGGGAAACAGGGAAACAGAACTCTCTATGAATTATCGAGTTAATCCCAGAAAAGTAGTTGGTTTTCATATTGTAAAGGATTATGACAATATATGATAGGTCCTCAGGAGACAACTCCTGGTATATCTGAATAGAGGTCGCATGTGAAGATGTTTATTCAGCCCTCTGCACTCTCCTGGCACAAAGCTTGACCTGTTAAGTTGTTTACCTTAGATTGTCCCAGGAGGGTATGGACTCAAGAGCAAGGTCTATTTCTCTCTGACTGGGCACAGGAGAGGACATTTAAAGATGGTTGTGAGGCCTGGGAGAATGCACAGTCCATCCCCAGGCAAATGAAAGCAGCCTCACCTTTACTCTTTCTCCAGAATCTTACATAGCAGATATTGGTCTGCTTCAGCATTAACTACAAACAGCTGTTAATATCCACCACCACCACTCCTCCTTCCAAGCTGATCAAGTCTAATTATTCTTCTCTGAACTATTGCAGTAGCCTCCTTCATACCCAAACCCCCACCCAACACCATTACACTTGGAAGCACAATATGAGAGAGTAGCTTGCATGCACAAATACACGATGGAATATGATCTTAAGGAATAAGAATGTGGAATGAGGGAAAACAAAATAGGAAGTAAAGGTTAGCCAGTGTGGGTTGCCAATGTGGGCAAGTGATGCTCAATTCCACTAAGACCTTCTGAGGAGCCATTTAGAATATACCTCAAATTATTCCAGGCAAAGGACAAAGGAAGCATTTACCTACCATCGTGCCCTTCTCAATACAGGAATCACCTTATTAAAATAAATGCAAGTCTGGTTGGAAGAGGCTTGTTATGAATAACAAAAGACGTTCCTTTACACTCGGAATTCCTCTTAGCTAGGGCATCAGGGAAAAAAAAAACAAGAGTGTATTCCCTATTATATCACAAATGCTTTTTTGAGCAAATGAACAGAAGGAATAAGGGAAGAAGGATGAAAGAAAGGGAAGAAGGGAGAGGAAGGAAGGAATTATTTCTGCCAATAATGCTGCCTCTATCTCCCAGAATGAAAATGTTTGGCCAACCCTGGCTCAGAAGCACCCTCTCAAAGTGACTTTTCATCAACTGAGTATTGTGATTTCCAAGTAAACCCATGCAAAAATAGACATAACTGATTGTTCCAGCTCACAGCCCAACCATGACCACTCCTGGGCTCAGAGATGGCAGGGATAAAAGGGATTCATGGTTGGATTGGCTGGCTGCTGAGCTGCTAGAGTGGTTTGGGACTAGAGGGTAAGCTTTGGCTGCTCCAGCCCTGTCTTGCCTCTAAAATGCAAATGAGCCCCAGGTGAGTGAGGTTGACAGAGCTGGGAGTGACCCAGCCCATTGGGATGGGCACTAGTAGGCATCCTCCCATCAAGCCTTTTAATCTAGATCAGAAAACAATGACAGTTTAGAGGAATGGACATCTTTCTCTTTGGCTATGGCCTCGATCTTGAACAGCTGCAAAAAAGTCACAAGAATAAACAAAATGTTATTTGTCTGTGTGTATGACAAGTTCCAATTTCTTAACCAATTAAAGTCAGAATTACCTTTACCACCACTTATTTTTCTCAGAGTGGGGGCAATTTCACACTTTGCACTTCTGTATGTGGCAGGAATTAAACACCATCTGGAAGCCAAAATGAATGGCAATGCAGAATTATAATGTAGATGAACCCAGGGCAAATTTTAAATGTCATTGTTTCTCCTGGGGGCTGTTTAGGCTTTGAAATAATCCAGGAGTTGGGGGGGGATTCTTTCAGTCACACAACAGCTGTGCAGTCAGATTTTTCTCAAACTACTTTTATGCCAAGACACCTCTGATGGATGATGTTTTCATATCCAATTTGGGCCATGGGCAACAATTTAGGCAAAATAGAATGAGAGTTACTGTGATAATTCTATTTGCACCTTTTCTCTCTCACTTCTGGGAGTAAATCAGAATACATATGGATGAAAACAGTGTTGGTATAAGGAACAACTCAAATCTCCTTTCATTTACAAAAGAAACAAATCATCTACAAACACTAGTATTTTATTACTAACAAATTTCTCACAACAATTCTCGTAGCTGTTCACAATAGCTCTTTCTTTTCACAACAAAAGTTGAGAATTCTCATCTAGCAATGCTAACCAGTTACCATCCAAGGACTCTATAAAATCCAGAGAAAATAATCGCTATACCACGCCCTGGTAAATGGCTAACCTCAGCCTCCCATTTCTGCAAGTGTTCAGGAAGCTTCCAACTTGTGGTCACCTATGTCTTCAATTTTCTGCCTCCTCCAGCCTCTGCCTTATTCCTCTGACAACACGCAAACACACACACACACACACACACACACACACACACACACACACACACACACACAGAGTTGGCATTTGGGCATGTTGCATATTAGAAGAGGAAGTGGTTAAGAAAGCAAATTCTGGAACCAGATGGCCTAGGTTTGAAGATTAATTCTGCCATATATAGCTGAGTGACATTGGGTAGGATTACTGTTCCAAGCTTCCATTTTCTCAACTTGCATGGCTGCTGAGAGGATTAGATTAGAAAATATATGTATATTGCATGATAACTGGCACTTAATAAGAGCTTGCTCAGCAATAACTTGTTATCTTCATAATTATAACAGAAGTTTTGAGAAGAAAAAAGTTTCCACTACAAAATAAAACAAACTAAAACTCATGAACATTCTTGGCCTTGAGCACCATGCAATGTCCTTCAGCCATCCTTGTTCTCTCCTCCCTTTTTCTCCTCCCTTATCTTCTCTTTCCCATCCCGCTTTTTGTGCATTTCTGATGCATGTTAATATTTTCCTATTTTGAAGTCTTGACTCTTGCCAATCAATGCCCTATGATCCTACCCTCATTCCCTAGCAATTTAACAAGGTATTTGGCTCAACCAAAGCAATAATGTTTCAGTTTTTGTGATAGTATTTTTCACCATACTCTAAAAGTTGAAATCGCAAGAGGTGCTTCTTCTATGCAATTCCCCCACTCACCATAGTTGTTAAGGGAACAGATTCTCATTATTTCATTGTAGTTTATTATTGGCAGTAACATTAACTGCATGGTAGGGGATGAAGTATGTGTATAAAACACAACCTCTTAATTGTAGAGATATGGAACAATTACCATGCCGTCTTTGGTTTCCCTTCCTTTGTTGTCCATATACTCTTCTGCCCATGGCTAATAACCATGCAGTTCTCTGGAAGAATAAGAAGCTGACTACCTTGATAGTCTTCAATTTTCCTGACATGCCCAGTCAGAAGCTGTGGTCACTATAGGAAACCCAACAATAGACAAAGATACACTGCCCCCAGAGCTCTCTGCCAACTCCTGCAGTCATGGCTTATGGTCAGAACATTAACAGCAGAATCTCCTAGTGGTTTTTGTTTTTGTTTTTGTTTTAATACAATCTCGGCTCTGATATGTCTTTCAGATACTTGAATTTCTTCTGCCCCCATGGTCCAGTTTGTCCAAGTCTTGCTCTGCAAAGAAAAACAGACCTCAGCTTTGGTTACTTGCCGATAAGAACAGGGCTTGCCAAGTTGGAAGGAAACGTGAAGCTCCAAGATCAAGAAATCAAGTCTTAATATCAAAACTTGGGCAAAGAAATCAGACTTTAGGGAGAAGGTAAGAAAGGAATTTATAACATTCCAAGATACTAGGCAGCTCTTCAGGGAAAACCCTTCAATCATCTCAACTTCTTAATATATTTTCAATCCCCATATTCAATCGGTTTGCATGTTCCATCCACTAATCACACATTTTCACAGACCCTTCCTCTCTTCTCTTCCAGCTGTTCTTCATTCCATTTTAATGCTGCTGCAGACACGTTTTATGTCAGTCCGTATCCTCTCTACCTCATTTGACTTTGAGGTTGCAGTTTGACAGAAGCTTGCCTTATTCTCAGAGGCTCTTTTATGGTACTAAAGTGTGAGAAGCCCACACATGTACAATCTGGAAGTGTGGTGAAGTTACTGCCATATGGGGCCAATTTTGACAAAGGAAAAAAAGGTTCAGCAGATAAATTCTCTTAATTCTATCCTCAGATGCATGGACAAAGAAGGCATTATTAGTACAGCCTGGAATATGGTACCCCAATACTGAACAGTGTGCTTAATACAAGATAGTAGCAGCTCATAACACATCCAGTTTTTGTTTCTCCTCTTTCCACTGATTCTGCCCATTCACCTCACTCCTGCCCATTAGCACTGTGTTCCCCAGGGATATAGAAGCACAGGAGACTTGTATAAGGTTAAGGAAGTGGATAAGGAACATGTGCACTGCCTTGCATCTAGACTATTGCACAAGATTTAAATCAGTTTTTTCTAACTCCAGTCTTCTCTACTTTTCCTTATGATGGATATTTTTTTTTCTCTCATTTCCATCTCCATCTGTAGTTATTCAGATTTTCCCATCTTTCCACATGTCAAGGCCCAATGTAGAGGACATCTTTCCAATTCTTCTCCAGTTTGGAGACCACTCCATCTCCATCTACCACCTAGTTCAAATAGGAGTCAGTAAGTTCTCCTCTAAGCCAAAACCCCTTGGTCCCAAATCAGTCTAATCAGAGTTTTTGTCTGAGAAATTTTACAAAAGAATTTACTAAGAGGCCTATTTCTTCTTCAGGGCCAGAATTTCAAATGTTCAACACTGCCTCCAATTTTATGTGATACCCTCATATCCCTCCAGTAATAATTTCCTTTATTTACCTATGCCAGTTCAAGACCAGGTTTATTTTTCTTCATTCATTCATCCAGTAATTCATTGAACAAGTAATTATTAGTTGTCAGTCATACTTTTAGGCCTTAGGGTGCAATGGAAAGCAAATCAGTCACTCTATTATGTGGCACACAATTTTATGGTAGGTAACAGCCAGTGTGCAAGTGAATGAAAGAAAAAATAATTTAATGCAGTGATGAGAATTAGGGAGAAAATCAAATGGAGAAGAAAGAAAACTGACTCATTTAGACTAGTCTGGAGGCCTTTCTGAAGAGTGGATGAATCACAGATGATAAGAAGAAACCAGTCATGCAAAGGTAAAGCCAATGTAAAAGCTATAAAAAGAAAACAGACTTGGTACACTCAGGAGCAGAATGGAAGCCAGAGCAGCAGGACACAGGAGAGAATTCAGAGGACACCGCCTTTAATTTTGCAACTTGAACGACATAAGGACGTAGTGAGGAGTGAAAGTAGTCCTTCCAAGAGTAGTCCTAAACCCAGGACACTTGACTGACTAAGCTTCCAATACCACCTCCCACATCATTTGAACCATGCAGGTTAAGGGCAAAGTTCACCATTTTGAGAATAAAGAGAGGTCAGAATCGCTCTGAGTGTTAACAGATTTTGACTAAGATTGGTCAAGAGTCAGTTTAATTTTAGGCCCTGGGGTTTGATTCCTATTTTACCAGCCCAAGACTGGAAACAGGTGTTCCAGGCTCCTCCTGGTAGGTTGTACCCAGCTCTGTCTGAATCCCAGGTCTGTTTTCTTAGGTACTGCACCAACTACTTCCCAAGGCAGGGTTCCTGCTTGCTTTTCTTAATGTCTGTTCTAGAAGGTGACTTTGCCCACAGCATTTGTCAACTTTACAGTAGGCCATGCATTTAACATTTTATTTAATACTTAAACTATCCTGTGAGATATTAGAACTATTCCCATTTTATAGAACAGAAGAACTGACAGGTTCAAGTACTCTCCTCTTATTAACTTATAAAGGTAATTTGACTGTAATGTGAGGAATGGAGGAAGCTGAACTTTGACTCAGAATGGTCCATTCAAACCTATATAAAAATAAGTTAGGAAAATCTGTTCAGAAAATTTCCCCTTAAGTTCTCCCATTGTTTCCATGCCATGCCACTTTTAAATTTATTTTTTATTTTTATTTATTTAATTCAAGTGTAATTAACATACAGTGTTATATTAGTTTCAGGTATACAATACAGTGCTACAATAATTCTGTACATCTCTCCATGCTCATGAAGATAATTGTACTCTTCCCCCCCACCCCTTTAGGCACAATATTTATTTTTATTGTTTTTTAAGAATCATTTCCCAATTCATTTTATTTTTTTTCTCACCATAGCACATACTCTCCCAATCTCCATCACCCTATCCCTCCCACCCCTCTCCCCTCCAACAACACTCAATTTGTTTCCTGAGATTAAGATTCTCTTGTGGTTTGTCTCCCTCTCTGGTTTCATCTTGTTTCAGTTTTCCCTCCCTTTCCCTATGATCCTCTGTCTTGTTTCTCAAATTCCTCATAGGTATTATGCTAAGTGAAATAAGTGAATCAGAGAAAGACAATTATCTCACATATGTTCTCACTGTTATGAGACAAGTGTACTCTTAATCCCCTTTAGCTACTTCATGGATTCTATCTACCTCCTCTCTGGCAACCACCAGTTTGTTCTCTGTATTTAAGTCTGTTTTTGTTTGTTTGTTTGTTTGTTTGCCTTTTTTTCCGGTGTGTTCTTTGTTTCTCAAATTCCCTGTATGAGTGAAATCATGTAATATTTGTGATCCCTCTTTCTCCTTGACCTCCTCTAATAGCAGGACCTGGTGGCATGATGGCTATCTATGCCCTGCTTTATTCCCTTGGTCCTTTCTTCAGGAAACCTGTTTGAGATGGAGAACAGCCTGGCTAGGTGAGTCTTAAGTGTTCAGAAACATCACAGCAGTTGGGGCTCATGTTACAGGAAATGGGGGATGACAACAGTCAGCCTTCCCACACAGAAGGACAGAGCACATATGTTTATTTTCAGAGGCAATGCTCTTTGATGGAGGCTGCAGAGCTGAGATGTGGCAAGAACAAATATCTAGAAAACGTCTTGGATGCTTTTCTGTCTAATGATTGGAGAAGGACTTGGACTCCAGAAAGCTCTTGAACCAGGAGGATCTCACTAACAAGCAGGTGTTGGGCCCTTGCTCTATGCCTTGGACTATGTCCATGCTGAGTGGGATATAGATTGGGAGAAGACTTCTTCCTCTCACTCCCAAAATATTTTCAGTTATCCAACAAGCATTCCAGAGACACATCTGTTTCTGTATAAATATGACTGAGAGTTGGGACAGACATGCACATATGGACCATCTATGTAGCTGGGCAAAGAAGTCAAGCACAAAAAGTTTAGGTGGCAAAATTTAATTGAGGAAGCATGTGAGCAGGAGAGTTAGAGAGAAAAAAACAGCTTAAATACTACTGACAATTGTGTCCATGACTTCCAGTGAGAATTTTCCTAGGTAAGGAGAGAGCACGAGTCTTGGACCTACTATTTTACCACTCACATTGGTCTCATGCACCTCCAGTGGGTAGAACTGAGGTTTGTGAGGAAGATCAGAGAGAATGTTTAGCTCCTGCTCTTGCTTACTCTCTCTGCTCTGTGCCTTAAGACTCAACAAGTCTCAGATAGCTGCCCATTGGTTCTCCCAACATTATGCCAGGACTTCCCTAATCTCTCTCCTGACCCTCAAATTTTTTGGTAGTCCTTACCAAAATGATGGCATTAACCAGGCTGGAGAACTAACCTATTCTCAACCACATTAAGTTATGATGATGAAAGAATGAAACCTAGAAAGATGATTTTGCAGGTTAATGAGAAATTCTCACTGTGTGTGGCAAAGTAAGTTTCTCCCATACCTACCTACTTGCTATAGCAAGTAGAGATGGGAGGGTGAGGGAATGAGAGGTAAGCTCTGTGGTGTGTGCCCTTTTTTGGTGATGATTACATGCTATAGTTGTCATTAAGAGGGGAGATGCCAGGATTGGCTGAGGCTTTAAATAACTGATGAAAAGCATATTTGAATACTTGGACAAGTTGGACATTTGCAAATTAAGTCAGCTTTCAGGACATAGTTGTTCATATGACACTTGTTTATAGACATTTTTAAGCGCAACGTTGTGGAGGTGATTAATAGCCCTGAAGTGGAGCTGGGGTAGAAGCAGCTCATGAACCACTGGCCCAGGACATCTTCCTATCTACACTTGCCAGCCAGGTTCTCCTTTACTATTTCTTGGCAACCTATCCTGATCAGATTTCCTCCACTTGTCCTTTGCCCTATTTTTCCCTCTCATCTGCCCTTCTGGAAAAAAGAAACATTCAGACACAAAGGGTCAAATATTTTACCCCCATTGCTCCCACACATTCAGGCTTACAGGGAGAGTGGCACAGTAAGACAATAAACATCTGGCACAGAGCACCTACTGCGTATATGTGGGCAACTATATCTGGTTGTCACATTTTACTTATTCTGCCAAAGTTTATTATGATTTCATAACCCTGGGTTCCACTGGGGAGTCTTTGTGGCAATTAAACACAGTGTGATGAAAGGGAAGAGATAGTGGGATAAGAATTAGGAGACCAGAAGTCTAACCTAGTTACATCTAATGGCTGTGTGACCTCAGGAAAGTTGTCAAGTCATTCTGGGGTGAAAATAAGGGAAATCCAGATGCCGAACTAGATATCTTCGAGGTCTCCAATAGGGATAAAGTTTATAGGCTCTATGAGGGCAAGATAAAAATCAGACTGCTGGGGCACTTGGGTGGCTCAGTCATTAAGTGTCTGCTTTTGACTCAGGTTGTGATCCCAGGGTCCTGGGATCAAGGCCTGCCTCAGGCTCTTTGACCTTTGGGAAGCCTGCTTCCCCCTCTCCCCTGGCTTGTGTTCTATCTGTAGGTATCTCTCTCTCTCTGTTAAATAAATAAATAAAACTTAAAAAAAATAGACTGCCCCCTTGCAGGTGAAGTGGTGTGCTGCCCTTGGAATTTCTGCATGCATACAAAAGGCCAGGTTTTGGCTGGGTTAACCCCTCAACCACTTGGCTCGTTACACAGTTTCACCATTTGTGATTCTGTAGCACTGCCACTGTCTCAACATGTGATTGAATCAAAGCATCACTCCTTATTTTTTCCCCCAAAAAAGTTTATTTTATTTTTTCAGTGTTACAAGATTAATTGTTCATGCACCACACCCAGTGCTCCATGCAATATGTTCCCTCCTCAGTACCCACCCCAGGCTCACCCAACCATCCACCCCCTCCCCTCCAAAACCTTCACTTTATTGCTCAGTCTCTCATGGTTCATCGCCCCCTCTGATTTCCCCTCATTCACCCTTCCCTTACTTCTCACAATGTCCTCCATGTTTTTCCTTATGTTCCACATGTAAGTGTGACCATAAGATAATTGACTTTCTCCACTTGACTTATTTCACTCCACATGATCTCTTCCAGTCCCATCCATGTTGATACAAAATTTGGGTATTCATCCTTTCTGATGGAGGTATAATACTCCATTGTATATATGTACCATATCTTCTTTATCCATTCATCTGTTGAAGGGCATTTTGGTTCTTTCAACAGTTTGGCGATTGTGGCCATTGCTGCTATGAACATTGGGTTACATGTGGCCCTTCTTTGTACTGCATCTGCTTCTTTGGGATAAATACTCCCTAGAAAGCATTACTCTTTAAAACAGTTTAGAGATCTTTGCCTAGGAATTAAATGAATCAAGAAAATAGTATTGGTTCAATGAAATGTGATTCAAGATTATGCGACTTGTGACACTTTTATCTTGACTCTTTTAACTTTACAAACTCAGGTGATGAGTGAAAGATCAAGTAAAATGGAGGTTTATTGATTTAACCAAATGCAGTAAGCTAAACCAGACTTTCTTTAAAAATAAAAAAAAAGTTAAGTCAGTTGAGAATGATGCTATTGCCCAGCTCCCAGTTCTACAGGCACAGAAGGGAAATGGCAGCTGTGTGTATTGCCCAATGGGCTGTGTGTGTATCCTCCTTACTACCTTCTAGATCCAGAACCCGATTATTTATGAATGACAGTATTTCATGGCCTGGTGAAAAGTTGATTGAAAAAGAGGTGCTGAGACCTGAGGTGCCCAGCTCCCTGGAAGGTAGCATATCACAGTTGACCTAAGAATTTCAGTGACCTTTCTCTTAAGGGTGTGCCCGGAAAACTGAAGTCATTAAATTTTGTAACTGCCTAACCTTCCCATCCTTCCTGTGGTGAGACTTCTGTGCTCCTCCAAGTTTGAAGAAGACATTTGACCAATGATAGTGGGCAGCTTCCAACCAGTTTAGCTTAAGCAGCTGGTTAGGACAATGCTGCTGGTATAACATTCCCATGGTGCCCAGCCATCATCTCTTATGTCTCTGTCTCTCACCCACAACATCCAATCCCTCTGTCAGTGCCATAAGCTTAACTCACATTCTGATTGTCTTCATGTCCCTTTCTCTTAAAAAAAGAAAAAAAACAGCTTTATTGAGATAGCATTCACATACCACACAAATCACACATTTAGATTGTACAATTCAATGGTTTTTGATATTATTAATTTTTAAAATTGTGGTAAAAAATATATAACATAAAATTTGCCATTTTAGCCAACTTAATTGTATAATTCAGCAGAATTAATTGCATTCACAATGTTGTACCATCATTACCACTATTTATTTTTAAAACTTTTTCATTATGCCAAACATAAAGTCTGTATTCATTAAGAATTAACTCTCCATTCCCCTTCACCCCAGGCTCTGGTAAACTATAACCTACTTTCTGTCTCTCTGCATTTGCCTATTCTAAGTACTTCATCTAAGTGGAATCATATGATGTTAGTTCTTCCGCATGCAATTTATTTCACTTAGCATAGTACTTTCAAAGTTTGTCCATGTAGTAGCATATGTCAGTAGGTTACTCCTCACTTCTCTCTCTCTCTTTTTAAAAAAGATTTTATTTATTTATTTGAAAGACAGCATGAGCATGAGCAGGGAGAGGGGCAAAGGGAGAGGGAGAAATGGACTTCCCACTGAGCAGGGAGTGAGACACAGGGCTCCATTCCAGAATGCTGGGATCGTGACATAAGCCTAAGGCAGATGCTTAACCAAATGAGCTACCCAGGAATCCTCCTGACTTCTCTCTTAATCACTGTTTCCACCATTTAATTCCAATCTATATTGATTTCTCGTCTGATTTAGAGAAATAGCCTCTGTGGCCAATGTGGTCATTGCCTCACCCACATGCTTCAACTTCTTTTTGCAGAGTTCACTCTGATTTTATTATATTTTTTAGATTTAAATTCTATTAGCTGAGTATGGTCCACAAACAATGAATCTTGGGACACTGAAAAATAAAATAAAAAAATAAATTCAATTAGCCATCATTAATTTCTGATATGCTGTTCAATAATTCATCAGTTTTGCATAATACCAGTGCTCATCATATCACATGTCTTCTTCAATTCCCATCACCCAGTTACTCAATTCCCCAACCCACCTCCCCTCCAGCAACCCTCAGTTTGATTCCCAAAGTCAAGAGTCTATCATGGTTTGTCTCCCTTTCTGATTTCTTCTCATACAGTTTCCCTCCCTTACCCTATGATCTTCTACTCTATTTCTTATATTTCACATATGAGTGAAACCATATGATAATTGTCTTTCTCTGGCTGACTTATCACACTTAACACAGTACCTTCTAGTTCCATCCATGCTGATATAAATGGTAGGTATTCATCGTTTATTTTTCTTTTTTTAAGATTTTATTTATTTATTTGAGAGACAGAGAAAGTGAGAGAGAGCATGAGAGGAGAGAAGATTAGAGGAAGAAGCAGACTCCCCATGGAGCTGGGAGCCCAACGTGGGACTCGATCCCGTAACCCAAGGTCATGACCCGAGCTGAAGGCAGTCACTCAACCAACTGAGCCACCCAGGCACCCCGGTATTCATCATTTATGATGGCTGAAACCATCATAAACCATTGTATATATAAACTACATTTTCTTTATCAATTCATCTGTTAAAGACATCCTGGCTCCTCCCACAATTTGGCTATTGCTGCTATGAACATTGGGGTACAGGTGCACCTTCTTTTCAGTATATCTGTATCTCTGGGATAAATACCCAGTAGTACAATTCCTGGGTTGTAGGGTAGCTCTATTTAACTTCCTGGGAAACCTTCAGACTGTTTTCCAGAGTGGCTGTATCAGATCGCATTCCCACCAACACTGTAAAAGGGTTCCCCTTTTTCCACATCCTTGCCAAAATTTCTTGTTTCCTGTCTTGTTAATTTTAGCCATTCTGACTGGTGTAAGGTGGTATCTCCTTGTGGTTTTGATTTGTATTTCTCCAATGACAAGTGCTGTGGAGCATTTTTCCATGTGTCTGTTGGCCATTTGTATGTCTTCTTTGGAGAAGTGTCTGTTCATGTCTTCTGCTTATTTTCTGACTGGATTATTTGCTTTTGGGTGTTGAGTTCCATAAGTTATTTATAGCTCTTTGATACCAGCCCTTTATCTGATGTCATTTGCAAATAACTTCTATTCTGTAGGTTGCCTTTTAGTTTTTTTGATTGCTTCCTTTGCTGTGCAGAAGTTTTCTACCTTGATGACATTCTACTAGTTCATTTTGTATTTTGTTTCCCTTGCCTTTAAAGATGTGTCTTGCATGAGGTTGATAGAGCCAAGGTTGAAGAGGTTGCTGCCTCTGTCCTCCTCTAGGACTTTTATGGATTCCTCCCTCATTCAGGAATTTCATACGTTTTGATTTTTTCCCCCAAATATGTTTATTTTATTTTTTCAGTGTTACAAGATTGATTGTTCATGCACCACACCCAGTACTCCATGCAATACATGCCCTCCTCAATACCCACCACCAGGCTAACCCAACACCCACCCTCAGCTCTAAACTCCTCGGTTTGTTGCTTAGAATCCACAGTCTCTCATGGTTGATAATTTCTTAAAAAGAAATTAAGCCTATTATTTGCTCCCATGAAAGGACTCTCTGATGGAGAGGACTTGCTGAGACTTTGAAATTGTGATGGCTGCACGGTATTCAGATACATTTAAAATTTACTCTTTAAGTACCTATAATGTTGGAAACTTTTACAAATGCATGGAAGTTGTGGTCTCTGTTGCCAGGAGGAAAATTGGACACTACTATAAGCTCACTGTGCCAACTGGTATCTAGTGAAATGTTCAGCGATCTTTGTAGGGATAGTTGTTGTATGTCCTAGGATCCTGAGAGGCTTCTGGAGGACAGAAGGGCACTGAAATATATCAGAGGTGTGGTGCTGGCATCAATGGACTCAGGTATCTCTTGAAGGGAAGGAGAAGCTACTTGAAAAGGATAGGTAAAGGAATGTTGGCATCATGACCTTGGGAGGTAGAGGCTTCTTCACCCCCCAGACACTTTGATGAGGTACTTCTTCAATTTCTTGTCTGGTTAAAGCCATCTGAAGGGGTTTCTGCAGATGTTTCTACAACTAAGAAAGTGTAGAAGGGGACGTTTTCAGGGACCCTGGAAGAGAGGAGAAGTTGGTTAAAACAAAGTTCTAAGAATTTGCTGAATCTTTCAAAGGCTCCCCAAACAGCTGTTCCATGGCAATGACAATGGTGGTGGTGAGGACATGGAGAATTTTTATGGAGACTGCTTTTCTGGATTTCCTTTTATGGAGATTGCTTAGCTTTAAGAAACTAAGACTGACACTCTAAGGGAAAAGGTAGCTTTGTACTGAAGGGCCATTTCTCTGTAGGTTGCTTCTTTGTGATTAGATCCTAATTTTCATTTTATTCTTATAACTTAACTGTATTTCTGTACCCATGAGCCCTTGTAATTAAAGTCCAAAGCCTTTACCACATTCTGGGGACACAGTAGAGCAGTGCTTTTAGAAAAGAGAAAAAAAATGTGCTGCTGATACTTAATATATGTCATGCAATGTGCAGAGAAACTTATACACAGTCTCTCCTTTAATCTTCAAAACAATACTGAAAGGCAGATTCTACTCTCCATTTTGTAAGTAAGGGGATTTCATTGTTAGCACCATGCTCATGGAGGAGTCTTACAGACTATTTGGGGATAGCTAAACTGCTATTCCATATCTATTTATCTCAGTAGACACAAAAGAAAAGAGAGAAAATGTGGGTAGTTGCATAAAAGACCTTATTCAGAAATTTTTTTTTTTTTAAATTTCAGGTACAAATTTAAATCAGGGCTGGTTTAAGCAATATAGAGAATCCACTGGCTTGTGTAATTGAAAAATACAGAGCTAGTCTCACTTCAGGGATAGTTTGATCCAACCTTAAAGAATATGCTCAGGACTTACTTTCTCTCTTTCTTGGCTCAACTTCATTGCTGTTGGCTCCATTCTCGTGGAGGCTTTCTTCATAGATGTCTCCATTCCAGAGGCCATGGCCTTCCTTTGCATATTTAGCAGAAAAGAGATAGTTGAAAAGAAATTTTAGGCTTGATCTTCATTGGCCTGATTTAGATCTAATGACCATCTGAGAACAGAACCAATCACTATGGCCAAGAAGATAGGATATGCTGTTTGGCTAAAGTCAGCTATTGTCATCCTCTAGGGGCTGGGGCACAGGTTATTCCCTCTTGGTTGACATGAAGTGAAAGTGAGGGAGGAGTGGTTACCCAGAGGATCACCGAGACTATTTTATCAAAAGAAGGATGGAAGAATGATGGGCAGCCAGAACTTGTGTCAAAGAGATTCCTTAAGTACAGAGTGAGGACCATTAGAATAACATCAGACTTGTCCACAGAAACCTGGCATGCTGGAAAGCATTGGCAAGACATATTCAGGGCACTAAATGATAAAAACATACAGCCAAGAATATTTTATCTGGCAAGGTGACATTCAAAATGAATGGAGAGATAAAGTGCTTCCAATACCAGCAAACACTAAAAGAATATGTGACCACCAAACTGGTACTACAAGAAATATTAAAGGGGGTTCTATAAAAGAAGGAAGACCCCAAGAGTGATGTAGAACAGAAATTTAGATACCATCTATAAAAATAATGTCCTCACAGGCAACGTGATGACAATAAAAAGTTTTCTTTCAAAAATCACTCTCAACATGAACTGCCTAAATCCTCTCATTAAAAGGCACAGGGTTGCAGACTGAATAAAAAAGACAGGAGCCCTCCATATACTGTCCACAAGAGACACATTTGGAACAAAAAGATACATCCAGACTGAAAGTGAAGGGATGGAGAACCATCTTTCATGGCAGCGGGCCTCAAAACAAGGCTGGGGTAGCAATTCTCATACCATTTAGGTTTTAAGCTAAAGACTGTAGTGAAAGATACAGAAGGACACTATATCATTCTTAAAATGTCTATCCACCAAGAAGATCTAACAAATGTAAACATTTATTCCCCCAACTTGGGAACAGCCAACTACATAAGCCAACTGTTAATCTAAATAAAAAGTCATATTGATATGTATACATCAATAGTAGGAGATCTTAACACTCCACTTTCAGTAATAGATCATCTAAGCAGAAAATCAACAAAGAAACAAGAGCTTTGAATGACACATGGGACCAGATGGACCTCATAGATATATACAGAGCATTCCACGCTAAAACAATAGAATACTCATTCTTCTCGAGCACACATAGAACTTTCCCCAGAATAGAGCACATACTGGGTCAAAAATGAGGTCTCAACCAATACCAAAAGTTTGAGATTATACCCTGCATATTCTCAGACCACAATGCTTTGAAACTAGAACTCAACCACAAGAAAAAGTTTGGAAGGAATTCAAACACTTGAAAGCTAAAGACCATTCTGCTCAAGAATTTTTGATCCATTGTATAGATGTACCACATCCTCCTTATCCACTGATGCCTCCCTCAGAAAAGATGAATATCCAACTTTTGTATCAATATGGACAGGACTAGAAGAGATTATGTGAGTGAAATAAGTCAATTGGATGGAGTCAATTATCTTATGGTCTCACTTACGTGTGGAGTATAAAGAAAATCATAGAGGGCATTGTGAGAAGGAAGGGAAGGGTGAATGGGGGGGAAATCAGAGGGGGCGATGAACCAGGAGAGACTGTGGACTCTGAGCAACAAATTGAGTGGTTTGGAGGCGAGGGGGTTGGGGGGTTGGGCGAGCCTGGTGGTGGGTATGGAGAAGGGCATGTATTACATGGAGCAATGGGTGTGGTGCATGAACAATCAATCTTATAACACTGAAAAATTAAAATAAACATATTTGGGGAGAAAAAAAAGAATGATCCACCAGGAAATGAAAGAACTTTAATAATTCATGGAAACCAATGAGAATGAAGATGCATTGGTCCAAAACCTATGGAATATGGAAATGGCGGTCCTAAGGAGGAAATATGCAGCCATCCAAGCCTCACTTAAAAAAAAAGGAAAAATCGCAAATATACAAATTCACTTTACACCTTAAAGAACTGGAAAATCAACAATGAATTAAGCCTACACCATGCATGAGAAGAGAAATAATTAAGATTAGGGCAGAGATCAAGGAATTAGAAATACAGTAGAACACATCAATGAAACTAGAAGCTGATTCTTTGAAGAATTAATAAGATCGATGAACCACAGGCCAAACTAATCCAAAAGAAAAGAGAAAGGACCCAAATTAATAAAATTATGAATGAAAGGGGAGAGATCACGATTAACACCATGGAAATAGAAAATATTACCAGAAATTATTATCAACAGCTATATGTCAATAAGCTAAGTAACCTAGAAGAAATGGATGCATTCCTGGAAACTTATAAATTTCCAAGACTGAAACAGGAAGAAATTGACAACCTGACTAGACCAATATCTAGTAATGATATTGAAGCAAAACCTCCCAAAAAACAAGAGCCCAGGACCTGACACATTCCCCGGGGAATCTACAAAGATTCAAAGAAGAAATAATACCTATTTTCCTGAAACTGTTTAAAAAAATAGAAACAGACGGAAAACTTGCAGACACTTTCTATGAAGCCAGCATTACCTTGATCTTCAAACCAGGCAAAGATCCCATCAAAAAGGAGAATCTCAGGGGTGCATGAGTGCCTTAGTGGGTTGAGCCTCTGCCTTTGCCATGGGTCATGATCTCAGGATCCTGGGATAGGGCCTGTAATTGGACTCTCTGCTCAGCAGGGAGCCTGCTTCCCCCCTCTCTCTCTGCCTGCCTCTCTGCGTAGTTGTGATCTCTGTCAAATAAATAAATAAAATCTTAAAAAAAAAGGAGAATCTCAGAACAATATCCCTGATAAATATAATGCCAAGATCTCAAAAAGATCCTAGCTGATAGGATCCAACATAACATTAAAAATATTATCCAAAGGATCTTGGAACAGTGTAAAAATAAAATTTAAAAAAATTATCTCCCAACGTCAAGGATGCCCACTCTCACCACTCTTGTTCAACATAGTACTAGAAGTCCTAGCGACAGCAATCAGACAACAAAAAAAAAATAAAAGGTATTCAAATTGGAAATGAAGAAGTCAAACTCTCTTTCTTCGCAGATGACATGATACTTTACATGGAAAACCCAAAAGACTCCACCCCCAAACTACTAGAACTCATACAGCAATTCAGTAATGTGGCAGGATACAAAATCAATGCACAAAAATCAATTGCTTTCCTATACACTAACAATGAAAATATGGAAAGGGAAATTAGAGAATCAATTCCATTAACTGAAGCATCAAGAACCATAAGATACTTGGGAATAAACCTAACCAAAGAGGTAAAGAATCTGTACTCGAGGAACTACAGTACACTCATGAAAGAAATTGAAGAAGACAAAAAAAGGTGGAAAAGCATTCCATGCTCATGGATCAGAAGAATAAACATTGTTAAAATGTCTATACAGCCCAGAGCAATCTATACTTTCAATGCCATGCCGGTCCAAATTCCACCAGTATTTTTCAAAGAGCTGGAACAAACAATCCTAAAATTTGTATGGCACCAGAAAAGATCCCGAATTGCTAAGGAAATGCTGAAAAAGAAAAACAAAGCCGGGGGCATCACATTGCCTGATTTCAAACTTTACTACAAAGTTGTGATCACCAAGACAGCATGGTACTGACACAAAAACAGACACATAGACCAGTGGAACAGAATAGAGAGCCCAGAGATGGACCCGCAACTCTATGGTCAAATCATCTTTGACAAAACAGGCAAAAATATCCAGTGGAAAAAAGACAGTCTCTTCAATAAGTGGTGCTGAAAAAATTGAATAGCCATATGTAGAAGAATGAAACTTGACCATTCTCTTACACCACACACGAAGATAAATTCGAAATGGATAAAAGACCTCAATGTGAGGCAGGAATCTCTCAAAATCCTAGAGAAGAACATAGACAGTAACCTCTATGACATTAACCACAGCAACTTCTTTCAAGAAATGTCTCCAAAGGCAAAGGAAACAAAAGTGAAAACGAGATTTGGGACTTCATCAAGATAAAAAGTTTCTGCACAGCAAAGGAAACAGTCAACAAAACAAACAGGCAACCCACAGAATGGGAGAAGATCTTTGCAAATGACACTACAGACAAAGGTCTGATATCTAAGATCTATAAAGAACTCCTCAAACTCAACACTCACAAAACAGACAATCACATCAAAAAATGGGCAGAAGACGTGAACAGACACTTCTCCAAAGAAGACATACAAATGGCTAACAGACACATGAAAAAATGTTCATCCTCTTTAGCCATCAGAGAAGTTCAAATCAAAACCATACTGAGTTCCATTCAAATTTTAGGATTGTTTGTTCCAGCTCTTTGAAAAAAACTGGTGGAATTTGGATCGGGATGGCATTGAATGTATAGATTGCTCTGCGCAGAATAGACATTTTAACAATATTTATTCTTCTGATCCATGAGCATGGAATGCTTTTCCACCTTTTTGTGTCTTCTTCAATTTCTTCCATGAGTGTTCTTTAGTTCCTAGAGTACAGATCCTTTACCTCTTTAGTTAGGTTTATTCCCAGGTATCTTAATGGTCCTTGGTGCTACAGTAAATGGAATCAATTCTCTAATTGCCCTTTCCATATTTTCTTCGTTAGTGCATAGGAAAGCAATTGATTTTTGTGCATTGATTTTGTATCCTGCCACATTACT
>CM052803.1:17775030-17797099 GCA_028533885.1 Nasua narica | reverse complement strand
CCAGTATGTGATCTATTCTGGGGAAAGTTCCATGTGCACTCGAGAAGAATGAGTATTCTGTTGTTTTAGGATGGAATATTCTGTATATATCTGTGAAGTCCATCTGTTCTAGTTTGTCATTCAAAGCACTTGTTTCTCTATTGGTCTTCTGCTTAGATCATCTGTCTATTGCTGTGAGGGGTTGTTGAAATCCCCTCCTATTAAAGTATTATTATCTATATGTTTCTTGACTTTCATTATTATTGGTTTATATATATGTCTGCTCCCATGATTAGGGCATAGAAAATTACAACTGTTTGATCTTCTGGTTGGGTAGAACCCTTAAGTATGATACAGTATCCCTCTACATCTCTTACTATAGTCTTCTGTATAATGTCTAATTTGTGTCATATTAGGATTGCTACCCCAGCTTTCTTTTGATGTCCATTAGTGTGGTAAATTGTTCCCCACACCCCTCAGTTTCAGTCCGGAGGTGTCCTTAGGTCTAATATGAATCTCTTGTGACAGCATATGGATGGCTCTTGCTTTTTTATCCAATCTGATAACCTGTGTCTTTTGGTTGGAGCATTTAACCCATTTACTTGCATAGTAACTATTGAAAGATATAAATTTAGTGCCATTGTACTGTCTGTAAAGTCCCAGTTTCTGTAGATTGTCTCTGTTTCTTTCTGGTCCATATTACTCTTGGGGTCTCTCTTCCCTTACAGTATCCCCCTTAATATTTCTTGCAGGTCTGTCTTGGTTGTCACATAGTCTTTCAGTTTCTGTGTGTCCTGGAAGCTCTTTATCTTTTCTTCCACTGTGAATGATAGCCTTGCTGGATAAAGAATTCTTGGCTGCATGTTCTTCTCATCTAGTACCCTCATATAACTTGCTAGCCCTTTCAGGCCTGCCATGTTTCTATGAATAGTTCTGATGTTAGTTTGATGTTCCTCCTTCTGTATGTAAAGAATCTTCTCTCCCTAGGTGCCCCTGGATAACTTTTTTTCTGTAAGATTTGCAAGATTCACGATTATATGTTGGGGTGTTGGTCTATTTTCATTGATATTGGGAGGGCTCCTCTCTGCCTCTTGGATATGAATGCTTGTTTCCTTCCCCAAATTATGGAAGTTCTCAGCTGTGATTTGTTCAAATATATCTTTCAGCCCTCTCTTTCTCCACAGCCCCTTGGGCAACCCAGTACTTTTCCCCTTGGTTTGTTTCATGGCATCATTAATTGCCAAGTCTTTCTTCTTGGGCTGTTTGTTGTTTTTCTCTCTTTTCTTCAACTTCCTTCCTTTCCATCAGCCTGTCCTCTAGATCACTAATTCTTTCTTCTGCCTCACTTACTTTCACTGTTAGAGGAACCATTTTAGACTGCATCTCATTCAAGAAATTTTCAAGTTCAGTGTGATTAGATCTCATTTCTGCCTTAGAGTTTCTGTATAGTCATTTATGCTTTTTTCAAGCCTAGGTATTATCTTTATAATTACTATCCTGAATTCCACTTCTGACATCTTACTTATGTCCATATCAATTAGGTCTGTGGTAAAAAATATTGCCTTTGGTTCTTTCTTTTGTTATGAATGCCTCCCTCTAGTCATTTTGCCCAGAGAAGGATGGGCTAGTGAATGGGCAGAATCCAAAATATCAACTGTGACCCAAGCAAAATACACCCTAGAAAAATCCAAAGTGCTTAGAAGCCACCACAAAAAAAAGAAAGAAACAAAAACCAAAACAAAAAAAAAATAAAAAGAAAAGAAAAAAGAGGGGGTAAGAGAGGCTCTAATCTCACTGAATGAACAAAGCAGGGTAATCTACTTATTCGTCATTGAATTTTGTTCTCTGTTTTAAAAAACACTAAATCAAAAAAAAAAAAAAAACAACCACTAAATCCCCAAATTGCAATATATGTATATTAGTTGCTATATATGTGTAATGTAGATGTAAAAAACAAAAGTCAAAAGGGATGTAAAAACAAAAATAGGCAAAATAAGAATCTAGTTGAAATGGGATAAAGTTAAAAAAAAAATGGAAAATTTTAGACTGAAAGATAAACGAGTGGTGAGAAAACACCTGTAGCTCAATATACTATTTTCTCCTGGTGCTGGAGTTTTAAAATTTTACGGGATTCATAGAGTTGTAGTTTTCCCATTCTTCCAGTCTGTTTTCTGGGGGAGGGGACTGCTCAGCTATTTCCCAGTTTTCTTTCCCTGAGCCAAGTTTTCCCACCGCTTGTCAGAGGGATGAGCTTAGTGGAAGCTGGTCCTTTTTGTGGCTTTTGTTCTATGGAGGCTTTCCGTGCCTCTTCAGAGAATCAGAACAAAAATGACAGAGCCTAGATTTCTGGCCCAGAGCTGAGAGATCACAGTTCCCCTCTTCAACAAGCCCTTTGGGACAAAACATTGTCACTCTTGTGTGTGTCAAACTCTGCCAACTCTTGTGATGCTCATCCACTGCAATCCTCTCGGGAGGTAGTCCCAGGGACCTTTGAGCATCACAGCCCTTTGTGTCCTTGCAACTTCAAGCAGTTGTGGGCTTGCACATCCACCCTCTTCCACAACTCCTGAGTCATGGCTGGGTGCTGCCTTATTGTCCTTTCTGGAGCTGCCACTGCCCTGAGAGCTGTAGCTTTGTCCTAGGGGCAGCTGTTTCATTACTCACAGGGGATGTTAAATATCTGTACATTCCAGAAATTTTCAGGGTGCTCATGCGAAGAGCAGTCACCTGAACGACCTTACCTGTCATTTATGGTGATCTGAGCTTAGAGTCTCTCTTGAGCTCACTGACTACATCCAGTTTTGTGGCTCAACTGCTTGGGCACTCTATTGGTTCAGGCACCCCCCCCCCATTCTTTCTGTGTCTTCTTCGATTCTGCAAATACAATGACCCACCTAGAATTCTGTCCTTTTCATCACCTGAGCCTCTTTCAGGAAGGGGTGTCTCTCACTGGAACAGTTTTCTAAGGGTTCTGATTTTGTGCTCTGGTTTTCTACCACTTTCTAGTAGCCAGCTTATGGAGGCTCCCTCTCACCTCTATTTATCTTCCAATAGCTCCCTGCAGATTCATGACTCTGCAACTCCTACTTTGCAAAAAGCAGTCACTTTTCTTCTTGCAGAGTTCCAGATAGATTTTCTTACATCTCAGGCTGAGTTCATGGGTGTTCAGAATGTTTGGATAGATAACCAGTTAAATTCAAGGGTCTGCATGAAATGAGGTCCCCTGCACTTCATCTTGCCATGGAAAATGATTTTGTGATTTTTAAGATAACCAAATAGATTCACTATGAATGGTGGCTTGATTCAGGCATTTTCATTTACCAGAACTGGGTCCATTCCTTATTCAGGCTGGGAAATGATCTGCCATTATTTCCCTAGGCACACAGCATAACAGACACTCAAAACTGCCAATCCCCTCCCCCCCATTAGAGCTATGGCTTACAATTCCACACAAGCTCAAATTCTCCTTGAACTGACAACCTCTGACTTGAAGCTCCCATCTGCACCTCTTCATTTCTGACCCATGATTTCTCTGATGCTATAGCCCAGAAGTGGAGATTAGGGAATTATTTCTTTGAGAGCCATCCTTCAACAATGAGGGTTGGAAGCCAGAGGAAAAATACCCCATCTCCTTTTCTGAGGTTAAAATTCGAGGAGGAGGGCAGCTATATGCTTCTCAGGAGATCCCAGCAGAATGGTCCTGTTTGTTGCCATTGGTGTCCTCAGTAATGAACCCTTATATCAATCTGACCTTTTCCCTCCCTCATTCTTGCTCTCTCTCACTTCTGCTTCTTTATGATAATACCTCTCAAATAAACTACCGCCTCTGCAGTTCTTGTATCAGGCTTTACTTTTGGCAAAACTTACCATGGATAAACACAAGTTTTGACACCTCTTGGCATCAAGGCTTTCTCAAAGTCAAAAGAGACAACTGTCCCATTTGCCATTCAGAGGTGGGTACATCCTTCAATACATTTTATAATTCCTGTATTCTTATAGGGAGATGGATACCAAAATATTCTGATCATACAATCAACTGGCATTTGTTCAGTCCCTATTATATGCTAGATTTCTTTCAAGCAGTTTGGGGGATGCAAAGAAGTTTACATGTAATTAGGCAATATATAAAAAGTAAAAAGGATATACATGTAAATCATAATAAAATTTCTAAAAAAGTAAAAAGAAAAAATATAAATACTTTGAGGGAAGAAACTGTGGTTTTTGCTTTTATTCCACCTTTTACTAATAATAGGCCTTCAATATTTTAAAAAATTATTTTATTTATTTATTTGATGGGGTAGGGCAAAAAGAGGCAGAGTGGCAAGCAGAGGGAGAGGGAGAAGAGGGCTCCCCACTAATCAAGGAACTTGATGTGGGGCTCGGTCCTAGGACCCTGGGATCATAACCTGAGAGTATTTATTGTGTAACATACAGTTAGAACAGATGGATGGTGGTAAATCTATTCTTCTTACATGTAAGTGACTTCAGGTTAGGCTGGATGAAAAAATTCTCAAGATGAGTTGAGCTGTGATGTGGAGAAATTAATGAGACAATAGAGAGTAAGTAATCCGGAAAAAAAATTTTTTTAAGTATTCAATCAACATGTATACATATATTTTTCCCCAAATACTTTTATTTTATTTTTTCAGTGTTACAAGATTAATTGTTCATGTACCACAACCAGTGCTTGCTACTTCCTAAAGGCGTACGGGAGAAGAATGAGGCACAAACAAGTCAGCTTCAAGAGACCAGGAACAGGGGAGGACAGTTGAAAAGACTGCTGCCCCGAACAACTCCTTGGTCCTGTATTTATTGGATAGAAGATAACAACAAACAAAGGAGCAGAAAATGTCTATACATTAACCGTATGCTTTGTAAACAAGAAGGGCTATGAGTCATACATTGATTACGAATCTCATAGATAAGTAAGGAGAGTAGATTATCTAAAGTCAAGCAGTATAGAATTTAAAATTGAGTAAGCACAATTGGATACACAATAAGAGGATAGTCTTGATTAATGGTAAGCTGTCCCTGAGGCAGGGGAGATAAGGTAGAAAAAGAAGCAGGTGGCATTCCACCCTTTGCAGGCCAGGCATTCCCAGCTGCTCAGCTTCCAAGAAGCAGGCAGAGTACAGCCCTGAGTAAGCCGGGCATCCCCAGCTGCTAGGCATCAAGGACATATCTTGTCCTCTCCCCCAGAGATCTGTTGCTTCCTTCTGTTTCTATTTTTTGAAACAGTTTCAGGAGAATAGGTAATATTTCTTCCTTGAATGTTTGGTAGAATTCCCCAGGGAATCCGTCAGGCCCCGGACTCTTGTTTTTTGGGAGGATTTTGATCACTGCTTCAATCTCATTACTAGATATTGGTCTATTCAGGTTGTCAATGTCTTCCTGTTTCAGTCTTGGAAGATTATGGGTTTCCAGGAATGCATCCATTTCTGCTAAGTTGTTTAGCTTATTGGCATATAGCTGTTGATAATAATTTTTGATGATTGTTTCCATTTCCTTTGGATTAGTCATGATCTCTCCCCTTTTGTTCATAATTTTTTAAATTAGGGTCCTCTCTCTTTTCTTTTGGATTATTTGGCAAGTGGCTTTTCAATTTTATTGATTCTTTGAAAAAACCAACTTCTGGATTCATTGATACATTCTACTGTTTCTCTAGTTTCTAACTCATTGATCTCTGCTCTAATCTCGATTATTTCCCTTCTTGTGTGTGGGGTTGGCTTAATTTGTTGTTGATTTTCCAGTTCTTTAAGGTATCAACAGAGCTGATGCATTCGAGATTTTTCCATTTTTTGAGTGGGGCTTGGATGGCTATATATATACCCCTTAGGACTGACTTTGCCATGTCCCATAAGTTTTGGATTGATGTGTTTTCATTCTCATTGGTCTCCATGAATTGTTTAAGTTCATCTTTGATTTGCTGGTTGATCCCCGCATTCTTGAGCATGTTGGTTTTTAGCCTCCAAGTGTTTGAATTCCTTCCAAACTTTTTCTTGTGGTTGAGTTCCAGTTTCAAAGCATTGTGGTCTGAGAAAATGCAGGGAATCATCTCAATCTTTCGGTATTGGTTGAGTCCTGATTTGTGACCCAGTATGTGGTCTATTCTGGAGAAAGATCAATGTCCGCTCAAGAACATTGAGTAGTCGGTTATTTTAGGGGGGAATATTCTGTTTATATCTATGAGGTCCATCTGGTCCAACATGTCTGGTCCAAGCTTGTTTCTTTATTGATTTTCTGTTTAGATGATCTGTCAGTTACTGAGAGTGGTGTGTTAAGATCTCCTACAATTAATGTATTCATATCAATATGACTCTTTATTTTGATTAACAGTTAGCTTATGGAGTTGGCTGCTCCTATATTGGGGGCATAAATGTTTATAATTTTTAGATCTTCTTGGAGGATAGATCCTTTAAGAAGGATGTAGTATCCTTCTGTATCTCTGAAGACAATCAGACAACAAAAAGTAACAAAAGTTATTCAAATTGGAAATGAAGAAGACAAAGTCTCTCTTCACAGATGACATGATACTTTTTATGGAAAACCCAAAAGACTCTACCCCCAAACTACTAGAACTCATACAACAATACAGTAATGTGTAAGGACACAAAATCAATGCACAGAAATCAGTGGCTTTCCTATATACTAACAATGAAAATATGGAAAGGGAAATTATAGAATTGATTTCTTTTACTGTAGAACCAAGAACCATAAGATACCTGGGAATAAGCCTAACCAAAGAGGTAAAGGATGTGTACTCAAGGACCTACAGAATGCTCATGAAAGAAATTGAAGGAGACACAAAAAGATGGAAACGCATTCCATGCTCATGGATCGGAAGAATAATGATTGCTAAAATGTCTATATTGACGAGAGTAATCTGTACTTTCAAAGCCATCCCAATCAAAATTCCACCGGTTGTTTTTGAGGGGCTGGAACAAACAATCTCAAAATTTGTATGGAACCAGAAAAGACCCCGTATTCCTAACAAAATGTTGAAAAAGAAAAACGAAGCTGGGGGCACCACATTGCCCGATTTCAAGCTTTACTACAAAGCTGTGATCATCAAGACGGCATGGTACTTGCACAAAACACACACACATACAAATGGAACAGAATAGAGAGCCCAGATATGAACCTGCAACTCTATGGTCAAATAATCATTGAGAAAAGAGGAAAAAATATACAGTGGAAATAAAGATAATCCCTTAAACAAATTGTGCTGGGAAAATGGGACAGCTATATGTAAAAGAATGAAACATGACCATTCCCTTACACCATACACGAAGATAAACTCAAAATGGATAAAAGACCTCAACTTGAGATGCAGGAATCTATCCACACCCTAGAGAAGAACATAGGCAGTAACCTCTTCGACATCAGCCACAGCAACTTCTTTCAGGACATGTCTCCAAAGGCAAAGGAAACAAAAGCAAAATGAACTTTTGGGACTTCATCAAGATAAAAAGCTTCTGCACAGCAAAGGAAACAGTCAACAAAACAAACAGGCAACCCACAGAATGGGAGAAGATATTTGCAAATGACACTACAGACAAGGTCTGATATCTAAGATCTGTAAAGAACTCTTCAAATTCAAGACTCACAAAACTAACATCACATTAGATAGTCACATCCAACAATGGTCAGAAGACATGAACAGACACTTCTCCAAAGAAGACATACAAATGGCTAACAGACACATGAAAAAATGCTGTTTATCATTAGCCATCAGGGTGATACAAATCAAAACCATAGTGAGATACCACCTTACAACAGTTAGAATGGCCAAAATCACCAAGACAGTAAACAACAAAGGTTGGAGAGGAAATGCAGAAAGGGGAACCTTCTTCCACTGTTGATGGGAATGCAAGTTGGTGCAACCACTTTGGAAAACAGCATGGAGATTCCTCAAGAAATTAATAATAAAGCTACCCTATGACCTTGCAATTGCACTCCTGGGTATTTACCCCATGGAGGCAAATGCCACACAAAGAAGGGCCACATGTACCACAATGTTCATAGCAACAATGGCCACAATCGCCAAACTGGGGAAAGAACCAAGATGCTTCTCAACAGATGAATGGACAAAGATATGGTCCATATATACAATGGAATATTATGCCTCCATCAAAAAGGATGAATACCCAACTTTTTTATCAACATCAATGGGACTTGAAGAGATTATGTGGAGTGAAATAAGTCAAGCAGAAAGAGTCAATTATTGTACGGTTTCACTTCCATGTGAAGCATAAGGAAAAACATGGAGGACATTGTGAGACGGAAATGAAGGGTGAATGGGGGGAATTGGAGGGGGCGATGAACCATGAGAGACTGTGGACTCTGAGCAACAAACTGAGGGTTTTGGGGGGGCGGGGCTGGGGAGTTGGGCAATCCTGGTGGTGGGTATTGAGGATGGCACAGATTATATGGAGCACTGGGTGTGGTGCATGAACAATTAATCTTGTAAGACTGAAAAAACAAAATAAACGTATTTGGGGGAAAAGAAATTACAGTTTAGGAGTACTAGGGTGGCCCAGTGGGTTAAGACCTCTGCCTTCAGCTCAGGTCATGATCTCAGGGTCTTGGGATTGAGGCCCACGTGGGCTCTCTGTTCTGTGGGGAGCCTGCTTCCCCTTCTCTCTGTGCCTGCTTACTTGTGCTGTCTCTCTGTGTCAAATAAATAAATAAAATATTTTAAAAATAAAGTGCAATATAACTTAAAAATTCCCCTATTCCAACTTTTCTAAATGTTATGATATCTATTAGCTACTAAAACACTTTAGTACATCTTCAACTACACCTGGGCTTCAATGGTGTTATAAAGGGTAAAGATTTGTGTGGTGTGTCTTTCCCATATTCACTCTGTCACTGATGTCCTTGCTCAAGGTGTTCTTGGGAGTTGATAGTGTCAACCAGCAGTAAATTATGCTTCCATTTTCCATCTCCTTGTCTCTCAAACCTATATTCAAAACTTTCTTTTGAATTTTTAAATTTACCAATTGTTTTTTTAATTTTTAAAAGCTCTTATTTGGGATTTTGTCTTTTGTGAAGCATTCTGTTCTTCTTTTAAGATTTCTCTTTATCTACAGGCTTTCACGGTTGGTCTTGGGATCAGTTTTCTCCTTTATACTTCATCAATAAACACTCTTCCATCTAATTTGTATGCCAGAAATATGCGTGGAAATATCCTGTTGGCTAATGTCCTCCCTCCTTCTATCCTTCTATTTTAATCTTTCAAATATACTCTCTATCTTTGGTGGGTACAGAGGGAAAGAAAGGCATGAATATAAATGTGTGTATGTGCATACTCTTTCTCAAAACCTTCAGTGAAAGGTTTAAGCAATGGAATGTTAATAAATTAATGAACAGACCCCTCAGGATCCTCTTTTCCTGGGGAAAGTGTGTTTGGTTTTCATCTGTTTTCCAAGGGAGGTTATGACCTTTGGTAATGGTGGATAGCTGATCATCAAAATCTGTGTTTCTTTGCGTAGTGTGAAGTTGCTGCAGGAGGAGAGTAGTTAGCTTGGGATGCATGACTTTATACCCACATATCAATGGTTCCTGGTAGTGCCACATGAGCAGAAGTGAGCTATATCACATCCAGATTTGAGCTTTCAAAGAACAAGGGTGTCACATACACTGTATCTTTCCCTTTTGAGTGTAGAAGCCTCTGAGGCTTTTGGGGGTGGTAGAATCAGAAAATGGAAGAAAACTTGATCATTGACTCACCACATAGGGAAAGTAACTTACTAATTGGCAATACCCGTATTGGCTGTTTCATTCAGCCATTGACATTTGGGAATTTATTTGTTATTGCAACTAACAGTGCCTTAATTAAGGGTTTCCAAAAAGTTAAGCACCACTGCATTAAGGCATCCTTGGAATGTAGCATATTTTTAGAACTAGGTAAAAATCAGTTGAATCTTTATTTATTTTGTATTTTGAATATTTATGCTTTTGTATTAGTATACATAATTGTACGTTTACATAACTTAATTTTTAGTTTTTTAATTTAATTTTATTTTTTCACTGTTCCAAGATTCAGTGTTCATGCACCACAATCAGTGATCCATGCAAAACTAGCCCACATCATTACACATCACCAGGCTCAACCAACCTCCACCGCTCCCCTCCAAAACCCTCAGCTTGTTTCTCACAATCCACAGTCTCTCATGTTTCATCTCCCCCTCAGATTTCCCACAAATCACCCTTCCTTCCCTTCTCCAATTTCCTCCATGTTTTTCCTTTGATCCACACATAAGTGAAACCATATGATCACTGACTATCTCTGCTTGACTTATGTCACTCAGCATAATCTCTTCTAGTCCTGTCCATGTTGGTACAAAAGTTGGGTGTTCATCTTTTCTGATGGAGGCATAACATTCCATTGTATATATTTACCATATCTTCTTTATCCATTCATCTGTTGAAGGGCATCCTGGCTCTTTCTACAGTTTGGGATTGTTGCTATGAACATTGGGGTACATGTATCCCTTCTTCATGCTGCATCTGCTTCTTTTGGGAAAATACCCTGTAGTGAAATGGCAGGATCATAGGGAAGCTCTATTTTTATTTCTTCAGGAATCTCCACATTGTTTTCCGAAGTAGCTGCACCAACTTGCATTCCCACCAACAGTGGAAGAGGGTTCCCTTCTCCACATCCTCTCCAACATTTGTTGTTTACTGTCTTGTTGATTTTGACCATTCTCATTGATGTAAGGTAGTATATCAATGTGGTTTTGATTTATTTTGAATTCCCCAGATGTCTGTTAGACATTTGTATATCTTCTTTGGAGAAGTGTCTGTTCAAGTTTTCTGCCCATTTTTTGACATGATCATCTGTTTTTTTGAGTGTTGAGTTTCCAGAGTTCCTTATACATCTTCGATATCAGCCCTTTGTCTGTGGTGTCATTTGCAAATATCTTCTCCCATTCCGTGGATTTCCTGTTTGTTCTGTTGACTGTTTTCTTTGCTGTGTAGAAGCCTTTTATCTTGATGAAATCCCAAATGTTCATTTTGCTTTTGTATCCTTTGCCTTTGGAGACAGGTCCTGAAAGAAGTTGCTGTGGTCAATGTCCAACGGGCTTTTATAGATTCCTGCCTCATGTTGAGGTCTTTTATTCATTTTGAGTTTCTCTATGTGTATGATGTAAGAGAATGGTCAAGTTTCATTCTTCTACATATCGCTGTCCAATTTTCCCAGCACAATTTAATGAAGAGACTGTCTTTTTTCCACTGGATATTTTTTCCTGTTTTGTCAAATATTATTTGACCATAGAGTTGTGTGTCCATATCTGGGCTGTCTACTCTGTTCCACTGGTCTATGTGTCGGTTTTTGTGCCAGTACCATGCTATCTTGGTGATCACCACTTTGTAGTAAAGCTTGAAATCAAGGAATGTGATGCCCACAGCTTTGTTTTTCTTTTTCAACTTTTCCTTAGTGATTCGGTGTAAACAACTGATTTCTTTGCATCGATTTTGTATCCTGCCACATTACTGAATTGCCATATGAGTTCTAGTAATTTGGGAATTGAGTGTGTGTTTTTCATAGAAATTATCATGTCATCTGCAAAGAGAGAGTATTTGAATTCTTCATTGCCAATTTTAATACCACTTAGTTCTTTTGTTGTCGGATTGCTGTCTCTAAGACTTCTAGTACTGTGTTAAACAAGGGTGGTGAGAGTGGGCATCCTTGCCGTGTGCCTGATCTCAAAGGGAAGTCTGACAGCTTTTCCTCATTGAGAATGATATTCACTGTGGGCTTTTTATAGATAGATTTTATGAAGTTGAGAAATGTTCCTTGTATCCCTATACTTTGAAGAGTTTTTTTTATTTGTTTTTCTCTTATTTCACTTAGGATTATACTTCCTAGATCCATCGATAATGTTGCAATTAGCAAGATTTTGTTGTTTTTTATGGCTGAGTAATATTCTCATATATAGGAACTTTATACATAATATTATAATATTATATATAATAATGTATATATATATTTATATATATATAGATGTATATTATCTTCTTTATCTACTCACATATCAGTGGGCGTGGAATGTCTTCCATAATTTGGTTATCGCAAAAAATGCTACAAAGAGTGTAGGGTTGCATATATCTTTTTCCCCCAAAATAAGTGTACCCCAATGTTCAGAGCTGCAATGGCCACAATCGCCAAACTGTGGAAAGAACCAAAATGCCTTTCAACAGATGAGTGGATAAGGAAGATGTGGTACATCTACACAATGGAATATTATGCCTCCATCAGAAAGGATGAATATCCAACTTTTGTATCAACATGGACAGGACTAGAAGAGATTATGCGGAGTGAAATAAGTCAAGAGGAGAGAATCAATTATCTTATGGTCTCACTTACGTGTGAGACCATACCCTCCATACCGCTCAGTTTGTGGCACTGAGTACACAGTCTGTTATGGTTCATTGTCCCTTCCAATTTACCCCCATTCACCCTTTCTTTCCTTCTCACAATGCCCTCTATGTTTTTCCCTATGCTCCACACGGAAGTGGGACCATAAGATAATTGACTCCCCTTGGCTTAAGTCACTCGGCATGATGTCTACCAGTCCCGTCCATGTTGATACAAAAGTTGGGTAATCATCTTTCTGATCGAGGCACACTATTTCATTTTATGTATAAACCATATCTTCTTTATCCATTCATCTGTGGAAGGGCATCGTGGCTCTTTCTATAGTGTGTGGATTGTGGCCATTGCTGCTATAAACATTGGGGTACATCTGGTCTTTCTTTGCAATACATCAGAATATTTGCAGGAAATACCAGTTGTGCAATTGCAGGGTCGTAGGGTAGCTCTATTTTTAATTTCTTGAGGAATCTCCACACTTTTTTACATAGTGGCTGCACCAACTTGCATACCCACCAACAGTCTGAGAGGGTGCCCCTTTCTCCACATCCTCTCCAGTATTTGTTGTTTACTGTCTTGTTGATGCGGGCCATTCTAACTGGTGTAAGGTGGTACCTCAGTGTGGTTTTGATATGAATCTCCCTGATGGCTAAGGATGATGAGCATTTTTTCATGTGTCTGTTAGCCATTTATATGTCTTCTCTGGAGAAGTGTCTGTTCATGTCTTCTGCTCATTTTTTGATGTGATTATCTGTTTTGTGAGTGTTGAGTTTGAGTTCTTTATAGATCTTAGATATCAGCCCTTTGTCTGTAGGGTCATTTGCGAATCTCTTCTCCCATTCTGTGGGTTGCCTGTTTGTTTGGTTGACTGTTTTCTTCCCTGTACAGAAGCTTTTTAGCTCGATGAAGTCCCCAAAGTTCATTTTGCTTTTGTTTTCTTTGCCTTTGGAGACATGTCCTGAAAGAAGTTGCTGTGGCTGATGTCGAAGAGGTCACTGCCGATGTTCTTCTCTAGGGTGTGGATAGATTCCTGCATCTCAATTTGAGGTCTTTTATCCTTTTTGAGTTTATCTTCATGTATGGTGTAAGAGATGGTCATGCTTCATTCTTCCATATATAGCTGTCCAGTTTTCTCAGAACCATTTATTGAAGAGACTGTCTTTTTTTCCACTGTATATTTTTTCCTCTTTTGTCAACAATTATTTGACCATAGAGTTGCGGGTCCATATCTGGGCTCTCTATTCTGTTCCACTGGTCTGTGTGTCTGTTTTTGTGCAAGTACCATGCTGTCTTGATGATCACAGCTTTGTAGTAAAGCTTGAAATCAGGCAATATGATGCCCTCAGCTTTGTTTTTCTTTTTCAACATTTTGTTAGCAATTCGGGGTCTTTTATGGTTCCACACACATTTTGGGATTGTTTGTTCCAGCCCTTTAAGAATGACCGGTGGAATTTTGATTGGGATGGCTTTGAAAGTATAGATTGCTTTGGGGAGTATAGACATTTTAACAATGTTTTTTCTTCTAATCCATGAGCATGGAATGCTTTTCCACCTTTTTGTGTCTCCTTCAATTTTTCATGAGTGTTCTGTAGTTCCTCGAGTACAGATACTTTACCTCTTTGGTTAGGTTTATTTCCAGGTAACTTATGGTTCTTGGTGCTACCATAAATGGAATTGATTCTCTAATTTCCCTTTCCACATTTTCATTGTTAGTGTATAGGAAAGCAACTGATTTCTATATCCTGACACATACATATTTATGTATCCTGACACATTACTGAATTGCTGTATGAGTTCTAGTAGTTTGGGGGTGGCGTCTTTTGAGTTTTCCATATAAAGTATCATGCCATCTGCAAAGAGAGAGTTTGCCTCCTTCATTTCCAATTTGAATACCTTTCATTTCTTTCTGTTGTCTAATTGTGGTTGCTAGGACTTCTAGCACTCTGTTGTACAAGAGTGGTGAGAGTGGGTATCCTTGTCATATTTCTGATCTCAAAGGGAAGGCTGTTGGCTTTTCCCCGTTGAGAATGATATTTGCTGTGGGCTTTTCATAGATAGACTTTATGATGTTGAGGAATGTTCCTTCTATCCCTATACTTTGAAGAGATTTCATCAGGAATGGCTGGTAATAATTTCTGATGTTTGTTTCTATTTCCTTGGTGTTATTTGTGATCTCTTCCCTTTCATTCGAAATTTTATTAATTTGGGTCTTCTTTCTTTTCTTTTGGATTAGTTTAGCCAGTGGTTTGTCGACCTTATTGATTCTTTCACAAAACCAACTTCTGCTTTTGTTGATTCGTTCTACTGTTCCTTTAGTTTCTCACTCGTTGATCTCTGTTCTGTTCTTGATTATTTCACTTCTTGTGAGTGGGGTTGGCTTAATTTTTTCTTGATTTTCCTTTTCTTTAAGATGTAAAGAGAGTTGGTATATTCAGGATTTCCCTATTTTTTTGAGTGAAGCTTGGATGGCTATGTATTTCTCCCTTAGGATCGCTTTTATTGTGCCCCATAGGTTTTGGACCGATATGTCTTCATTCTCATTGTTTTCTATGAATTGGTTAAGTTCATCTTTGATTTCATGATTCTTCCAAACTTTCTTAAGCAGGTTGGTCTTTAGCCTCTTAGTGTTTGAATTCCTTCCAAACTTTTTCTTGTGGTTGAGTTCCAATTTCAAAGCATTGTTGTCTGAGAATATGCAGGGAATCATCTCAATCTTTTGGTATCAGTTGAGTCCTGATTTCTGACCCAGTATGTGGTCTTTTCTGGAGACAGTTCCATGTGCGCTCGAGAAGAATGAGTATTCTGTTGTTTTAGGTTGGAATGTTCGGTATGTATATATGAGGTCCTTTTGGTCCAATGTGTCTCTCAAAGCTCTGGTTTCCTTATTGATTTTCTGTTTAGATGATCTGTGTTACTAAGAGTGGCCTGTTAAGATCTCCTACTATTACTGTTTTCATATCAATATGACTCTTTATTTTGATTAACAGTTGGCTTATGTACTCGGTGGCTCCTATATTGGGGGAATAAATGTTTACAATTCTTAGATCTTCTTGGAGGATACACACTTTAAGAATGAGGTAGTTTGCTTCTGTACCTCTGACAATAGTCTTTAGCTTAAAATCTAATTTTTCTGATATGAGAATTGGTACCCCAGTTTTGTTTTGTGGCCCGTTGTAATGAGAGATGGTCCTCCATTCCTTCACTTTCAGTATGGATGTATCTTTAGGTTCCAAATATGTTTCTTGAAGAAAGCATATAGATGGGTCCCGTCTTTTTATCATATCTGCAACCCTGTGCCATTTTATGGGAGCATATAGGTTTTTCACTCTGAAAGTGATTATTGAAAGATACGTTTTTATTGACAGCATTTTTCCTGTGAAGTCCTTGTTTCAATAAATTGTAAATTCCTCTTCTATGTCACCCTTGGGTTCTACTATTTCTATAGAACCCCTTTTAATATTTCTTGTAATTCCAACTTGGTGGTCACATACTATTTTAATCATTTCCAGTCTGGAAGTTCTTTATCTTTCCATCCATTTGGAATGTAAGCCTTGTTGAATAAAGTATTCTTGGCTGCATGTTCTTCTCATTTACCGCCCTGAATATGTCTTGCCATCTTTTTCTGGCTTGCCATGTTTCTGTGGACAGGTCTGACATTATTCTGATAGGTTTTCCTCTGTACATAAGGAATCCCTTTCCCCTAGCTGCCCTCAAAACCTCTTGTCTAAGATTACAATTTGCAAATTTCACAATGATGTGTCTGGGTGTCTTTCTAGATTCTTTGATGTTTGGGGGGTGTCCTTTCTGCCTCTATGACAAGAACACTTGTTCTATTTCTCAGATTGTGGAAATTTTCATCCAGAATTTTCTCAGCTGTATCTTCTAGTCTTCTGTCTTTCTCCACCCCCTCTGGGATTCCAATAATTCTGACATTGGAATGTTTCATGGCATCATTTATTTCTTAAAGTCTCTTGTCATGATTCCTAAGCAGTTTGTTCCAGTGCTCCTCCTGACTTTTCTTCTCAACCACCTTTTCCTCTAAGTCACTGATTCTATCCTCTGTCTCTATAATGCTAGCTATTAGGCTATTTAGATTAGATTGGGTCTCACTGATTGTGTTTTAACATCTACCATATTGGTTCTCAGTTCTTCCCTTAGAGATTCTATGTTGTCGTTAATATTTTTCTCCATTCAAGCCATTGCTTGGATAATTGTTACCCTGAATTCCCTTTCTGACATACTGTATGTCCATATCAAATAGTTCTGAGGGAGAAGGTGCAGTCTCTGGGTTTTTCCTCTGTTGAATGTTTCTCCTCCTAGGCATTTTGATGAGAAGTCATTTTGATGAGAGGATGTATTGCTGAATATATCATCCATGATCCAGGCAAGGTCCACCCTGGAAGGTTTTGGAGCAATTGGAATTCACCACCAAATGAAAGAATAAAGATTTGAAGAGGATGAGAGAGAGAAAGAGAGAGAGAGAAATCACAGCCATAATGGGCCCCCCAAATAAGATTTATAAAGTATATAAAAAACATGAAGAATCATAAAAAACAACAAAAGTAAAAGTCATGAAATGAAAGAACTTAGCATGAATCCCAAGAATAAGATTTATATAATACAAGAAGAAAAGCAAATACACAGAAACACTGACAGAAGGATAAGTTGGGAGGTTGGTTATAACTCCTCGATGTGGGTGAGGAAGGTTATTTTGAGTCTTTCTGGGTTTATCATTGTAGTAACCCTGTAGTTGTAATGTTAAGTAGTTTAAAAAAATTAAATACCAAGAAATATGAGAACAATAGAAAAAAAGAGAAAAAACTTATATCTATGAAATATACAGGTTTTAGAGTATAATCGAGAGCTTAATGTATTGATATCCTCTGATGTTGGGGTTTATAGTTTTAAGGTGACCCTGTGGTTATTGCCCTCCTGCTTTTGGATTGCCTTCTGGGGGAGGCTCCTGCCATGTTGTTTTCCAGTCAATCTTGCTTTGGTTGAGTCCCTTGCCAACTATCCTGGGGCTGGGCTCTGTGGAAACTGATTTTTCAGGCTTTTGCTCTGGAGGTTTTTGCTCTTTTGAGGCTTTTTGTGTCTTTTCAGAGGGTCCAAGCAAGGAATCTGCCCATACCCAGGCCTCCATGTCACAGAGAAGCCTCAGTCTGCTCCCCTCTGGGTGGTCCAAAACACAGACTGCCCTCTGCAAACTCCGTTTATACCATAGCTTACCACAGGCACTGTGCACCCCCAGTGCATCATCCCAGTGCACCATCCCGGTGGCCCACACTCATCTCTGTACCCCCATGCCACTAAAGCTGTGGGCGCTACCATTGCTGGGATTGCTGTAGGGATCCAGGGCCACACCACCAGCTGTGCTCATACCCCAAGGGTCGCACAGGCCAAGGAGGCGTCCTGTCCCCAAATCATGTCGTGTTCTCTCAGACACATGCTAGGAGCACTCAGACCCCACAGTGGGATGAGGATGGTCAAGGTCCTAAAGAGATCCCTGACTGGAGACCACACCACATTCTCTTAGGTGCCTGTAGGGGTGTGCCCACCCTGAGTGGTGGTGCAAGCAGTAGAAAGCTGCAGGCTATAGACCATGTACTGGAACCCCCATAAGTTTCTCTCTGACATGAGTGGTCACCCATGGTGGTGTCCTTCCTCAGAACGTGGGCTTAGGCCCATGCCCATGGCCATGTGATTCCATTACTTTCCTCCTAAGATCTTTTGCTCTTTTGGAGTGTATTTACCAGACTCCAAGTTAATGCTGCTCCCCAATCACAGGGCACTTTTGCACTGGAGTATTACTTTCCTTGGGTGGCTTCTGCTGGATCTTTGCCCCTTCTGTTTATTCTCTGATATCAGTCAGAGTGTTCCCACACCACTCTATCTCTCCATTGATTTCTTCTGCCCCTGTAGAGATCCAGAAGCATACATCCATACATCTTGGGCTGATTTCATGGTTGTTCAGAGTATTCTGGTAGATATTTAGCTCACTATAGGGGACCAGTTGAAGCAGGGTCTCCTATTTCTCTGCCATCTTGTCCCTCCCCTATCCAGTTGAATCTTTAAAACAACATCATAGGTATTGAGAGCCAAAAATGGCATCATTATCTGTTCTTGAAAATATCTCTCTTGTTCAATTTTTGGGAGGTTTACATACAAGCTGGTAGAGAATGTTTCATGCAGTTTTACTAGGTAGTTATTTTTCTCTATGAATGTGACTTAAAGGCTTGATGTCAGAATCCATCTTCCACGTTAAAATAATGAAGTCTTAACGATGTATAGTGATTTCTAGTTTCAAAGTGTTTATAAAGCATTAGTTTATCTACCTAGTGCCAAAAGTAGATGAAAGAAATAAGAAGCCTATCTGGTGGGCATGGAGTTTGTTAAGGTAGAGCTGAGGAATTAGAGGGACGTCCCCAAGGTTTAATAGGATCAGGCTCTACTGTGAAGGCCCATTCTCACCCATCTCTGCCTGGCATAGAAGCGAGGTAGGACCAAACTGACAGCTTCAGGGTTGATCTTTCCCTTTCCGCTGACTTGTTCTCTCTTTAGGCATGTTAATGACACCATCAGTTAGGCTGCAGCTGAACTCTGTTGGCTTTTTCTTCTGTGGTTTTAGTGCCCGTCTGTCCTTAAGATCCCCTTATGTCTGTCAATCTCAATCCATTATGTTTAATTTTTCTAAATTAGCTCTCTGAGTTTCAAAAGCACCTTATTTGCACTTCTATGTATCAAGAGAATATCATTTTGTAGATGAGAAGATTGAAGTTCAGAAAGAGGGAGTGATTTTCTCAAGGTCACCAAATGAGTGAGGAGCAGAACCAAAAAAAGGAACACTTAAGATTGCCTGGGTGGTTCAGTCATTAAGCATCTGCCTTCAGTTCAAGTAATGATCCCAGGGTCCTGGGATCGAGCCCCACATCAGGCTCCCTGTTCAGTGGGAGCTTGCTTCTCTCTCTCCCACTCCCTTGCTTGTGTTCCATCTCTCACTGTGTCTATCTCTGTCAAATAAATAAATAAAATCTTTTTTAAAAAAAGAAAAGAAAAAGAACACTTTAGAAAACAGTTGTGTTGGGTCCTAAAGATTAGTGTTCCCTCACCACTGGGTGAGGAGACAGCCGTCAAAGGATAAAACCATGGTGTCCTGACTGAGCCAAGGGTCATTGTAGGCATGCAAGAGCTTTGTCTCTCCTTTCAACCCTTTCTATTCATAAAGACTGAGCAGAAGTGAAAACTCACTATCATATATTGGCATCCAGATATGGGCATAGTGAGAGAGGCCAGAAAAAAGTCAAATTGAGAATCCAGACAGCAGAGACTCCAGAAAATAAGCTGTCCAAGGGAAGAGAGTGGGTGAGGAAGAATCAGTTTCTATGCCAAGATTGAGGCTTTGGGTATGGTGTGGTAGCTGTTACACGATCCTCTCCTGACCAATACCATCATAGCATTTTATACTTTTGGGGGAGAAAGTTGAACATATTTAAAGTTGAGAGAGTAATAAGATTTGGGTTTAATTATTCTGCTATAGGGCCTTTTTAAGTGACCCTAACATAGTTGGGGCATCATTTCTCTACCCATACAATAGTGAAGAAATGAACAACTATCTTGAACAAGATGGCAGCATCAAGGGTGTCAGTGGCTTGGATGGTGGCCCAAGCCTCCTGGATTAGTGGCAGGGACAGTGGCTTGAAGGTAACTTAGAGCAATACAGTAGACAACCTATGGAGAAGTGGAAGGGATGGTTCTGGGAGAGCAGTGAGATCCAGGAAATCTCCATAAGTGATTCCGAAGCATACCTCTGATTGAGACACTAGAGGAGCTTTGAATAGAGGAGACAGCACTCACATTTCCATGGGGTAGCCTCTAAGCTGGAAAAAGCCAGGCTTCCAGCCTATGACCACATCATTTGTACCCATTGACAAATGAAGCCTGGCAGCCTCGGGTTATTCTCATGACGTGTGTTTAAGAGCCTTTAATCAAAAGAAGACGTCAAAATGATTAAGTACACTGGGGAGCTGGGGTGTCCAAGCTCCTAGGGCTGGACTTTTCTGATTATCTGGCTACCTCCTCTTGGACACCTGATACTGAGTAACAAACCTCCTCCTCGACATAGTTACCATGTATCCTCTCAAGAGCCCAGACCTCTGACACTGGCATTAGAACAAATTCAACTCTATGATATTTTTTGTATTTTGCATTTACTTTTTTTATCCTTGTGGGGCTATCCAAAGCACATTTGACTTCATAACTTGAGAAAGCCTCAAGTTTCCCCAAAGTCTCAGAAAATTGACCTAGCTTCCCCACTTGTGCTGACTTTCTCTTTTTTGCCTCATTTCACCCTGTGTACTCAACTGTGGTTCTTTCCTCTATTTCACTAAAAATCCTTTCACGGCAAATATTTCATGAGTTTCTGTATATATTTTTTAAAGATTTGGGGCTATGGGAGATGGTAAACTTTCATACTTCCAGTTGTTACTGTTTATACTTTCATACTTCCAGCTGTTACTGTTTATCTTCTCTTTTCTGCCTCAACTCTCTTCCCTTTGCCTCTTTCTTTTGCCCCTCTTCAGAGCAAAAGTGTTCCTCTTTCTTGTCTCATGTAGAACTGTCTCCTATTGTGCCAGCTACATAGCTTTAGTGCGGGCCAACTTCCACTCTGAGCATGACTATAAAGACACATACCCAACAAAAGTCACCCTTCATCCCTTTCCCTAAGAGGGTTTCTCAGGGAAGCATGTTTTTTCATCTTCTTTTTCTAGTTTGTTTCTCTCAAGTAGCTCCTTTCCCTCTCACATCAGATCACGACACCAGCAGATATTAACTCACTGGGTTTTATCTCTCACATTGCATCTTGGAGAGGTTAAAAACAAAATTGTGAATTCTAGAGTCCCACCCAAGATTTTTGTTGTGTTGTTCTGGAGTGGAACTTGCACATCCACATCCAAAAAATGTGTATATTGAAGACATCATCCATCATTGAGAACCTGCTGTTAGCCAGCACCATTGTAGGGCTCCTGGAGTTTCAGGAGAACAATAACTAACACTGACAGGTACCTGGCAGTCTGGGAGGGAGCGGAGGCACAGGCTCATGAAATAGCCTTCTATAATCAATGATGGATAACTCTGGAACAATATTCAAAAGTGGGTGATAATGTGAAGCAAACAGATACCTTAAGAGTTTGAGGTTAGGAGGCACTGGCAGTGCCAATCTCATTTATTTATTTACTTTTTTCATGTGAGGGGAATGTTTGTTTTGCCTTGTTTGAAATAAATAAAAATGTACAGTAAACTCAAACCTTATAGGCAATAATAGTATGCCAGGTGTGATGATGAGCTCTGGCACTTTGCTTGAGGGGAGAGTGTAAATCATCAGAACATCACAGAGGTGGTTGCTACTGGGAAGAATGTTAATATTCCTCAGATGTCTGCATGTGAGGGTAGGTGTGAGCCGCTTACCAAGTGACTTCAGTGGGAGGAGGCCATCACTCTGTAGGGGCAGCCTATGGAAGTGGACAGTGCCCAGATTTACTCATTTTCTTTTGCTCCCAGGCCTGGTGTGCCCAAATTTTGTAGTCACTGGGAACTATTACAGCAGGTTACTTTGCTCTGATCAGATTCTGACTAGAGGTAAAAGCCTGAAGTTTCATGACTTCCTAGACAAGACCTTAGAACCTCAGAAAATTCAGATTCCATGCTGCAATG
>CM052803.1:17741594-17774530 GCA_028533885.1 Nasua narica | reverse complement strand
GAGCCTGGTGTTGGGTATCAAGAAGGGCACATATTGTATGGAGCACTGGGTGTGGTGCATGAACAATCAATCTTGTAACATTGAAAAATTAAAATAAACATATTTGGGGAGAAAAAATATATAGAGAAAAAAAAGGAGGACCCAGCTTCGGGGCTGTGTTCCCCAAAGGATCGACATAATTAACGCATGAATCAAAGACGCACACTGGGAGAATCACACACATTTCTAACTGGCTCTGCACATATTTAACCTAATTAGGAAATCAAGTTCGCTCCCCGATCAAATGTGTTCAACCTTTCAGAAATAGAGACTCACACAGCTGTTTATAGATTTCAAGGGAGGGGTAGAGATTAAGGTTTCCTTCCCAATGGGCAATTTATGTAATTCCTCAACTATAGAACATAATTACACTGATTGTTTGGTACATATGGGGAAAAAAAGAATTTGAGAGGAAGGGCAGGGGGTGGTGGGGAAGAGAAATGAAACAAGATGGGATGGGGAAAGAGACAAACCATAAAAGAAGCCTAAACTCATGAAATAAACTAAGGGTGTCTGGGAGGTAGGGTCGGTAGGGTTATGGACATTGGGGAGAATATGTGCTATGGCAAATGCTGTGAAATGTGTAAGCCTGATGACTCACAGAAATGTACCCTGGTGCAAATAATACTTTATGTGTTAATAAAACCCTAAGGAGAATAAAAAAAAAATGGACAGAAGACATGAACAGACCCTCTACAAAGAAAACATACAAATGACTAACAGACATGTGAAAAATGTTCATCATCTTTAGCCGTCAGGGAGATTCAAATCAAAATCACACTGAGATACCACCTTACATTAGTTAGAACGGCCAAAATCAACAAGACAGTAAACAACAAATGTTGGAGAGCATGTGGAGAAAGGGGAAACGTCTTCCCCTGTTGGTGGGGATGCAAACGTCTTTCCCTGTCAGTGGGAATGCAAGCTTGTGCAGCCACTTTGGAAAACAATGTGGAGATTCCTCAAGAAATTAAAAATAGAGCTACCCTATGACCCTGTAATTGCACTACTGGGTATTTACCCCAAAGAAGCAGATGCAGTACAAAGAAGGGCCACATGTACCCCAATGTTCATAGCAGCAATGGCCACAATTGCCAAACTGTTGAAAGAGACAGGATGCCCTTCAAGAGATGAATGAATTAAAAAGGTATGGTCCATATATACAGTGGAATATTATGCCTTCATCAGAAAAGATGAATACCCAATTTGTATCAATATGGACTGGAGTGGAAGAGATTATGCTGACTGCAATAAGTCAAGTAGAGAGACTCAGTTACCATATTGTTTCACTTACATGTACAGCATAAGGAAAAATATGGAGTTCATTGGAAGAAAGTAAGGAAGGGTGAATTGTGGGAAATCCAAGGGGGAGACATAACAGGAGAGAGTGTGGACTGTGAGAAACAAACTGAGGGTTTTGGATGTGTGGGTGTGAAGGTTGGTTGAGCCTAGTGATGGGTCATGAGGTGAGCACGTTTTGCATGGAACACTGAGTGTGGTGCATGAACTATGAATCTTAGAATACTGAAAAAAAATAATGGAAAAAAAGCAAAATGTTACTAATTTATACACTCTTCACCCACTCCCTCACTGACAATAAATACTTGCTAAATAATAAAAAATAAAAAAAACTAAAATTAAGTTAGAAAACTAAAAATTAAGTTATGTAAACTTACTACTAAGTACAGTAATACAAAAGTATAAATCTTCAAAATACAAAATAAATAAAGATTCAACTGATTTTTACCTAGTTCTAAAAAGATGCTACATTCCAAGGATGTCTCAAAGCAGTGGTACTTAACTTTTTGGAAAGCCTTAGTTAAGGCACTGTCAGTTGCAGTAACAAATAAATCCCCAAATGTCAATGGCTGAATGAAACAGCTATTACAAAAAAAAAATAAGATAAAAGAAAGAAAAAAGAAGAAAAGAAAAAGAAAAAAAAGAATACAGGTATTGCCAATTTGTAAGTTAGTTTCCCTATGTGGTGAGTCAGTGATCAAGTTTTCTTCCATTTTCTGGTTCTACCATCCCCAAAATCTTCAGTGTCTTCTACACCCAAAAGGGAAAGATACAGTGTATGTGATACCCTTGTTCTTTGAAAGCTCAAGTCTGGATGTGATATAGCTCACTTCTGCTCATTTGGCACTACCAGGAACCATTGATATGTGGGTATAAAGTCATGCATCCCAAGCTAACTACTCTCCTCCTGCAGCAACTTCACATGATGCAGAGAAACACAGATTTTGATGATCAGCTACCCAACATTACCAAAAGTCATAATCCCCCTTGGAAAACACATGAAAACCAAACACATGTTCCCCAGAAAAAGAGGGTCCTGAGGGGTTCATTCCATAATTTATTAACATTCCACTGCTTAAACCTTTCATTGAAGGTTTTGAGACAGAGTATGCACATACATACATTGATATTGATGCCTTTCTCTCCCTCTGTACCCACCAAAGATAGAATATATTTGAAAGATTAAAATAGAAGGAGGGTGGACATTAGCCAACAAGATATTTCCACATATATTTCTGAAATACAAATTAGATAGAAGAGCGTTTATTGATGAAGTATAAAGGAGAAAACTGATCCTAAGACCAACCATGAAAGACTGTAGATAAGGAGAAATCTTAAAGCAAGTATGGGATGCTTCATAAAAGGCAAAATCCCTGGGGCGCCTGGGTGGCTCAGTTGGTTGAGCAATGGCCTTCGGCTCAGGTCATGATCCTTGAGTTCTGGGATCGAGTCCCGCATCGGGCTCCCAGCTCTGCGGGGAGTCTGCTTCTTCCTCTGATCTTCTCCCCTCTCATGCTCTCTCTCACTTTCTCTGTCTCTCAAATAAATAAATAAATAAATAAATAAATAAATAAATAAATAAATAAAAATCTTAAAAAAAAAATTTAAAAAAAAGGCAAAATCCCAAACAAGAGCTCTTAAAAATTAAAAATACAGTTGTTGAGGCAAGTTGGCAGAGAATTAGGAGAAACTGTTGCAACCTGTCCCCTAAAGTGAGCTGTATATCTACCAGAACACACTGAACACTCCTGAAATCAGCCTGAGGAGCAAGATTTTTGACTTCTGGATCTCTACAGGAGCAGAAGACAGTAGTGGAGAGGTAAAGCAAAGTGGGAACACTCGAACCAATATTGGAGGAAAACCAAAAGGGGAAAGGAGCCACCAGAAGCAATCCAAGGACAGTAATACCCCAAAAGAAAGTGCCCAATGGTTGGGGACCAGCATTAGCTTAGAGTCCGGTTAAAAACACTTAAAAAGAGCAAAAGGTTCTGAGGAGAAACAAGTGGAGGGGTGGTCATGGGCACTGGCCTGGGCTCACGTTCCCAGGAAGGACACCATTCACCTCAAAGAGAGACTGGTGGGGGGTCCACTCCATGGTTCAGGAGAATGAAGCTTTCCACTGCTTGCACCGGTTTATGGGCAGGGCACCTCCAGCAAGTGCCTTAGAGTCTGGTGTGTTCCAGGGGCCTGCAGCTTTTTGTTGCATGCCCCACTCTCTGGACTATGCCCTGACCACAAGACATTTGCGGCCTGTAGCAGGGTCTGGGTGTTCCTAGTCGGCCCCTGAGAGAACTCAGGTGGGTAGCCAAATCTCGGGCAGGGATCTGAGCACACACTGTGCAGGCCTGGAGCCTGGAGAGCAATCCCAGAGCCACTGAATGGTGGCTGGGGATGCACACCACCTCTGACAGGCTGCACTGTGGGCAGAATTTTGTGGATGGGGTGTGTGTGTTCTGGACCACCCAAAAAGGAGTTGACTGAGGCTTCTGTGTGATGAGGAGGTCTGGGTACGTATGGGCAGATTCCTTGCTTTGACTATCTGAAAAGGTGAAAAAGCTACAAAAGGCCAAAAACCTTCAGAAAGCAAAAGACTGAGAAACTGGTTTCCACAGAGCTCAGCCCCTTGATTTGGGTGCAGGGTGACTCATCCCAAGCAAAATTGACTGGAAAACAATGTAGCAGGCCTCTCCCCCAGAATACAAGTAAAAAAAGAAAAGGACAATAACCACAGGAACCCCATAAAATTTTAAAGCTCCAACATCAGAGGACATCAATATATTAAGCACCTGATAACACCCCAATTTCATATTTCATAGATATGTTTTTTTCTTTCTTATTTGCTCTCTATTTTTTATTCACTCATTTTCACATTTCTAGGATTTTTTAAATTCTTTTTTAAAATACTTAACATTACAACTAGAGGCTTAATAAAATGATAAACTCAGGAAGACATGAAGTAACCTTCCTAGTCTGTGAGGAGTTATAACCATCTTCCCATCTTATCCTTCTGTCAGTGTTTTTATGTACTTGCCTCTGTTCTGGTATTATATAAATCTTATTTTTGGGGTTCATTTTAACTAGGTTCTTTTATTTCTTGTCATTTACTTTTGTCAGCCTATATGTTTCTTCATGTAGTTTACATACCTTATATATCTTATTTTTGAGGCCCATTCTGGCTCTGATTTATTCTTTTTCTCATTCTCTCTACCTTTTGTTACCCTTATTCTTTCTTTTTGGTGGTGAATCCCAATTGCTCCAAAACCTTCCACGGTGCACCCTGCCTGGATTGTGGGCGATATATCAAGTTATACATCCTCTCATCCACTTCTCATCAAAATGACTAGGAGGAGGAACACCCAACAGAGGAAAAACTCAGAGACTGCACCCTCTCCCTCAGAACTATTGGACATGGACATAAAGAGTATGTCAGAAAGGGAATTCGGGGTCACAGTTATCCAGGTAATGGCTAGGATGGAGAAAAACATTAATGACAACATAGAAGGCAGAAATGAGAACGAGTATAGCTAATGTAAAAAACGCTATCATTGAGATCCAGTCTAATCCATATAGTCTAACAGCTAGAGTTATGGAGAAAGGATAGAATTAGCAGTCTAGAGGGTAAAATGGTTCAGAAGAAAGGTCAGGAACAGAGCAGGTGCAAACTGCTCGGGAATCATGAGAAGAGACTTAGGGAAATAAATGATGCCATGAAACGTTCCAATGTCAGAATTATTGGAATCCCAGAGGGGGTAGAGAAGACAGAAGACTAGAAGATACAGCTGACTAAATTCTGAATGAAAATTTCTGCAATCAGAGGAATGGAACAAGTGTCCGTGTCTTAGAGATGGAAAGGACACCCGCCAAGTTCAAAATCTAGAAAGACACCCAGATGCATAATTGTAAAATTTGCAAATTATAATTTTATACAAGAGGTCCTGAAGGCAGCTAGGGGGAACATATTCCTTACATATGGAGAAAGGCCCATCAGAATAACGTCAGACCTCTCCACAGAAACATGGCAAGGGAGAAAGTGCTGGCATCACATATTCAGGGCAGTAAATGAGAACATGCATCCAATTGTACTTTATCCAGCAATGCTGATATTCAAAATGGATGGAGAGAAAAGAGCTTCCAACACCGACAAGGATTAAAAGAGTATGTGAACACCAAGCTGGCATTACAAGAAATATTAAAGGGCTTTCTATAAAAGTCAAAAGAACCCATGAGTGACTCAGAACAGAAATTTGTAATCTATAGAAACAAGGACTACACAGGCAACATAATGCCAATAAACAATTAACTTTCAATAATCACTCTCAATGTGAAAGACCTAAATTCTCCCATAAAATGGCACAAGGCTGAAGAATAGATTAAACGACAGCACTCACCCATATGCTGTCTATAAGAGACACACTTGGAACCAAAAGATACATCCAGACTGAAAGGGAAAGGATGGAGAAACATCTTGCATGCCAATGGGTCTCAAAAGAGAGTTGGGGTAGCGATTCTCATATCAGATAAATTAGATTTTAAGATAAAGACTGTAGTCAGAGATACAGAAGGACACTACATCATTCTTAAAGTGTTTATCCTCCAAGAAGATCTAACATTAGTAATCATTTATGCTCCAAATAGGAGCAGCCAACTACATAAGGCAACTGTAAATCAAAATAGTCATATTGATATGAATATATTAATTGTAGGAGATATTAACACAACACCCTACAAACAGAAAGATCATCTAAACAGAATATAATAGAAACAAGAGCTTGGAATGAAGTATTGGACCAGATGGACATCATAGATATACACAGAACATTTGGCCCTAAAACAACAGACTGTTCATTCTTCTTGACCGCACATGGAATTTTCTCCAGAATAAACCACATACTGTGTCACAAATCAGGACTCAACTGATACCAAAAGATTGAGATGATTCCCTGCATAGTCCCAGACCACAATACTTTGAAACTGGAACTCAACCACAAGAAAAAGTTTGGAAGGAATTCAAACACTTGGAGGCTAAAGAACAAATTGCTCAAGAATGAAGGGATCAACCAGGAAATGAAAGATGAAATTAAACAATTCATGCAGACCAATGAGAATGAAGACCCATCAGTGCAAAACCTATGGGACACGGTAAAGTCATTCCTATGGGGAAATACAGAGCCATCCGAGCCTCACTCAAAAAACTGAAATACCTCGAATGTGCCAGCTCTCTTTACACCTTAAGGAACTGGAATATCAACAACAAATGAAGCCAACCCCATGCACAAGAAGGGAAATAATCAAGATTAGAGCAGAGATCAATGAGTTAGAAACTAGAGACACAGTAGAATGCATCAATGAATCCAGAAGTTGGTTTTTTCAAAGAATCAATAAGATCAATAAGCCACTAGCAAAACTAATCCAGAAGAAAAGAGAGAGGACCCTAATTTAAAAAATTATGAATGAAAGGGGAGAGATCACAACTAATCCAAAGGAAAAAGAAACATTCATCAGAAATTATTATCAACAGCTACATGCCAATAAGCTAAACACCCTAGAAGAAATGGATGCATTCCAGGAAACTCATAATCTTCCAAGACTGATACAGGAATACATTGACAACCTGAATAAACCAATATCTACTAATGAGCTTGAAGCAGTGATAAAAACCTCCAAAAAGCAAGACTCCGGAACCAGAGGAATTCCCTGGGGAATTCTACCGAACATTCAATAAATAAATAAATAAATAAATAAATAAAACCTATTCTTCTAGAATGTTTCAAAAATAGAAACAGAAGGAAAACTTCCAGACTCTTTCTATGAAGCCAGCATTACCCTGACCCCCTAACCAGGCAAAGACCCTATCCAAAAGGAGAACTTCATACCAAGTTCCCTGATGAATATGGATGCCAAGATTCTAAACAAGATCCTAGCTAATAGGATCCAACAGCACATTAAAAAGATTATTCATCATGACCAGGTGGGATTTATCCCTGGGATGCAAGGGTGGTTCAACACTCACAAATCAATCTATGTGATAGAACAAATCAACAGGAGAAGAGAGAAGAACCACATGGTCCTCTCAATTGATGCAGAAAAAACATTTGACTAAATTCAGCATGCGTTCCTGATTAAAACACTTCAGAGTATAGGGATAGAAGAAATATTCCTCACCATCATAAAGTCTATCTATGAAAAGTCCACAGAAAATATCATTCTCAATGGGGAAAAGCTGACAGCCTTCCCTTTGAGATAAGGAACAAGACAAGGATGGCCACTCTTGCCACTCTTGTTCAACATAGTGCTAGAAGTCCTAGCAACAGCAATAAGACAACAAAAAGAAAGGAAAGGTATTCAAATTGACAATGAAGAAGTCAAACTCTCTCTCTTCACAGATGACATGATACTTTATAGGGAAAACCCAAAAGATCCCACCCCCAAACTACTAAAACTCATATAGCAATTCAGTAATGTATCAGGATACAAAATCAATGCACAGAAATCAGTTGCTTTCCTATACACTAACAATGACAATATAGAAAGGGAAATTAGAGAATCAATTCCATTTACTGTAGCACCAAGAACCATAAGATACCTGGGAATACACCCAACCAAAGAGGTAAATATCTGTACTAGAGGAACTAAGAACACTCATGAAAGAAATTGAAGATACAAAAAGGTAGACAAGCAGTCAATGCACATGGATCAGAAGAATAAACATTGTTGGAACCAGAAAAGAACTCGAATTGCTAAGGAAATGTTGAAAAAGAAAAACCAAGCTGGGGGCATCACATTGCCTGATTTCAAGCTTTACTACAAAGCTGTGATCACCCAGACAGCATGGTACTGGCACAAAAACAGACACATAGACCAGTGGAACAGAATAGAGAGCCCAGAGATGGACCCACAACTCTATGATCAAATCATCTTTGACAAAACAGGCAAAAATATCCAATGGAAAAAAGACAGTCTCTTCAATAAATGGTGCTGTGAAAACTGGTCAGCTATATGTAGAAGAATGAAACTTGACCATTCTCTTACACCATACACAAAGATAAACTTGAAATGGATAAAAGACCTCAACGTGAGGCAGGAATCTATCAAAACCCTAGAGAAGAACATAGGCACTAACCTCTATTACATTAGTTACAGCAACTTCATTCAGGACATGTCTCCAAAGGCAAGGGAAACAAAAGCGAAAATAAACTTTTGGGACTTAATTAAGTTAAAAAGCTCCTGCACGCGAAGAAAACAGTCCACAAAACAAACAGGCAAACCACAGAATGGGAGAAGATATTCGCAAATGACACTACAGACAAAGGTCTGATATCTAAGATCTACAAAGAACTCCTCAAACTCAACACTCACAAAACAGATAATCCCATGAAAAAATGGGCAGAAGACATGAACAGACACTTCTCCAAAGAAGACATACAAATGGCTAACAGACACATGAAAAAATGTTCATTATCTTTAGCCATCAGAGAGATTCAAGTCAAAACCACACTGAGATACCACTTTGCACCAGTTAGAATGGCCAAAATCAACAAGACAGTAAACAACAAATGCTGGAGAGGATGTGGAGAAAGGGGAACCCTCTTCCACTGTTGGTGGCAATGCAAGTTGGTGCAGCCACTTTGGAAAACAGTGTGAAGATTCCTCAAGAAAGTAAAAATAGGGCTACCCTATGACCCTGTAATTGCACTACTGTTTATTTACCCTAAAGAAGCAGATGCAGTACAAGGAGGGCCACATGTATCCCAATGTTCATAGCAGCTCTGGCTACAATCACCAAGCTGTGGAAAGAACCAAAATGCCCTTCAAAAGATGAGTGGATTAGGAAGTTGTGGTACATCTATATAATGGAATATTATGCCTCCATCAGAAAGGATGAATATCCAACTTTTGTATCAACATAGACGGGACTGGAAGAGATTATGTGGAGTGAAATAAGTCAAGCAGAGAGAGTCAATTATCTTATGGTCTCACTTACATGTGGAGCATAAGGAAAATCATGGAGGGCATTGTGAGAAGGAAGGGAAGGGTGAATGGGGGGAAATGGGAGGGGGCGATGAACCAGGAGAGACTGTGGACTCTGAGCAACAAACTGAGGGTTTTGGAGGGGAGGGGGTGGGGGGTTGGGCAAGCCTGGTGGTGGGTATTGAGAAGGGCAGGCATTGCATGGAGCACTGTGTGTGGTGCATGAACAATCAATGTTGTAACAATGAAAAAATAAAATAAATATATTTCGGGAAAAATAATTAAAACAAAATAAAATAAAATTTAAAAAATAATTACAAAAAATAAAGAATAAACCTTGTTAAAATGTCTATACTGCCCAGGGAAATCTATACTTTCTTTTTTTTTTAAAGATTTTGTTTATTTTTATTAAGGAGAGAAAGTGAGAGACAGCATGAGAGGAGAGAAGGTTAGAGGAAGAAGCAGACTCCCCGTGGAGCTGGGAGCCCAATGTGGGACTCGATCCCGGAACTCAAGGATCATGACCTGAGCCAAAGGCAGTTGCTCAACCAACTGAGCCACCCAGGCACCCAAAATCTATACTTTCAATGCCATCCCAATCAAAATTCCACCAGTTTTTTTGAAAGAGCTAGAACAAACAACTCTAAATTTTGTATGGAACCAGAAAAGACACCGAATTGCTAAGGAAATGTTGAAAAAGAAAAGCAAAACTGGTGGCATCACATTACCTGTTTTCAAAATTCGACAAACCGTGATATCCCAGACAGCCTGGTACTGGCACAAAAACAGACACATAGACCAGGGGAACAGAATAGAGAGCCCAGAGATTGACCTACAACTGTATGGTCAAATAATCTTTGACAAAACAGGCAAAAATATCCAGTAGAGAAAAGACAGTCTCTTCAACAAATGGTGCTGGGAAAACTGTACAGCTATATGTAGAAGAATGAAACTTGACCATTCTCTTACACCATACATGAAGATAAACTAGAAATGGATAAAAGACCTCAATGTGAGGCAGGGATCTATCAAAACCCTAGAGAAGGACATAGGCAGTAACTTCTATGTCATTAGCCGCAGCAACTTCTTTCAGGACATGTCTCCAAAGGCAAAGGAACCAAAAGCAAAATGAACTTTTGGGACTTCATCAAGATAAAAAGCTTCTGCACAGCAAAGGAAACAGTCAACAAAACAAACAGGCAACCCACAGAATGGGAGAAGATATTCGCAAGTGACACTATAGACAAAGGGCTGATATCTAAGATCTATAAAGAACTCCTCAAACTCAACCCTCACAAAACAGATAATCACATCAAAAATGGGCAGAAGACATGAACAGACACTTCTCCAAAGAAGACATACAAATGGCTAACAGACACATGAAAAAATGTTCATCATCTTTAGCCATCATAGAGATTCAAATCAAAACCACACTGAGATACCATCTTACACCAGTTAGAAAGGCCAAAATCAACAAGACAGTAAACAACAAATGCTGGAGAGGATGTGGAGAAAGGGGAACCCTCCTCCACTCTTGGTGGGGATGCAAGTTGGTGCAGCCACTTTGGAAAACAGTATGGAGATTCCTCAGGAAATTAAATATACAGCTACCCTATGACCCTGTAATTGCACTACTGGGTATTTACCCCAAAGAAGCAGATGCACTACAAAGAAGGGCCATATGTACCCCAATGTTCATAGCAGCAATGGCCACAGTCACCAAGCTGTGGGAAGAACCAAAATGCCCTTCAAAAGATGAGTGGATAAGCAAGATGTGGTACATCTATACAATGGAATATTATGCCTCCATCAGAAAGGATGAGTCCCGACCTTTTTATCAACATGGGCAGTACTAGAAGAGATTATGCAGATTGAAGTAAGTCAAGTAGAGAGAGTCAATTACCTTATTGTCTCACATGTGGAGCATAAGGAAAATCTTGGATGGAATTGTGAGAAGGAAGGGAAGGGTTAATGGTGGGAAATCGGAGGGGGCAATGAACCAGGAGAGACTGTGGACTCTGAGCAACAAACTGAGGGTTTTGGAGGGAAGGTGGTGGGGGGTTGAGCAAGCCTGGTGGTGGGTATTGAGAAGGGCAGGTATTGCATGGAGCACTGTGTGTGGTGCATGAACAATCAATCTTGTAACACTGAAAAAATAAAATAAACATATTTGGTAAAAAAGAACAAAAAACCCAAACAATTTCAAATAATTTGTTTTTTTTTTTAAAGATTTTATTTATTTATTTGACAGAGAGAGATCACAAGTAGTCAGAGAGACAGGCAAAGAAATGGTGAAGCAGGCTCCCTGCTGAGCAGAGAGCCTGCTACAGGGCTCAATCGCAGGAACCTGTGATTATGACCTGAGCCGAAGGCAGAGGCTTTAACCCACCAAGCCACTCAGGCGCCCCTCAAATAATTTGTTTTTAGTAGATGAAACAAAACCAGTATCAATGTCATTCATTTCTTTGAATGTTACCTTTCTCACTCAGCCAGAGTCAAATTCTTTTAGGTTCTATGTAATTTCACACACATCCTGATACTATATGCACTCTTCTTGTTTGCCTGAATAATAAACTGCCCAGTAACCAAGGTTTGGATTGACAGACTGACAAAACAACCACAATGCTGTAAATACATTCCAATTGGAAAAACCTGCATCAGGGACAGGGGGAGGATCCCACCTGTTGCCTCTGTTTATTTACTCCTTGTGCTTGTTAATGGCAAAGGTAAAAACCTTCCACTTTTTTGCTTTTTCAAAACAAAACAAAACACCACAGAAAAAAAGTTCTGTTTATCTTCCTTCCATTTTTGGGGCCAAATTAAAACAAAACAAAACAAAATAACCCTTCTAGTTGAAGGCAATTATGAAAATGATTAGGTTTTCTTCATTGACTTTTGTTTTGCTTTGGCTTTTGATGTTATCATTACTAATTTGTGATCTATACATAGCAATTTACCATTGATTCAAATCAATTTGGAAAAACAGCTGTCTAAGGGATTACTCTCATCATTTCACAACTAAGAGGACAGGAATTGAGAGTTTCTGTGAATTTCTGAAAGTTACACCAGCCCTCAATGTAAAATCAAACCTTCTGTTTTCGAGGTTGGCACCATCTTAGTTGGGCCCTGCTTCCTTTTCTGGCAGGAGAGTAAACATGTAAATATTTGCATAAGCATGGGCCTGTATTCACAAGATTAAATGCTCACAGAGAATCACCAAATACAGATTTGAGAAAATCATATGGAACAGAGACTGAAGTGAGGAAGGCACAGCTCCTCCTTAACCTTGGCAATTTTTGCCACCAGACCATGTGGACTCAATCCCACAAGATCTTCTAAAATTTCATCAGAAGCCAGAAATCTAGGTTTTTTTAATGCAAATTTTGTGATCTTTAGATGCTGACAGTTAATTTCCTTAAACACACACACATGTTGTGCGCCAGTACTATTCTAGCAAAACAACACCATGGGGTATCAGATACTGCTCAACGTGTGCCACTTCCATCTGTAGCAGAAATAGCAAGTGTGTAGTACACAAGTGGCCACTCTTCCACCCATAGCAGACATGATCAATCGATCTCAGCACTTGTTTACTGAGCTTAGATGCAACTTAATGTTTCATCCTATGACATATTGGAGATAAACCTACTTGCCCTGGGAAACAATAATGGTGAAGACATCAAAGGGAAAGATATTGGCCATTATTAAGGGTTTCCAGAAATACACATAGTCGCCTAAATACCCAAATACAGAGAAGACACTTTAATTGCTGCAGTCATTAATGTGTATCTGAAGCCAACATCCCTTCTTTAAGACTATACCTTTAAATCATAGACTCTTACTTTTAGCTGGTTTCAAATAATGTAATTGCCTCTAGGAAAGCGTAGTGGAAAGTAAAAAGTATATTTTGGTCCAGAATTTCAGCAATATTTTCTTTTTCTTATTTTTTTCTTTTTCTACAGCTCACAAACTCTAAAACCCCAGGCCCTGTGAAATGATCTCACCCAGATCCAGCAGCCATTCAGGAATGGCTTAAAAGTGTTCAACATCCAACTCACGGACCAGAAAGTAAGGTAAGACTATGATTCTAAAGGCTCATACATCTACCATGACATGATTAAACACAACAGACATGAATAAACACTCTTTGCCCTGAAACTCTAGTGACTGCTTAGGTCAATCTCTCAGTATTAGATGCTACAGAAAACTTCCTCGGTATGAATTTTACAAAAAAGGAGGTTCCAACTGGGTCTCAAGTTACAACCTGTATTTCCATCCCAGAAACTTTCTTAAAGCTCAGAATGCTACAAGAAAGCTGAAGAACAGTGAGAAGCAATTTAGATATTTTTCCATTTATTCATTCATTTCTATTAAAACAGGGCTTGAAAATTCAAATACCTACAAAAAATGTAATGTAAATAGGAAGAGTGAAGTGGCTATATTTCATCATAGACACAATTTATGCAATTAAAGACTATTTATACACATTCAATATGATAAGAAATAATCTCACTCCCATGAACATGTGGTCCTCATGATCTTTCTTTTATGTCTTCTTTTTTCTCCCCTTTACTTCTGAGAGAAACAGAAATCAGAGTGAGCAAGGAGGATAGAAAAGGAAGAAAGCCAATAAACGTCATGTTATCAAACATTTTGGGTACCTGGGATCAACCTGCTGGGAACTCTCTACGAGATCAAATGGAACATGCCTCAGATAATTTATTTGAGGAACTCCTCAGGCTGGAACTCCTACCTACCCACCCCCAACTTCTTGTCTGTTGTTGCTTTGGGCCATTTCTAGGACCATTAATTATCCGGAATTCTGGCTTGTCCTACTGTAGACATTGTTAGGACCTACTTGGCCTAAGTAACTCCATGTTGTCCAAGCAGCCATTTTGTTGTTTGTGTAGTGAACATAGGTTGACCTTGCCTTAAAGAAACTGAGTGAGTCTAGAGGAACTTATTTAGAAAAATAAGCCTAGGACACCAGCAAAATATGGTCTGCTGATTCCTGATAACAAATCCCAGAAAAACAAGAGTGAAGGCCAGAGTCAGGCCAGGTGGCGACGTCAAATTAGTAAAAAGCACATATGTAACCTCCCAGTTTTTGACCAATAAAGATGAAGATTAGCTCCTAGCAGCTACGTGCTCACAGTCAGCTTGTGATATGCGGTTTGCCCTATAAAATTTAGCCCGAGAAACTAGGCAGGGTCACTCTGCATAGATAAGACCGGCCAGTGGAATTCTCGACGCTTTGTGTGAAATAAAGCTTTGCTTGACCTTCGCTTTGTATCAGTCTCGTTTCTTTGAACATGGACCCTAACAGACATGACCAGTAATAAGCAGCCTTGGGCATAAGAGAGGAATTCAGAGGAGAAATAATGCAGGGCACAAAGAGCATCTACTATAGGTTCAATAAATAGTTCATTTTCCTTTTAACTGCCTTATTGTAAAATCAAAAACCTAAGTTTGATAATAAATGACCACCTGACAATCATGTATCCGGGAGTGGTGTCAATTGGGAGAAACTGGAGAGTGACTACTCAATCAAGAAGGACAGTCATGTGAGGAGCACTGGGTGTTATATGCAACTGATGAATTGTTGAACACTACACCTGAAACTAAAGATGTGTTGGCTAATTGAATTTAAATTTTAAAAAAGAAGGATAGTCATAAGTGCACTCCAGCTGATAGTTGTCATGCAGGTGTGCAGGCTAGATCTAGGTTTTCTAGATCTTCTCTTTATTAGGAAAGTTGGGAATCTGGCTCTTATGCAACATCTCTGGACTTTTAAATGTTGGTAATAAAAAAAATTAACACTCTACAGGCATATACAGGACAGAATTTTCCCATGTATAGCCATCCTGATTTTTACCACCTGATTTAAATTCTGCTTTGGTACCCACCCTGTGCCGAGAATTTCCCTGGGTGATACAGGATTTAGAGGTGCCCTACACTCAGCCCTGATTTCAGGAAGCTTATGCATGGCCAGGTGGGTAATGAAGACAGGTGCAGAATGATCTGAAATAAAGCAAACAAATTCATACAACAGATATAAACAAAAAGCTATCAGGTTCAAAAAGGCATAAGATCTTTTTTCCCCAAATATGTTTATTTTAATTTTTCAGTGTTACAAGATTGATTGTTCGTGCACCACACCCAGTGCTCCATGCAAAAAGGCATAAGATCTTAAAGAGAAATGCCATTAAACTCTATTGTTAAATTTAAAGGCAATCAAGTTTTACAAAAAGATATTAAATGTTATTATTTAATAAACCTGGATACTTACTATGCTTTGGACACAGTACCACTAAATCCATAGAATTCAAAACAAAGTTTAAGGTCAAAACACCCGGCACCAGAAAGACAATTTAACTCATATGATAAGGGATAGAATGCCTATCAAAGTTGTTGATATAAGTGAAGCTTGCCTTGAGACTTTGACATACCACAAGTTCCTTTCTGAAGCCACCTTTACATCATAACTTTGATCATTCAGTGACCCACCCTCAGCTAGTCCCAGGGCTCCCCCTGTCCAAGATGGGGTCCTTAGGCATCCCCAATGTGGTTTACATATTCTTGGATCTAGCAATGGCTACAGGAGTCAAACACTGAATAGGGTGGCATACATCTCCAGGGATTCACAGGACAATCTACTGAGGTACAAGAGAACATTAGAAATGCTTTAAAAATAGTTGAGTAATAATTAATGGATGATTATCTATGAATCCCTCTCCCAGATGGTCAGTAGGAAACATGTCCCATGTGATCCATGAGGTATCTTGAAGAGAGTAAGAAATTTCACAAATCAGAAGTGAGAATTACTTCTATCGCTTATTTGTGCTTGGTTAGTGGATTTGTGGAAAACAATATCTTGTTTATTTTATTTATTTTTATTTTTGCTTATGTTATATTAGTCACCTCATTAGTCTTTGATGTAGTGTTCATGATTCATTGTTCATGGATAACTCCAGTGCTGCATGAAATACGTGCCCTCCTTAATACCCACCAGCAGGTTCTCCCATCCCACATCCTCTCCCCTCTAAAGCCCTCAGTTTATTTATTGGAGTCCATAGTCTCTGATGGTTCATCTTCCCCTCCGATTTCCCCCCTTCATTTTTCCTTTCTTCTGTTAATGTCCTCCATGCTATACCTTATGTCCCACAAATAAGAGAAATCATATGATAAATGACTTCTCTGTATTTCTTATTTCACTCAGCATAATCTCCTCTAGTCCCATCCATGTTGATGCAAAAGCTGGGTAATCATCCTTTCTAAAAACTAATATTCCATTGTATATATGGACCATATCTTCTTTATCCATTCATCTGTTGAAGGGCATCTTGACTCTTTCCACAGTTTGGTGATTCTGGCTATTGCTGCTATAAACATTGGTGTGCATGTGCCCCTTCTTTTCACTGCATCTGTGTCTTGGGGGTAAACACCTAGTAGTGCAATTGCAGGGTCATAGGGAGGCTCTATTTTTAATTTTTTTGAGGAATCTCCACACTGTTTTCTAAAGTGGCACACCAACTTGCATTCCCACAAAGAGTGCAAGAGGGTTCCCCTTTCTTCACATACTCTCCAACAATTGTAGTTTCTTGCCTTCTAAAATTTTGCCATGTTAACTGGTTTAAGGTAGTATCTCAGTGTGTTTTTTTCCCCTAATAGTTTTATTTTATTTTTTCAGTGTTACAAAATTAAATTGCTTCTGTATCACACCCAGTGCTTTATGCAATACGTACCCTCCCAAATACCCACCAGCAGGATCACCCAAACCGCCACCCCCATCCCTCTAAAACCCTCAGTTTGTTGCTCAGAGGCCACAGTCTCTCATGATTCATCTCCCCCTCCTATTTGCCCACATTCACCCTTCTTTTCCTCCTTACAATGTCTTCCATGTTTTTCCTATGCTCCACATGTAAGTGAGACCATAAGATAATTGACTGTCTCCTCTTGACTTATTTCACTCTGCATAATCTCTTCCAATCATGTCCATGATGATCCAAAAGTTGAGTATTCATTCTTTTTGATGGAGGCATAATATTCCATTGTATATATGGATCATATCTTCTTCATCCATTCATCTGTTGAAGGTCATCTTGACTCCACAGTTTGGCAATTGTGGCCATTGTTGCTATGAACATTGGGGTACATGTGGCCCTTCTTTGAAGTGCATCTACTTCTTTGGGGTAAATATCGAGTACTGAAATTGCAGGGTCACAGGGTAGCTCTATTTTTACTTTTTTCAGAATCTCCACACTGTTCTCCAAAGTGGGTGCACCAACTTGCATTCCCACCAACAGTAGAATAGGGTTCCCCTTTCTCCACATCCTGTCCAACATTTGTTGCTTATTGTCTTGTTGATTTGGGCTATTGTAACAGGTGAAAGGTGTCTCAAAGTGGCTTTGATTTCACTGATGGCTAATGATGATGAACATTTTTTCATGTGTCTGTTAGCCATTTCTATGTCTTCTTTGGAGAAGTGTATGTTCATGTCGTCTGCCCATTTTTTGAGGTGATTATCTGTTTTGTGAGTGTTGAGTTTTACAAGTTCTTTATAGATCTTAGATATCAGACCTTTATCTGTAGTGTCATTTAGAATATCTTCTCCCATTCTTTGGGTTGCCTGTGTGTTTTGTTGACTGTTTCCTTCACTGTGCAAATGCTTTTTATCTTGATGAAGTCCCAAAAGTTCATTTTTGCTTTTGTTAACTTTGCCTTTGGAGACATGTCCTGAAAGAAGTTGCTGTGTCTGATGTCGAAGAGGTTACTGCCCATATTCTCTTCTAAGATTTTTTTTTTTATGTTTAGTGAACTTTACTTCAATAAAGGCTATTAGGGAAACAGAGTTAAGGATACGGTCTTCTCAGTGACTCATAATAAACTTCTCAGTGACATATAATAAAATGTAGGGATATAATTCAAAAAACAAAAAATAATCCAACAGAATTAGCATTATAGATTCACACATTTTAAATGATTAAGAAATGAATAAGTACTGTAATACACACAGTACTTTGAAAATATCTGATATTTTTTCCCCAAATATGTTTATTTTTTCATTGTTACAAGATTGATTGTTCATGCACCACACACAGTGCTCCATGCAATACGTGCCCTTCTAACCACGTGCAAGGCTGATACCTGCAGGAAAAAGTATACAGAGAAAAAACAGATGCCCTGGACAGAGCTTGGAGAGGGAGGAGAAGACAATGGAAAGGATTTATAGGGTTATCATAGGAAGCCCAGAGGAGCTAGAGAGGGATAAAAAACCACCAAGGCATGGATTCATGGAATAAGAGTACAATTAGCAGTGTTATATTTTAGGGCTTTCAAGGAGGATGAGGACTGAGAAAGGCACACTGGGCTACTTGACTGTGGAGTCACTACTAGTGAGTGAATAGAGGATTCTCTTGATTGTAACCTAATTCAAATTAGCAAAGTAATAAATGGGAACATATTGACTCTTAAAATCAAAGGAGGGGTTAACTCAGGAAATCACAAAGGGAGTCAGGGATGAGCTATCTTAGAATAGCTGGAAATGGGAACTGAAATAGCCCCAAGTCTCTCTTGGTCTGTCACTGCTTCTTTCTGCATGTTGATCTTATACTTTCAGCAGGAAACTTGCCAAAAACAATTCCAAACCCTCATCCTCATAAGTACTGATAACAGAGTATACAAATGGACAATGGGCAGACCATATATAAAAAGAGAGCTCTGACCCATTATCTGCAGCAATTTGCCAAGGAAACCAACTCTCTTATCTATTAAAAAGAAATAGCCCAGAAAGCCAGCTCATTACAAGCTAGACTTGTGGGAAATCAGATTGTTGTCACTACTAACAATCCAGGAAGGTATAATGGCCAAGACTTGATGAATACCCAATTTTTGTATCAACATGGGTGGGACTGGAAGAGATTATGTGGCGTGAAATAAGTTAAACGGAGAGAGTCAATTATCTTCTGGTCTCACGTGTGGAGCATAAGGAAAAAGATGGAGGGCATTGTGAGAAGGAAAATAAGGGTGAATTGGTGGAAATCAGATGGGGAGATGAACCACGAGAGACTGTGGACTCTGAGCAACAAACCGAGGGTTTTGGAGGGTTGGGGGCGAGGTGTTGAGTGAGCCTGGTGGTGGGTATTGAAGAGACCACGTATTGAATGGAGCACTGAGTGTAGTGCATGAACAATGAATCTTGTAACACTGAAATATAAAATAAAACTATTTGGGGGAAAATATATTAAAAAAAGACTTGATTAATAGCTGACAACCTTCCTAATTTTTGTTCCTACTTATAAGTTAGGACCAAACATACAAAGCACATAATAACACATCATTTCCAAGCTGGCCATGTATACTTTTTTGGCTGCTTCCAGGGGTAAATCTGATTTGTTTATTCTGAGTAAAAATAGTATGATTTCATTTGCCATCACTGGGTTTAGGCCATCCTCATCCATGCAGGTCTGTTTTGATTATCTACAGGCAGATAGCAGCTACAATTTGAGGCACACTGTTCTTGTATCTGTTGTTATTTAACAGGCTCCATATACTGACTGGAAGCACCTGTCGCAATACCTCTTTGGGAGCTGAATTCTTCCTTGATTGAGTATTCTGAAGCAGCATGCTTGAGAACTTCTATGTATCGGTAACATTCATTTCTATCCAGGTCAATTTGTGTTAGGTAATTTTTCATCTCTCAGAATTTTGCTTTAATTGCATCAAGTGTCAAACATATTTTTAGTTTTATTTTGAGTTCTGTTGTTCTCTCCTTCATTAGTAATTTTGCTCAGGTTGTGAAAAGTCTGGGAGATTTTACTGGAAAACTCCTAATCCTTACCGGAATTTTAGAATAACTATCGTGTAATGAAGGAAGTGTTATTCACTACCATTCTTTCCAAGAAGGCCACCGGATGTGTTTGGGAGACTTTGATAAACTAAGAGTAGAGAGGAGATGGGGCCTTAAAGTGTATGGATATGGGAAGACATGTATTGTATGACTCAAGGGAAGAATTTGTTATTCGGGAGATGGAGAAGGAACAGAAAAATAGAAAAGGAAAGAGTCAGTGAGAAGGTGGAAGGGATAAATGTGAACTCTCCCCATGAATCTCAGAAAAGTGTACTCAAAACATGAAAAGTGTACTGGGAGTGATGCTGTTTCTTGTGGAAACCAGAGGAAAGCCTGGATTTCTAAACAAATAGATATGGGGCAAATCAGGGACAACTGGGTGGCTCAGTCCGTTAAGGGGCTGTCTCAGCTTGGGTCCTGATCCCAAGGTCCTGGGATCAAGTCCCACATTGGGCTCCTTACTCAGCAGGGAGCCTGCTTCTCCCTCTACCTGCTCTGCCTGCTGCTCCCCCTGCTTGTGCTCTCTCTCTCTGACAAATAAATAAAATAAAATCTTTTAAAAAATGATATGGGGCAAATCAGAGATAGGACACTTGGGTCAGGAGGCAGAAATATCAGGGAACAAAAGTGGCAGCATATCACATAACTCTAGGCCATGGAATCAGGTTTGGACATAAAGTTACCTAGATCAAGTCATCTGCATTATAGCTATAAAGTTGTTTTTATCTCTGTAATAATATAGTTTAAAACATTGTATTCATGCATTTCTTCACTCACACATTTTATCTAATTCTATTTATAAATCACCAACTTTAGTTCAACTTTGAGCTGGATTCTGTGAGGCAGACACTAAAATAAGGCCAGTTTATGCTTTAAGAAACTCAATGTCTCATTGGAGGTAAGCTTATGGGAAAGTTTTAAATATTTGGAAGTTGAATCTAGCAAGTTTTTATAATAAAACAGTGAATTGCTCTTTCACTTCATAGTAGCTTGGGTCTCGTTAAAATGCTGATCAAACCATCTCTTCTCATAGACATTTTGTATGTGTACATGAAATGAAGGAAAGCTGCCAGCCTATTTGTCCTTAGCCTCCATCTGTGGTGTCATATGGCTTGTCTGCACATAACAGATACAGAAGGATGTAGGGAGTGTTTCTTGTCACAACATTACTATATACAAACCCAGCTTCAGGTGAAAAGTTGGGGCAGACTCAGGCCTTTCCACATTACTACAAGTTCCCATCTTTGCTTTCCAGGCCCTATGCTGGGAACTGAAGACACAGACGTGTTAAGGTTCATCCTGCCCTTAAGGAACTCAGAGTCTAGGGAAGACTTTTAGAATTAAGACTTTTAATTAATTTCTGGGATAGGAACCAATGCAGACTAGTTTGAGAAAGGAGAATTTGTGAGAAGACCCAAGAACCAGAGAAAGAGCAAGTTTGCCTTAGACATTGGAATAGCTGGCCCCCAGGGTTAAGGGTTGACCTCATGCCCTTGGCACCTCTTAGCTGGCTGCTCTGTATGTGGTCTTTTTTTCCATCCACTTTGCCATTCTCTTGGCATCCTCACACTTCTCAGGTTTGCTACCATAGAATATAAGCCCTTTTTCTTGAATTCCAGTTTGAAACAACCCCAATGGGAGACCAACGATTGCCTTGGCTTGGATTGGCTGGAGATGGTGGCAGCAAGGTACCATATATGGGAGCCTCTGAAGGTTCCCTTGATTGGAGAGAAGAAGGTCCAATTCTCCAAAATAAGAGGTGTCAGGTGCAGAATTAGAATTTCTGGAGAGACAAAATGAGCTCCTTGCATATAGTTGAGAATGTATTATAAGTTTAGGACTGGGGATATAAAGATGAATAGTACATAATTAGTGTCTCCTGGGAACTCAAAATAAGCCTGCATTACAATATCTGATATAAAAATGGTATGTACAGGGTGCAATAGGAGCTCATACGAGGGTCTCTTACCCACTGTGATCAGGTGCAAATGGGTTCTTTGGCAGAAGGGAGGGAAAAGAATGATATATTGGGAGGAGAGAAAATCTTGGGCAGTGATGCATGGAGAGGGGAAGTGGGGGCTTTTGGTGAGTAAGGAGAGTTGACAGACAAAAGCTGGAGGAGGCCACTGGGGCAAAGTGCCATAGGCACGTAGGTCAGGATCAGGAGCCTTCCGTGGATAAATGGAGCAACATTTCAGAGTTTTATCATATGGTTTCACTTACATGTAGAGCATAAGGAAAAACATGGAGGACATTGGGAGAAGGGAAAAGAAGGGTGAATTGGGAGAAACCAGAGGGGGAGATGAAACACGAGAGACTGTGGACTCTGAGCAATAAATTGAGGGTTTTGGAGGGGAGGAGAGTGGAGTGTTGGGTGAGCCTGGTGGTGGATATTGAGGAGGGCATGTATTGCATGGAGCTCTGGGTGTGGTGCATGCACAGTGAATCTTGAAACACTGAAAAAATAAAATAAAAAATTTAAAAAAGAGTTTTAAATGGTAAATAACATAATGATATTGGATTTTAGGAAAGCTTCACAGGCTGCAGACGTAAAAATAGGTCTATAAGGAGTTGGGGTCTGGAGAAAAGTAAGAAAGACAAGCCTCTGTCCAGGTGTGGAGTGGTAGCAGCAGGGGTGGGGGGTGAAGTAGACACATGAGTGACTTTCAGCAGGTATGACTGGTACATAGATTGGGTTTGGGGAGACCCAGGGATAGGGGAGGGTGTGGATGAAGTTACAGCATATTCTGTGGCATAATTTTCTAACTTGTTTGGAATTTGGCTCATCTGGATGTCTCACTAGTTTTTGTAGAATACTATGACCTTGTGATATATTAAAATTTAATTTCAAATAAATAAATAATATTGTATAAGTCTCATTCTATATCCATCACTCAAATGACAGTTTGCTTTTTGTCTTTGGAGGAAAATTAAAACTGAGGATGTTTGGTTTAGTAACTTGTCCCTGAGAATATCACAAGTCAGTGTTCAAAGGGAGGATGATTTGAAAGTTACTGGATTCAGTGTGACAAATCAGGGGGTGGAAACAGTCCTTGAAAAAGTAATTTCTTTTTTTTTCAAGGTTTATTTTTTATTTTATTTTATTTTTCCCCCAAATATGTGTATTTTATTTTTTTCAGTGTTACAAGATTGATTGTTCATGCACCACACCCAGTGCTCCATGCAATACGTACCCTTCTCAATACCCACCACCATGATCGCCCAACCCCCCCCCACCGCCCCTCCAAAACCCTCAGTTTGTTGCTGAGTCCACAGTCTCTCATTGTTCATTGCTCCCTCCAATTTCCTCCCATTCACACTTCATTTCCTTCTCACAATGCCCTCCATAATTTTCCTTATGCTCCACACATGAGACTATAAGATAAATGACTCTCTCTGCTTGAGTTATTTTACTCTGCATAATCTCTTCCAGTCCCATCCATGTTGATACAAAAGGTGGGTATTCATCCTTTCTGATGGAGGCCTAATATTCCATTGTTTATATGGACCATATGTTCTTTATCTATTCATCTGTTGAAGGGCCTTTTGCTCCTTTCCACAGTTTGGCAATTGTGGCCATTGCTGCTATAAACATTGGAATACATGTGGCCCTTCTTTGTACTGCATCTGCTCCTTTGGGGTACATACCCAATAGTGCAATTGCAGGTCATAAGGTAGCTCTATTTTTAATTTCTTGAGGAATTCCCACATTGTTTTCCAAAATGGCTGCACCAGCTTGCATTCCCACCAAGAGTAAAGAGGGTTCCCCTTTCTCCACAACTTCTCCAACACTTGTTTTCACTGTCTTGTTGATTTTGGCCATTCTAAATGGCGTAAGGCCATATCTGAGTGTGGTTTTGATCTGAATCAGAGGATTTTTATAGATTCCTGCCTCATGTTGAGGTCTTTTATCCATTTCAAGTTCATATTTGTGTATGGTGTAAGAGAATCGTCATGCTTCATTCTTCTATATATAGCTGTCCAATTTTCCCAGGACCATTTATTGAAGAGACTGCCTTTTTTTGACTGGATGTGCTTTTCTGTTTTGTCAAAGATTATTTGACCATAGAGTTGCAGGTCCATATCTGGGCTCTCTACTTTATTCCACTGGTCTACATGTCTCTTTTTGTGCCAGTACCATGCTATCTTGGGGATCACAACTCTGTAGTAAATCTTGAAATCAGGCAATGTGATGCCCCCAGCTTTGTTTTTCTTTTTCAACATTTCCTTAACAATTCGATGTCTATCTGGTTCCATACGAATTCATGGATTGTTTGTTCTACCCATTGAAAAATGCCAGTGTAAATTTGATTGGGATGGCATTGAAAGAATAGATTGCTCTGGACAGTATAGACATTCCAACAATGAGCATAGAATACTTTTCCAGCTTTTTGTGTCTTCTTCAATTTCTTTCAAGAGTGTGCTCTAGTTCCTCGAGTACAGATCCTTGGCCTCTTGGTAAGGTTCATTCCCAGATATCTTATGGTCCCCGGTGTTATAATAAATGGAATCAATTCTCTAATTTCCCTTTCCATATTTTCATTGTTAGTGTATAAGAAAGCAACTTATTTCTATGCATTGATTTTGTATCCTGCCACATTACTGAATTGCTGTATGAGTCCTAGTAGTTTGAGGATGTAGTCTTTTGGGTTTTCCATAGAAAGTATCATATTGTCTGCAAAGAGAGAGAGAGAGTTTGACGTCTTTTGCGTGAATTTGAATACCTTTTATTTCTTTTTGTTGTCTGATTGCTGTTGCTAGGACTTCCAGTACTATGTTGAACAAGAGTGGTGAGAGTGGGTATCCTTGTCGTGTTTCTGATCTCAGAGGAAGGCTGTCAGCTTTTCCCCTTTGAGAATGATACTCACTGTGAGTTTTTCATAGGTAGATTTTATGAAGTTGAGGAATGTTCCCTCTATCCCTATACTTTGAAGAGTTTTAATGAGGAAAGCAGGCTCTATTTTCTCAAATGTTTTTTCTGAATGAATTGAGAGGACCACGTGGTTTTTATCTTTTCTTTTACTGATTTGTTCTATCGCATTGATTGAAATATGAATGTTGAACCACACTTGCATCCCATGAATAAATTCCACCTGGTCAAGGTGTATAACTTTTTTTTTTTAAGATTTTATTTATTTATTTGACAGAGAGAGAGAGAGAGAGATCACAAGTAGGCAGAGAGGCAGGCAGAGAAAGAGGGGTAAGCAGGCTCCCTGTTGAGCAGAGAGCCCGATGTGGGGCTCGATCCCAGGATCCTGAGATCATGACCTGAGCCGAAGGCAGAGGCTTTAACCCACTGAGCCACCCAGGTGCCCCAGGGTGGATAACTTTTTAATGTGTTGCTGGATCCTATTAGCTAAGATCTTTTTGAGAATCTTGGCATCCATATTCATCAAGGATATTGGTCTGAAGTTTTCCTTTTTGATGGGGTCTTGCCTGGTTTGGGGATCAGAGTAATGTTGGCTTCATAGAAAGAGTCTGGAAGTTTTCCTTGTTTTATATTTTGAAAACTTTTCAGGAAAATAGGTTTTATTTCTTCTTTGAATTTTTGGTAGAATTACCCAGGGAATTAATCAGGTCCTGGACTCTTGTTTTTTGTGAGGTTTTTGATCACTGCTTCTATCTCTTTACTAGTTATTGGCCTATTCAGGTTGTCAATTTCTTCCAGTTTCAGTCTTAGAAGTTTATAAGTTTCCAGGAGTGCATCCATTTCTTATAGGTTGCTTAATCTATTGTCATATCGCTGTTGATAATAATTTATTTTTTTAATTTTTATTATTTTTTAAGTGTTCCAAGATTCATTGTTCATGCACCATACCCAGTGCTCCATGCAATACATGTCCACGTCTTTACCAATCACCAGGCTCAAACAACCCCCACCCACCTCCCCTCCAAAACCCTCAGTTTGTTTCTCAGAGTCCACAGTCTCTTTTTTGTCTCTCCCTTGAATTTTCCACAATTCACCCTTCCCTTCTCCCAATATCCTCCATCTTTTTCCTTATGCTCCACACATATGTGAAACCATGATAATTGACTTTCTCTGATTGAATTATTCACTCAGCACAATCTCTTCCAGTCCTTTCCATGTTGATACAAAGTTGGGTATTCATCCTACATAATGGAGGCATAATATCCATTGCATATAATCTATATCCTCTTTATGCATTCATTTCTTGAAGGCACCTTGGCTTTTTCCACAGTTTGGATATTGTGGCTACTGCTGCTGTGAACACTGGGGTACATGTGGCCCTTCTTTGCATTACATCAGTATCTTCGGGGTAAAAACCCCGTAGTGCAATTGCAGGGTCATAGGGTAGCTCTATTTTTAATTTCCTCAGGAAACTCCACACCATTTTCCAAAATGGCTGCACCAACTTGCATCCCCACCAATTGTGGAAGAGGGTTCCCCTTTTTCCACATCCTCTCCAAGATTTTTTTGTTTACTATCTTGTTGATTTTGACCATTCTAACTGATGTAATGTGGTATCTCAATGTGGTTATTTTTTCCCGAATACTTTTATCTTTTCAGTGTTACAAGTTTCATTGTTCATGTACCACACCCAGTGTTCCATGCAATTCATGCCCTCCCCAATACCCACCACCAGGCCACCCACCCCCACACCCCCACCCCTCCAAAACCCTCAGTTTGCTGTTCAAGGTCCACAGTCACTCATGGTTCTACTCCCCCTCCGATTTTCCCCAATTCACCCTTCCTTTCCTTCTCACTCACTGTGGGTTTTTCATAGATGGATTTTATTAAGTTTAGGAATGTTCCCATTATTCCTATACTTTGAAGGGTTTGAATTAGGTATGAATGCTGTATTTTGTCAAATGCTTTTTCTGCCTCAATTGAGAGGATCATGTGTTTTTTCTCTCTTCCCATATTGATGTGTTCTATCACATTGATTGATTTGCATATGTTTAACCATGCTTGCATCCCAGGGATAACTCCCACCTGGTCATGGTGTGTAATCTTTTTTTTTTTGTGTGTGTGTAATCTTTTTAATGTCCTGTTGGATCCTATTAGCTAAGATCTTGTTGAAAATCTTATTATACATATTCATCAGGTACATTGGCCTGAAATTATCCTTTTTGATGGGGTCTTTGCCTGGTAATATGGGCTTCATAGAAAGAGTATGGTAATATGCAGGGTATATGCAGGTGTTTGCCTGGTAATATGGGCTTCATAGAAAGGGTATGGAAGTTTGCCTTCTGTTTCTATTTTTTGAAACTGTTTCAGGATAATAAGTATTATTTCTTCCTTGAATGTTTGGTAGATTTCCCTAGTGAATCCGTCAGGTCCTGGACTCTTGTTTTTGGGATGTTTTTGATCACTACTTCAATCTCATTACTAGATATGGGCCTACTCAGGTTGTCAATTTCTTCCTGTTTCAGGCTTGGAAGTTTATACTTTCCAAGAACGTATCCGTTTCTTCTAGCTTGCTTAACTTATTGGCATATAGCTGTGGGTAATAATTTCTCATGATTGTTTCTATTTCCTTGGTGTTAGTTGTGATCTCTCCCCTTTCATTCACAATTTTACTAATTTGGGTCCTTGCTCTTTTCCTTTGGATTAATTTATCCAATGGTTTGTCGATCTTATTGATTCTTTCAAAAAACTAACTTCTGGATTCACTGATGCATTCTACTGTTTCTCTACTTTCTAACTCATTTATCTCTGCTCTAATTTTGATTGTTTCCCTTCTTATGAGTCAGTTTGGCTTAATTTTCTATTGATTTTCCATTTCTTTAAGGTGTAAAGAGAGCTGGTGTATTCAGGATTTTCCAATTTTTTTGAGTGAAGCTTAGATGGCTATGTATTTCCCCCTTAGGACCGCCTTTGCCATGTCCCATAGGTTTTGGACCAATATGTCTTTCTTCTCATTGCTTTTCATTAATTGGTTAAGTTCATCTTTGATTTCCTGGTTGATCCCAAAATTCTTGAGCAGGCTGGTCTTTAGCCTCCAAGTGTTTGAATTTCTTCCAAATTTTCCCTGTGCTTGAGATTCTGTTTCAAAGCACTGTGGTCTGAGAATATGCAGGGAGTCATCTCAATCTTTTGGTATCGGTTGAGTCCTGATTTGTAACCCAGTATGTGCTCTATTCTGGAGAATGTTCCATGTGTGTTCAAGAAGAATGAGTATTCTGTTGTTTTAGGGTGGAATGTTCTGTATATATCTATGAGGTCCATCTGGTCCAATGTGTCATTCTAAGCTCTTCTTTCTTTATTGATTTTCTATTTAGGTGATCTGTCTTTTACTGAGAGTGGCATATTAAGATTTCCTAGTATTAATGTATTCATACCATATGACTCTTTATTTTGATTTACAGTTGCCTTATGTAGTTGGCTACTCCTCTATTGGGGGCATAAATGTTTAAAATTGTTAGATCTTCTTGGAGGATAGACCCTTTAAGAATAATATAGTGTCCTTCACTATCTCTGACTACAGTCCTTAGTTTAAAATCTAATTTATCTGATATGAGAATCACTACCCCAGCTTTCTTTTAAGGCCTGTTGGCATGAAAGATGGTTCTCCATCCTTTCACTTTCAGTCTGGATGTATCTTTTGGTTCCAAATGTGTCTCTTGTAGACTGCGTATGGACGGGTCTTATTGTTTTATCCAGTCTGCAACCCTGTGCTGCTTTATGGGAGCATTTAGGCCATTCAGATGGATTATTGAAAAATAAGTGTTTATTGACATCATGTTGACTGTGTAGCCCTTATTTCTATAGATTGTAAATTTCTGTTCTAAATCACTCATGGGTTCTTTCTACATTTATAGAAACCCATTTAATATTTCTTGTAGTGGTGACTTGGTGGTCACATACTCTTTTAATCCTTGCCAGTCTTGGTAGCTCTTTATTTATCCATCCATTTTGAATGTCAACCTTGCTGGATAAAGTATTCTTGGCGCCATGTTCTTCTTATTTAGTGCCCTAAATATGTCTTGCCATCTTTTTCTGGCTTGCCAGGTGTCTGTGGACTGGTCTGACGTTATTCTGATAGGTTTTCCTCTGTACGTAAGGAATCTTTTCCCCCTAGCTGCCCTCAGAACCTCTTGTCTAAGATTATTTTTTGCAAATTTCACAATGATGTGTGTAGATGATTTTCTAGACTTGTTGATCTTGGGGAGTGTCCTTTTTCTCTCTAGGACAAGAACACTTGTTCTATTCCCCAGATTGTGGAAATTTTCATCCAGAATTTGCTCAGCTGTATCTTCCAGTCTTTTGTCTTTCTCCACCCCTCTCTGGTATTCCAATAATTCTGACATTGTAACATTTCCTGGCATTATTTATTCCCTTAAGTCTGTTCTCATGGTTCCTAAGCAGTTTGTCCCAGCTCTCCTTCCAACCTTTCTTCTCAACCAGCTTGTCCTCTAAATCACTAATTCTATTCTCTGTCTCCATAACTCTAGCTATTAGACATTTTAGATTAGATTGGATCTCACCAATTGTGTTTTAACATCTACCATACTGGTTCTCAGATCTTCCCTTAGAGATTCTATGTTGTCATTAATGTTTTTCTCCATCCTAGCCATTGCTTGGATAGTTTTTACCCTGAATTCCCTTTCTGACATACAGTTTGTTTCCATATCCAATGGGTCTGAGGGAGAGGGCACAATCTCTGGGTTTTTACTCTGTTGGGTGTTCCTCCTCCTTCCTCCTCCGAGTCATTTTGATGAGAATTTGATGATAGGATGTATAGCTGAATATATCACCCATGATCCAGACAAGGTCCACCCTGGAAGGTTTTGGATCAGTTGGAATTCACTACTGAAAGACAGAATAAAGATGAGAGAGAGAGAGAGAGTAAATCCCAGCTATAATGAGCCCCCAAAATAAGATTTATAAAATAAACAAAAACATTAAAACTAACAAAATTAAAAGACATGAAATAAAAGAACGTAGTCAGAATGAACCTCAAGAATAAGATTTATGTAATAGTAGAAGAAAATCAAATACATAGAAACACTGACAGAAGGATAATATGGGAGGGTGGTTATAACTCTTCCATGTGGGTGAGGAAGGTTATTTTGGGTGTTTCTGGGTTTATCATTGTAGTAACCCTGTGGTTGTAATGTTAGTTTAAAAAATTAAAAAAAAAAAAAACAACAACAAGAAACCAAGAAACATGAGATGATGTAAAAACTACAACAACAAAAAAAGCTTGTATCTATGAAATATACAGATTGTAGGGTATAATTGGGAGCTTAATGTATTGATTTCCCCTGATGTTGGGGTTTTATAGTTTTATGGGGACCCTGTGGTTACTGTCCTCTTGTTTTTGGCTTGTCTTCTGGGGGACAGGCTTGCCATATTGTTTTCCAGTGAATCTTGCTTTGGTTGAGTCCCCTAGGGACTATCATGAATTGGGCTCTGTGGAAACCGGTTTTTCAGGCTTTTGCTCTGGAGGTTTTTGCTCTTTTGAGACTTTTTGTGCCTTTTCAGAGGGTTCAATCAAGGAATCTGCCGAAACCCAGACCCCCGCATCTCAGAGAAGCCTCTGTCTGCTCCCTTCTTGTGGTCCAGAACAGATGCCTCTCTGCAAACTCTGCTGACACCATAGCCTCCCACAGGCAGTATGCACCCCTAGTGTACCATCCCAGTGTCCCCACAAGGCCCTCGCTAGCCTCTGCACCCTCGGGGGACCAATGCCATGGTCAATATTGGTCTGATGAACTCTGGTGGCTGCCGTTGCCGGTACTGCTCACTGGGCTCTGGGCCAGGTGTGCTCAGATTCCTGCCTGAGATCAGGCAGCTTTCTCTTAGTCACCAGCCGGGAGTGCCCTGACCCTGTGGCAGGAGGCAGACATCCCAAGGTCCTAGAGACTGCCAGCTAGGGGTCTCTTAGGGGTCATGGGAGTGCACCCAGTCCACGGAGTGGTGCACACAGAGGAAAGTTGAAGGCTCGTGAACCACACCAGGATCTCTAAAGCACTTGCAGGAGTGGGTCTAGCCCATGAAATGGTGCAGGAGCAGAAAGTTGCAGGTTCATGAACCCCAGACTGGACCACCTGCCGGTCTGCCTTTGACTCAGGTGGTCGCCTGTGGTCGTGTCCTTCCTGGGAAAGTGGGTTTAGACCTGTGCCCATGACCACCCACTTCCACTAGTTGCTCCTTAGTATCTTTTGCTCTTTTAAGTGGTTTTAACCAGACGGTAAGTTAATGCTGGTCCCCAACCACAGAGCACTTTTGTTTGGAGCATTATCTTCCTTGGGTGGCTTCTCATGGCTCCCTCCCCCTTCTGTTTATCCTCTGATAGAGGTTCGTGTGTTACAACTCTGCTTTACCTCTCCACTGCTGCCTTCTGCTCCTGTAGAGATCCAGAAGTGAATAATCTTACTTCTCAGGCTAATTTCATGGGTGTTCAGCGTGTTCTGGTATTATCTGCTCACTTCTGGGGACCGGTCATAACAGTGTCTCCTACTTCTCTGCCATCTTGCCCTTTGCCCTGGATAAATTATTCTTGGCTGCATGTTCTTCTCATTTAGTGCCCTGAATATGTCTTACCAGCCCTTTCTGTCTTGCCAGGTTTCTGTGGACAGGTCTGACATTTTGGACGTTCCTCTGCACATAAGGAATCTCTTCCCCCTAGCTGCCCTCAAGACCTCTTGTCTAAAATGATAATTTGTGAATCTCACAATCAAGAGTCTGGATGTCTCTCTAAACTCATTGATCTTGGGGAGTATCCTTTCTACATCTAGGACATGAACACTTGTTCCATTCCCCAGATTGGGGAATTCTTCATCCAGAGTTTGTTCAGCTCTATGTTTTAGCTTTCTGTCTCTCTCCATGCCCTTATGGATTCCAATAATTCTGACATTGGATCATTTCATGGTGTCATTTAGTCTCCTAATTCTGTTCTCAAGGCTTCTAAGTAGTTTCTTCCAGCCCTCCTCCTGATCTTTCTTCTCTGTCAGCTTGTCCTCTAGATCACTAATTCTATCCTCTGCCTTGGTTACCCTATGCATTAAATTATTTAGATTACATTGGATCTCATTGATAGCATTTTTAACTTCAGCCATATTGGCTCTTAGTTCCGCCTTTAGAGATTCTATGGTGTCACTAATATTTTTCTCCAACCTAGCCATTGCCTGGGTAATTATTAATCTGAATTCCCTTTCTAACATACTGTTTATGTCCATATCCAATAGCTCTGAGGGACAGGGCACGATCTCTTGGTTTTTCTTCTGTTGTGTGTTCCTCCTCATAGTCTTTCTGGTGAGAAGTGGTTGAGGGAATGTATAGCTTAATATATCAACAGCAATCTAGGCAAGGTACACCCTGGAAAGTTTCAGAACAATTGGAAGTCGATACCAAAAAGAATGGAAAAAAGAGGGGAAAAAAGATAAAAAAAGAGAGAAAATCCTCTGCCCATTTCTTGATTGGATTATTTGTTCATTGTCTCAGTAAAGAGGACATCCAAATGACAAACAGACACATGAAAAATGTTCAACATCACTCGGCATCAGAGAAATACAAATCAAAACCACAGTGAGATACCACCTCACACCAGTCAGAATGGCCAAAATTAGAAAGTCAGGGAACGACAGATGTTGGCGAGGATGCGGAGAAAGGGGAACCCTCCTACACTGTTGGTGTGAATGCAAGCTGGTACAACCACTCTGGAAAACTGTATTGAGTTTCCTCAAAATGTTGAAAATAGAGCTACCCTATGACCCAGCAATCGCACTACTGGGTATTTACCCTCAAGATACAAATGTAGTGTTCCGAGGGGTCACATGCACCCAAATGTTTATAGCAGCAATGTCCACAATA
>CM052803.1:17713909-17735111 GCA_028533885.1 Nasua narica | reverse complement strand
AAGAAGACATACAAATGGCTAACAGACACATGAAAAATGTTCATCATCTTTAGCCAACAGAGAGATTCAAATCAAAACCACACTGAGATACCACCTTACACCAGTTAGAATGGCCAAAATCAACAAGACAGTAAACAACAAATGCTGGAGAGGATGTGGAGAAAGGGGAACCCTCCTCCACTGTTGGTGGGGATGCAAGTTGGTGCAGCCACTTTGGAAAACAGTATGGAGATACCTCAGGAAATTAAATATACAGCTACCCTATGACCCTGCAATTGCACTACTCAGTGTTTACCCCAAAGAAGCAGATGCAGTACAAAGAAGGGCCACATGTACCCCAATGTTCATAGCTGCAATGGCCACAATAGCCAAACTGTGGAAAGAACCAAAATGCCCTTCAACAGATGAGTGGATAATGAAGATGTGGTACATCTATACAATGGAATATTATATTAATATAATATAACAATTAATATAATATATTTATATAATTATAATTTGTATAATTAATATAATATATTATGCCTCCATCAGAAAGGATGAATAACTTTTGTATCAGCATGGACAGGACTAGAAGAGATTATGCGGTGTGAAATAAGTCAAGCATAGAGAGTCAATTATCTTATGGCCTCACTTACGTGTGGAATATAAAGAAAATCATGGAGGGCATCGTGAGAAGTAAGGGAAGGACGAATGGGGGAAATCGGAGGAGGTGATGAACAGGAGAGGCTGTGGACTCTTAGCAACAAACTGAGGGTTGCGGGGGAGGGGGTCGGGAGGTGGGTGAGCCTGGTAGTGCGTATCTAGAAGGGCACGTATTGCATGGAGCACTGGGTGTGGTGTATGAAAAATTAATCTTGTAACACTGAATAATTAAAATAAACATATTTGGGGAGAAAAAAATGAAAAAAATAAATTTAATTAAATTTAAAAATTAAATTCAAATAGCAAAAAAAAAGATGAAGAAATAATTTTAAAAGCAGTAGGAGAAAAACAAATAGGTACACACAAGAAGAACTTCAACAATCTATCAGCTGATTCTTTTTGCAGAAACTTTTCAAGTTGAAAAGCTGTGACAGAGTATCTTTAAAGTGTTGAAAGGGAAAAATTTACACCCAAGAATACTTTATCTGTGAAGGTTAATCATAATTAATGGAGGGATGGAGTTTCTTAGAAAAAGAAAAACTGATGTTGTTCATCACAACTAAACCATCTTCACAGAAAATGGCAAAGGATCTTCTTTAAGCAAGAAAGCAAAAGACATAACAAGAAATAACAAAACACATGAAAAGGAAAATGTCACTGGTAAAAGTTAATATTTGGTAAAGGCAGAAGATCAGGCAGTTAAAAATTATTATGAAGATTAAAGACAAAAATCATAAAATCAACTATAACTACAATAAGTAGTTTAGATAAAAAAATGTAAAAATAGGATGTCAAAAACATAACATTGTGGGGGGATAAAAATGTAGTACTTTTAGAGTGTGTTAGATCTTAAGCAACCATAAGCTTAAAATAGACTGCTATATATGCATAGATTGATATGTATGAACCTCATGGTAACTACAAAACAAAACAAAAACCTAGATCCACAAAATATACAAAGAAAAGAACCCAACCATACACTAAATGAAACCATCAAACCACAAAGGAAGAGACCAAGAGAAGTCAAGTGTTTTATTTTATCGAAAATAAAACAAAACATATCAAAACTAAACAAAACAAAAACCTCCAAAACAATTCACAAAATGTCAAGAGTACATACGCATCAATAATTACGTTAAAGGTAAATGGACTAAATGCTCCAAATGAAATACATAAGGTGGCTGAATATATTAATTAAACCACCACCACTACCACCACCACCACCACAACCAAGACCCTTCTATTGGTTACCTGCAAGAGACCCACTTCAAATCAATAGAGAGACTGAAAGTGAAGGGCTGGAAAAAGATTCCATGAAAATGGATAAAATGACAGGACCCCTCCATATGCTGTCTAGAAGAGACACATTTGGAACCAAAAGATACATGAGGACTGAAAGTGAAAGGATGGAGAACCATCTTTCATGCCAACAGGCCTCAAAAGAAAGCTGGGGTAGCAATACTCATATCAGATAAATTAGATTTTAAGCTAAAGACTGTAGTCAGAGACACAGAAGGACACTAATCATTCTTAAAGGGTCTATCCTCCAAGAAGAGCTAACAATTGTAAACATTTATGCTCCCAATAGAGCAGCCAACTACATAAGCCAACTGTTAATCAAAATAAAGAGACATGTTGATACAAATACATTAATAGTAGGAGATCTTAACATGACACTCTCAGTAACAGATCATCTAAACAGAAAATCACTAAAGAAACAAAAGCTTCGAATAACACATTGGACCAGATGTACTTCATAGATATATACAGAACATTCCACCCTAAAACAACAGAATACTCATTCTTCTTGAGCAAACATGGAACTTTCTCTGAATAGACTACATACTGGGCCACAAATCAGGATTCAACCGATACTAAAAGATCGAGATGATTCCCTGCATTTTCTCAGACCACAATGCTTTGAAACTGAAACTCAACCATAAGAAAATGTTTGGAAGGAATTCAAACACTTGAGCAGACCAACCTGCTCAAGAATGCTGGGAACAAACAGGCAATCAAAGATGAACTTAATTCGTGGAGACCTATGAGAATGAAGACACATCGATCCAAAACTTATGGGACATGTCAAAGGCAGTCCTAAGGGGGAAATACATAGCCATCCAAACCTCACTCAAAAAAATTGAAAAATCACACATACACCAGCTCCCTTTACACCTTAAAGAACTGGAAAATCAACAACAAATCAGCCAACCCCACGCACAAGAAGGGAAATAATCAAGATTAGAGCAGAGATGAATGAGATAGAAACTAGAGAAACAGTAGAAAGCATCAATGAATCCAGAAGTTGGTTTTTTGAAAGAATCAATAAGATTGATAAGCCACTGGCCAAACTAATCCAAAAGAAAAGAAAGAGGACCTCAATTAACAAAATAATGAGTGAAAGGGGAGAAATCATGACTAATCCAAAGGAAATAGAAACAATCATCAAAATCATTATCAACAGCTATATGCCAATGAGCTAAACAACCTAGAAGAAATGGATCCATTCCTGGAAACCCATAAGCTCACAAGACTGAAACAGGAGGACATTGACAACCTGAATAGACCAATATCTAGTAATGAGAAAGAAGCAGTGATCAAAAATCGCCCAAAAGGCAAGAGTCCAGGGCCTGATGGATTCCCTAGGGAATTCGACCAAATATTCAAGGAAGAAATAATACCTCTTCTCCTGAAATTTTTCAAAAAATAGAAAAAGAAGGAAACCTTCCAGACTCTTTCTATGAAGCCAGCATTACCCTGAGCCCCAAACCAGGCAAAGACTGCAACCAAAAGGAGAATTTCAGATCAATATTTCTGATGAATACGGATGCCAAGATTCCCAACAAGATCCCAGCTAATAGGATCCAACAGCACATTCAAAAGATTATTTATCATGACTAGGTGGGATTTATCACTGGGATGCAAGGGTGGTTCAACGTTCACAAATCAATCCATGTGATAGAACAAATCAATAAGAGAAGAGAGAAGAACAGCATGGTCCTCTCAATTGATGCAGAAAAAGCATTTGACAAAATTCAGCATCCTTCCTGATTAAAACTCTGCAAAGTATAGGGATAGAAGGAACATTCCTCAACATCATAAAGTCTACCTATGAAAAGCCCACAGCAAATATCATTCTCAATGGGGAAAAGCTGACAGCCTTCCTTTTGAGAGTAGGAACACGACAAGGATGCCCACTCTCCCCACTCTTGTTCAACATAGTACTAGAAGTCCTAACGACAGCAATCAGAAAACAGAAAGAAATAAAAGGTATTCAAATTGGCAATGAAGAAGTCAAACTTTCTCTCTTCTCAGATGACATGATATTTTATATGGAAAACACAAAAGACTCCACACCCAAACTACTAGAACTCATACACCAATTCAATAATCTGTCAGGATATAAAATGAATGCACAGAAATCAATTGCTTTCCTATACACTAACAATGAAAATATGGAAAGGGAAATTAGAGAATCAATTCCATTTACTGTAGCACCAAGAACCATAAGACACCTAGCAATAAACCTTATCAAGGAGGTAAAGGATCCGTACTTGAAGAACTACAAAACAAAATTGAAGACACAAAAAGGTGGAAAAGCATTTCATGCTCATGAATCGGAATAATAAACATTGTTAAAATGTCTATACTTCCCAGAGAAATCTATAGTTTCAATGCCGTCCCGATCAAAATTCCACCAGTTTTTTTTCAAAGAGCTGGATAAAAAAATCTTAAAATTTGTATGGAATCAGAAAAGACCCCGAATTGCTAAGGAAATGTTGAAAAAGAAAAACAAAGCCGGGGGCATCACATTGCCTGATTTCGAACTTTACTACAAAGCTGTGATCACCAAGACAGCATGGTACTGACACAAAAACAGACACATAGACCAGTGGAACAGAATAGAGAGCCCAGAGATCGACCCACAACTCTATGGTCAAATCATTTTTGACAAAACAGGCAAAAATATCCAGTGGAAAAAGACAGTCTCTTCAATAAATGGTGCTGGGAAAACTGGACAGCTATATGTAGAAGAATGAAACTTGACCAATCTCTTACACCATACACGAAGATAAACTCAAAATGGATAAAAGACCTCAACATGAGGCAGAAATCTATCAAAACCCTAGAAAAGAACATAAGCAGGAACCTCTTCAACATTAGCCACTTCTTTCAAGATATGTCTCCAAAGGCAAAGGAAACAAAAGCAAAAATGAATTTTTTGGGACTTCACCAAGATAAAAACTTCTGTACAGCGAAGGAAACAGTCAACAAAACAAACAGGCAACCCACAGAATGGGAGATAATATTCGCAAATGACACTACAAACAAAGGTCTGATATCTAAGATCGATAAAGAACTTCTCAAACTCAACACTCACAAAACAGATAATCACATCACACAATGGGCAGAAGACATGAACAGACACTTCTCCAAAGAAGACATACAAATGGCTAACAGACGCATGAAAAAATGTTTATCATCTTTAGCCAAATCAAAACCACACTGAATTACCACCTTACACCAGTTAGATTGGCCAAAATCAACATGACAGTAAACAACAAATGTTGGAGAAGATGTGGAGAAGTGGAACCCTCTTCCACTGTTGGTGGGAATGCAAGTTGGTGCAGCCACTTTGGAAAACTGTGGATATTCCTCGAGAAATTAAAAATAGAGCTACCCTATGACCCTGCTATTGCACTACTGGGGATATGCCACAAAGAATCAGATTCAGTACAAAGAATGGCCACATGTGCACCAATGTTCATAGCAGCAATGGCCACAATTGCCAAACTGTGGAAAGACCCAAAATGCCTTCAACAGATGAGTGGATAAGGAAGATGTGGTCCATCTATACAATGGAATATTATGACTCCATCAGAAAGGATGAATATCCAACTTTTGTATCAACATGGATGGGACTAGAAATTATGTGGAGTGAAATAAGTCAAGCAGAGAGAATCAATTATCTTATGGTGTCCCTTACATGTGGAGTATAAAGAAAGTAATGGAGAGCATTGTGAGATGAAAGGGAAGGGTGATTGGGGGAAATCAGATGAACCTGGAGAGACTGTGGAGTCTGAGCAACAAACTGAGGGTTTTGGAGGGGAAGGCGTGGGGGGTGGGCGAGCCTGGTGGTGGGTATTGTGAAGGGCACATATTGCCTGGAGCACTGGGTGTGGTGCATGATCAATCAATCTTGTAACACTGAAAAATTAAAATAAACAGATTTGGGGACAAAAAAATCATATGATCATCAATAATGTGGTGCAAGAAATATTGAAGGAAAATTTTTTTATTAAATTCAACATCTAATAGATCTACCCAGCAATTACACTATTGTGTATCTACCCCAAATATACAGATTTAGTGAAACAAAGGGGTACCTGCACCCCAATGTTTATAACACCAACGTCCAAAATAGCCAAAATGTGGAAGGAGATGAGATGTCCTTCAACATATGAGTGGATAAAGAAGATGAGGTTATTGTGCACCTGGGTGGCTCAGTCATTAAGCATCTGTCTTCAGCTCAGGTCATGATCCCAGGATCCTGGGATCAAGGTCCACATCGGGCTCCCTGCTTGGCAGGAAGCCTGCCTCTCCCTCTTCCACTCCCCTGCTTGTAATCCCTCTCTGGCTGTGTCTCTCTCTGTCAAATAAATAAATAAAAATCTTTAAAAAAATATGTGGTTACATATACAATTGAGTATAACTCAATCATCAGAAAGAATGAATACCTACCATGTTAATCAACAGGGATGAAACTGGAGGGGGGTATGCTAAATGAAATAAGTCAATCAGAGATACAATTATAGTTTCACTCATATGTGGAATATAAGAAATAGCACAGAGGTTCATAAGCAAAGGGAGGGAAAACTGAATGGGAAGAAATCAGAGAAAGAAAAACCATGAGAAACTCTTGACTCTGGTAAACATACTGAGGGTGGCAGAAGAGGAGGTGGGTGGGGACATGGGGTAACTGAGAATTAGGCATTAAGGAGGGCCCATGATATGGTGAGCACTGGGTGTTATACTCAACTGATGAATCATTGAACACTACATCTGAAGATAATGATGTACTATATGTTGGCTAATTAAATTTAAATTTAAAAATTCAACAGCTAATTGTGATAAAAGAAAACTCTCAACAGAGTGAGTGTAGAAGGAATGTAGCTCTACATAATAAAGGCCATATATGATAAGCCCACAGAATGTCTTAGAGCTGAAAAGATGAAATCTTTTCTCTTAAGATAAGAACAAAATAAGGATGCCCACCCTTGCCAGTTTTATTTAACATAGTATTGGAAGTCTTAGTCAGAGCAGTCAAAAAGAAACAAAGGCATCCAAAATGGAAAGGAAGAGGTAAAACTGTCACTATTTGCAGATGACAAGATATTATATAGAAAACCCCCAAGACTCCACCAAAAACTATTAGAACTAATAAATGAATTTTGCAAACTTAAAGGATACAAAATTACTATACAGAAATTGGTTGCATTTGTATATACTAATAATGAGTTATCAGAAAGAGAAATTAACAAAATAATCCCATATATAATTATATGAAAAAGGAAGAAATTTAATCAAGGAAGTGAAACACCTGTATTCTGAAAACTAAGACATTGACGAAAGAAATTGAAGAAAACACAAATGAGTGGAAAGATATGCTGTGCTTGTGAATTGGGAGGATTAATACTGTTAAAATATCCATACTACCCAAAGCAATTGATAGATGTAATGGAATCCCCACCAAAATACCAACAGCATTTGTCGCAGACTAGAAGAAATAGCCTACAATTTGTGTAGAATCACAAAAGACCTCATATAGCCAAAGCAATATTTAGAAAGAAGAACAAACCTGGAAATATATCACCCCCTGATCTTAAACTATACTATAAAGTTATAGTAATTGAAACAACATAGTACTGGCACAAAACCCACACATAGATCAAAGGAGAGCCCAGAAATGAACCTACACATATATGGCCAATTAATCTACGACAAACAAAGCATGAATATACAATAAGGAAAAGATAGTCTCTTCAGTAAATGGTGTTGGGTAAACTAGACAGCTACATGAAAAAGAATGAAACTGGATTACTATCTTATACCATACACAAAAATAAATTAAAAATGAATTAAAGATTCGAATGTAAGACCAGAAACCATAAGATTCAGAGAAGAAACATAAGCAATAAGTTCTGTGACATCAATCTTAACAATATTTTTTGGACCAATCTCTCCAAGCAAGGGCAATGGAAGCTAAAATAAGCAAATGAGATTACATCAAACTAAAAAGCTTTTGGACAGTACAAAAAAAGTCAACAAAATAAAAAGGCAACCTTTTTCCCCACTGAATGGGAGAAATTAACTGCAAATCATACATCAGATTAGGAGCTAATATTTAAATAAATAAAGAACTTATACAAGTTTTTATCAAAAAACAGACAACTTGATTAGAAAATGGGCAGGAGTGCCTGAGTGGCTCAGCCAGTTAAGCATTCAACTCTCAATTTCAGTTCAGGTCATGATGTCAGGGTTGTGAGATTGAGCAGAAGCTCAGGCTGTGCACTCAGTGGGGAGTCTGCTTAGGATTCTCTTTGTTCCCATTTGCTTACCCCTCCCCTACTCTTTCGGTGTATCTCTCTCTCTCTCTCTCTCTCTTTTCCCATCTCTCTCTCTCAAATAGATAATTATTTACTAAAAATGGCAGAAGACTTAAATAGGCAATTTTTCCAAAGACATCCAGACAGCCAACAGTCACAGAAAAAGAGCCTTAACATCACTAATCGTTAAGAAAATGCAAATTAAAAGTAGAATAACTTTTCTACTTAACTTTTCTACAACAACTTTTCAGGTTGGCTATTATGAAAAAGACAATAACAGGTGTTTGTGAGGGTGTGAAGAAAAGGGAACCCACATATACTGTTGGTGAGAATTTAAATTGGTGCAAACCCTATGTAAAACAGGATGGAGGTTCTTAAAAATTTTTTAAATAGACCTATCCAGCAATTCCATTTTGGGGTATTTATCCAAAGAAAACAAAAACATGAATTTGAAGAAATATATGCATCCTTATATTTATTGCAGCATTATTTACAATATCTAATATATTGTAGCAACCTAAATGTCAATCAATAGATGAATGGATAAGGAATGTATGAATATAAACGGAATAAAATACTACTGAGCTATATAAAGTAATGAAATTATGTCATGTGCAACAATGTGGATCAACTTAGAGGGTATTAGATTAAATTAAATAAGACAAATATCACAGATTTCTCTTATATGTGGAATTGACAAAGTGAAACAAAAAAACAAAACAGAAACAGATTCACAGACACAGGAAGCAAACTGTTGGTTACCAGACAGGAAGAGGCGTGTGAAATAGGTGAAGGGAAATAGTGGCACAATCTTCCAGTTATAAAATAAATAAGTTATCGGGGCTTAATGTACAGTGTAGAGAACATAGTCAATAATATTGTGACAATGTTGATGGAAATTGATGATAAGAAAACTTATCATTGTAATCATAATATATAAAAATGTCAAATAGCTATGACTTACACTTGAAACTAACAGGATATTGTATGTCAGTTAAAAATTTTTTTTAAATTAAATTAAATTAAAAAATAAATTAAATTTAAAAAATTAAAAAAATTAATTAAAAAATCAGAGGAGGGGCAAGACTGTGGAGAAGTAGGAGACCCTGTTTCAACTGTGAGCTAAATATATACCAGAACATTCTGAACACCCATGAAATCAGCCTGAGATATAAGATACACTTCTGGATCTCTATGGGGGCAGAAGACAACAGTGGAGAGATAAAACAGAGTGGAAACCTTGGACTGATGTTAGAGGATAACCAGAGGGCGAGGGTATTGGAAAGTAATGCCCTGTGACTGGGGATGAGTATTAACTTGTAGTCTGTTTAAAAGCACTCAAAAAGAGCAAAAGATCTTGAAAGGCAACTGGTGGAATCAGGTGGTCATGGGCACAGACCACATTTCCAGGATGGTCATCTCTGGCGACCACCTGTGCCAGAGAGAGTCCAATGAGGCCTCCAGTCTATGGTTCCTGAGCCCACGGCTTTCTGCTGCTTGCACCGCCACTCAATTGGGCACACTCCTGCCCAAGCCTGAGAGAGCCTGGTATGGGCACTGGCTGGCAGTCTCTAGGACTGTAGCCTTCTGCAAATAGTGGTGGGGTATGAACACTCCCAGCCTGTGCCTGAGAGAACCTGGCAGGATCTATATGACCACTTGGTCTGAGCACACCAGATAGTCCGGCAAAGGTGGCCACTGGAAGCAGGCTCCCTGGTGAATATCACCCATGGTTTTGGTGGCATGGGGGTGCAGAGACAAGCAGGAGCCTCAGGTCACCACTGGGACAGTGGCTGGGGGTGTGCACCACCTGTGGGAGGTTGCACTGTTCAGCAGAGTTTGCAGAGGGGGAGTCTGTGTGTTCTGGACCACCCAGAGGGGAGCAGTCTGAGGCTTTTCTCTGAGGTGGAGGTCTGGGTGTAGACAGATTCCTTCCTTGCTCTGACCCTCTGAAAAGTTACAAAAAGCCACCAAAAAACAAAAACCTCCAGAGAACAAAAACCTGAAAAACTGGTTTCCACATAACCCAGCCCCTTGATGGCTGGCAGGGCAACTCAACCAAAGCAAGGTTGACTGGAGAACAATGCAGCAGGCTCCTCCCCCAGAAAACAAGCCAAAAGCCAGAGGACAATAACCACAGGCTCCCCATAAAACTATAAAACCCCAACATCAGGGGAAAGCAATATTAATATATTATTATATTAATAGTCCCTGGTATTGCCTTAAATGTGTATTTTTCATAGATACAAGGATTTTTTTAAATCATTCTCACGATTCTTGTTATTTTAATTATTTAACCTACTTACCATTACAACTAGAGATTTAATACAACATATTCCATTATAACTTTTACCTTGAACATTTTTCTTACATATACGTGTTTCTTTTTCTTTGTCTTTTCCTTTTTTTAAATATACATACAAATATAAGCTTCAAGGTAATCCTTTTTCCCTATTCAATATTACCCCTATGTATAAACCAGTTTTAATTTCTCTGTATCTCTGGAAAGTTGAGTCCTTTAACAAAGATAACAAGGCACACCCAGGAAGAACCAAAATAAACTTCCTTGCCCACATTGAGGGTTTGCAACCACACTCCCATTTTATTCTTCTGTCAGTGTTTCTGTGTATTTCTGTTTTTGTTCTGGTATTATATGCATCTTATTCTTGGGGTTCATTTTGACTGAGTTCTTTTTTTTCTTGTCATTTAATTTTGTAGGTATTTTTGTTTGTGTCTGTTTATATACCTTATAAAATCTTAGTTTTGTGGCTCATTTTGGCTGCATTTTCTCTTTTTTTTTTTCTTTCTCTCCCTTTTTTTTTTCTTTTTTATTTCTTTTTGGTGGTGACTTATTATTGCTCTGAAACTTTCCAGGGTGCAACTTGCCTGGATTGTGGCTGATATATTCTGCTATACATCCCCCAAACACCTCTCACCAAGGTGACTAGGAGGAGGAACATCCAACAGAGGAAAAATTCAGAGACTGTGTCCTCTCCCACAGAACTATTACATATGAACATAAGCAGTATGTCTGAAAGGGAACAAGGGGAACAATTATCCAGGTAATTGCTAGGTTGGAGAAAACCATTAGTGACAACATAAAATCTCTAAGGGCAGAAGTGAGAGTCGACCGGGCAGAAGTTAAAAATGCTATCAATGGGATCCAATCTAATCTAAATACTCTAATAGCTATAGTAAATGAGGCAGAAAAGAGAATTAGTGATCTAGAGGACAAACTGATAGAGAAGAAGGATCAGGAGGAGGCCTGAAACAAAGAGCTTAGAAACCATGAAAACAGAATTAGGGAAATAAATAATACCATGAAATGTTCCAATGTCAGAATTCTTGGGATCTGTGAGGGGGTGGAGAAAGACAGAAAACTAGAAGATATAGTTGAACAAATTCTGGATGAAAATTTCCACAATCTGGGGAATGGAACAAGTGTTTGTATCCTAGAGGCAGAAAGGACACCCCCCAAGATGAATGAGTCTAGAAGACATCAAGACACTTAATTGTGAAATTCATGAATTATAATTTTAGACAAGAGGTCCTAAGGGCTGCTAGGGGGCAGGGATTCCTTATGTGCAGAGGAAGGTCCATTAGAATAACGTCAGATCTGTCCACAGAAACCAGGCAAGCCAGAAAGGGCTGACAAGACATATTCAGGGCACTAAATGAGAACATGTAGCCAAGAACAGTTTATTCAGCAAGGCTGACATTCAAAATGGATGGAGAGATAAAGAGCTTCCAAGACTGGCAAGGATTAAAAGAGTACATGACTACCAAGTCGGCACTACAAGAAATATTAAGGGGGGGTTCTATAAAAGAAGAATTAAACCAAGAGCTACATAGAACAAAGCTGACAAAAACAATCTATAGAAACAAGGATTTCACAGGCAACATGATGTCAATAAAAACTTATCTTTCAATCATCACTCTGAATAAAAACAGCCTAAATGTTCCCATAAAATAGCACAGGGTCACAGACAGGATGAAATGGCAGGCCCCGTCCATATGATGTCTACAAGAGGGATATTTGGAACCTAAAGATACCTATGGACTGAAAGTGAAGGGATTGAGAGCCATCTTTCATGCCAATGGGCTTCAAAAGAAGCTGGGGGGAGCAATTCTTATATCAGAGAAATTAGACGTTAAGGTAAATATTGTAGTGAGAGATACAGAAGGCATTACATCATTCTTAAAGGGTCTATCCACCAAGAAGATTGAAAAATTGCAAATATTTATGCCAATATGGGAGCAGCCAACTGCATAAGCCAACTGTTAATCAAAATAATCATATTAATATGAATACATTAATTATAGGGGATTTTAACATGCCACTCTCAATAACAGATCATCTAAAAAGAAAATCAATAAATAAACAAGAGTTTTACTTTTGTTTTCTTTGCCTTTGGAGACATGTCCTGAAAGAAGTTGCTGTGGCTGATGTTGAAGAGGTTACTGCCTATGTTCTTCTCTAGGGTTTTGACAGATTCCTACCCCACGTTGAGGTCTTTTATCTATTTCGAGTCTATCTTCAAGTATGGTGTAAGAGAATGGTCAAGTTTCATTCTTCTACATATAGCTGTACAGTTTTCCCAACACCATTTCTTAAAGAGACTGCCTTTTTTCCACTGGATATTTTTTCCTGTTTTGTCAAAGTTTATTTGACTGTAGAGTTGCGGGTCCATATGTGGGCTCTCTATTCTGTTCCACTGGTCTATGTGTCTGCTTTTGTGTAAGTACCATGCAGTCTTAGTGATCACCACTTTGTAGTAAAGCTTGAAATCAAGCAAGGAGATGCCCCTAGTTTTGATTTTCTTTTTCAACATCTCCTTAGCAATTTGGGGTCCTTTGTGATTCCACACAAATTTTAAGATTGTTCCAGCCCTTTGAAAAATGCCAGTGAAATTTTGATCGGGATGGTATTGAAAGTATAGATTGCTCTAGACATAGAGGCATTTTAACAATGTTTATTCTTCTGTTCCATGAGCATGGAATACTTTTCCACCTTTTTGTCTTCAATTTCTTTCATGAGCATTCTGTAGCTCCCCAAGGACAGATCCTTTACCTCCTCGGTTAGGTTTATTGCTAGGTATCTTATGGTTCTTGGTGCTAGAGTAAACAGAATCAATTCTCCAATTTTCCTTTCTATATTTTCATTATTAGTGTATAAGAAAGCAACTGATTTCTGTGCATTTTGTATCCTGCCACATAACTGAATTGCTGTATGTGTTCTAATAGTTTGGGGGTGGAGTATTTTAGGTTTTCCATATAAAATTCCATGTCATCTGCCAAAAGAGAAAGTTTGACTTCTTCATTGCCAATTTGAATACCTTTTATTTCTTTTTGTTGTCTGATTGCTGTTGCTAGGACTTCTAGTACTATGTTGAACAAGAGTGGTGAGACTGGGCCACTGAGACTTGTTGTGTTCCTGATCTCAAAGGGAAGGCTGTCAGCTTTAGAGAGTCTGCAGTGGTCCATGAACCGCAGCTTTTCTCTGTGTGCGCCCGCGACCGCAACATTCGCGGCCCGCCGCAGAGTCTGAGCGATCCCCAGCGGCCATGGAGAGAACGCGCACAAGCGGCCTAACCTCCAGGGTCCCCCTCGCGGAGCCACAGAAAGATGGCTGGGGGCGTGACTTTCGCGCCCGCCGCAGGCCTCCCGGGTCCACACTTGGGAGCTGCAGAAAAGCGCCTATGGTCGCGTGCCACCTCGGACAGGCTGCTCTGTGAGCAGAAATTTCATGGAGGGGAGTGTGTGTTCTGAACCCCATTGAAAATGATATTCACTGTGGGCCTTTCATAGATTTTTAAGAAGTTGAGTAATGTTCCTTCTATCCCTATATTTTGAAGAGTTTTAATCAATAATGGATGCTGAATTTTGTCAAATGTTTTTTCTGCATCAATTGAGAGGACCATGTGGTTCTTCTCTGTTGTCTTATTGATTTGTTCTATCACATTGATTGATTTGTGAATGTTGAACCATGTTTGCATCCCATGGATAAATTCCACCTGGCCATGGTGGATAATTTTTTAATGTGTTGTTGGATCCTATTAGCTAGGATCTTGTTGAGAATCTTGGCATCCAAATCCATCGAAGATATTGGTCTGATATTCTCCTTTTTGAGGGGGTCTTTGCCTGGTTTGGGGATCAGGGTAACACTGGCTTCATATAAAGAGTCTGGAAGTTTTCCTTCTGTTTCTATTTTTTGAAAGAAATTCAGGAAAAGAGGTATTATTTCTCCTTTGAATATTTGGTAGAATTCCCCAGGGAATCCATCATGCTCTGGCCCTTGTTTTTTGGGAGTTTTTTGATCACTGCTTCAATCTCATTACTAAATATTGGCATATTCTGGTTGTCAATAGAAAGCTTCTACACAGCAAGGGAAACAGCCAACAAAACAAACAGACAACCCATGGAATGGGAGACAGTATTCGCAAATGACACTATAGACAGAGGTCGGATATCTAAAATCTATAAACAACTCCTCAAACTCAACACTCAAAAAACAGATAATCTTGTCAAAAAATGGACAGAAGACATGAACAGACACTTCTCCAAAGAAGACATACAAATGGCTCACAGACAGATGAAAAAAAGTTCATCATCATTAGCCATCGTGAAGATTCAAATCAAAACCACACTGAGATACCACCTTACACCAGCTAGACTGCCCCCCAAAGGAGATGTTATTTGTAAACTAGTATCTTACAACCTTACACCAGGTAGAATGGCCAAAAAATGGAGGACATTGTGAGAAGGAAAGGAAGGATGAATTAGGGGAAATCAGAGGGGAGATTAACCAATAGAGACAGTGCACTCTGAGCAACAAAGTGAGGGTTTTGGGGGGAGTTTTTGGACCTGGTGGTAGATATTAAGGAGGGCATGTATTTCATGGTGCACTGGGCGTTGTGCATAAACAATGAAATTTGGAACCCTGAAAAAATGAAATGAAATTAAAAATTACTACTTCAGTTAAAAAAAAAAAAGATTCCTGGGCACTATATCATCCAAAATTCTGCTTCAATAATCCTAGTATGGGACAAGGAATTCACATTCAATCATTCATGTACATATTTCCCTAAATATATACTCAATATTTCATGAGGCACTCAATCATTCATGTACTTATTGCCCTAAGACTAGCAACCACTGTTTTATACATCTAGTCAGTGTACCAAAGAGGTGGTGCTAGCCATAATTCCTGTCACTGTACTACTTGCTGAAGTCCTAACTTACTTGGAGACACAGCCCACCCATGAATTTCCTCTCTCTGTCTTATCCCACCTGCCAACTCCACATACTTTGATTTCTGCTGTTTGGTCTATGGTCATTGAAGCTAAATCCTTATATCATTAACTAATTAATTAACATAAAAATTAATATAATATCTTTATATACTTATATTATTTCAGTGCTTAATATTTAAAATATCTTTCCTAAGTCTTCTCATCTTTAAAAAAAAGCGAGAGAGACAAAATAATGCCTATCATAGAAGGTGTTACAGGGTTTGGGACAGAATACATGTTTTTTCATTTATTTATTTATTTTTTAGAACACATGTTTAATAAACGTTGGCTATTATGTTCTTCTTGTTTCTTATCTATCAAATATGAGGAAAAATTATTGCCTGCATTGTAATGGCGCACTTTCTGGTTGTCTATGTCAGACAAATGATTTCATTCTGTGTAAGATCCAAGAACTTTGGTGATTTATGCCACATGAAGTGTTGCTGAGAACCAGAAAGTGAATTTGCTTATCCTGCAGACTTGACATAAAATACTGTGATTCACAAATCCAAACCCTGAAAATCTTCTAAGGCACGCAGAAAGACTCTACTAAATATCCAAGCATATTTCCAATAGCCTCTTTATTTATAGTAGCCAAAAACTGGAAAAAAAAATGTCTACCAGCAGGAGAATGGATGAACAAACTTGGTATATTCATATAATGGAATGTGTCACAGAAATAAAACAAGGATAAACCACTAAAAGTTGCTGGCGAGGATGCAGAGAAAGGGAAACCCTCTTATAGAGTTGGTGGGAATGCTATCTGGTGCAGCCACTCTGGAAAACTGTATGGAGATTCTTCAAAAATTTAACAATAGAACTACTCTATGACCCAGCAGTTGTACTACTAGGTATTTATCCAAAGGATACAAACATAGTAATTTGAAGGGGCACATGCACCCAAGTGTTTATAGCAGCAATGTCTACAGTAGCTAAACTGTGGAAAGAGCCCAGATGTCCTTGGGCAAATGAATGGATAAAGAAGATGTGGTGTACATATACAATGTAATATTACTCAGCCACCAAAAAGAATTAAATCTTGCCACTTGCAACAACGTGGATGGGACTAGAGTATTATGGGTATTATGCTAAGTAAAATAAGTCAATAAAAGAAAGACAAATATCAGATGCTTTCATTCATATGCGGAATTTAAGAAACAAAACAGATGAAGATAGGAGAAAGGAAGGAAAAGTAAAATAAGATGAAAATAGAGAGACAAGGAAACCATAAGTGATGCTGAACTCTAGGAAACAACCTGAGGGCTGCCGAAAGGGAGGTTGGTGGGGGGAGGGGATATATAAGTGATGGGCATTAAGGAGGGCATTTGATGTAATGAGCACTGTGTCACCAAATTCTACCTCCGAAACTAAGTTTTTAAAAGGAATAAGTGAATGAAAGAAAAAAGATAAGCCACTAAGATGTAGCAACTTGGATAAATCTCAGACATTAAGCTAAGCAAAATAAGCCAGACACATAAATATATACTGTACAATTACATTTATGTAAAGTTCAAAAATTGACAAAATTGGGGCACCTGAGTGGCTCAGTTGGTTAAGTGACTGCCTTCGGCTCAGGTCATGATCCCGGAGTTCAGGGATCGAGTCCCAGGATCGGACTTCCGCCTCTGCGGGAAGTCTGCTTCTCCCTCTGACCTTCTCCCCTCTCATTCTCAGTCTCTCTCTCTCTAATAAATAAATAAAATCTTTAAAAAAATTGACAAAATTATTCCCTGAGAATAAAATTTAGGACAGTGATTATCTCTGTAAGTAACAAGAAAGAGACAAAGAAGGAAGCTTCAGTGATGCTGGAAAGGTTTTATGTCTTTCTCTGGGTGATGCTTTCAGGAATAAAAATTAATTGAGCTCTATGTTTAAGATTAATACACTTTGTAAACTTTATCAAAGTCAAGTAGAGAAAGTCAATTATCATATGGTTTCACTTAGTTGTGGAACATAAGGAATTACATGGAGGACATTAGGAGAAGGAAAGGAAAAGTGAACTGGGGGAAATTGGAGGGGGAGACAAACCACAAGAGACTGTGGACTCTGAGAAAAAACTGAGGGTTTTGGAAGGGAAGAGGGTGGAGGGGTGAGCCTGGTAGTGAGTATTAAGGAGGACATGTATTGCATGGAGAACTGGGTGTGGTACATAAACAATGAGTCTTGGAACACTGACAAAATGAAATTAAATTAAATGAAAAAAAGAACATAAGCTATGAAACAAGACAAATTTAAGTTCTTTTCCTGGCTATGGAACTATGATGTTGAAAGATGTTTTTAACGCCTTTAAAGTTGTTTTCTTAAGTATTAAGTGAGAGTATTCACCCTAAAAAATTTTTAAAAAGCACAAAATATTTTTTTAATTAATTAATTTTATTTTATTTTTTCAATTTTCCAAGATTCGTTCTTCATGTTGCACACCCAGTGCTCTACGCAATACATGCCCTCATCAATAACCACCACCAAGCTGAGCCAAACCCCCACATCCTTCCCCTCCAAAACCGTCTTTGTTGCTCAGAGTCCACAGTCTCTAAGGGTTCATCTCCCCCTCCAATTTCCCCCAATTACCATTCCTTTCCTTCTCCCAATGTCCTCCATATTTTTCCTTATGCTCCACACGTAAGTGAAATCATATAATAATTTACTCTCTCTGCCTGACTTATTTCACTCAGCATAATTTCTTCCAGTCCCAACCATATTGATAGAAAGTTGGGTATTCACCCTTTCTGAAGGAGATATAATATTCCATCGTATATATGGACCATATCTTCTTATTTTTATTATTAATTTTAATTCCATTTTTTCAGTGTTCCTAGATTCGGTGTTCATGCACCACCCCCAGTGCTCCATGCAATATGTGCCTACCTAAATACCCACCACCAGGCTCACCCAGCCACCCAAATTCCCTCCAAAACCCTCAGTTTGTTTCCTAAAGTACACAGTCTCTCATATTTCCTGTCTCCCTCCATTTTCTCCAAATTCACTCTTCTTTTCCTTCTCACAACGTCCTCCATGTTTTTCCTTATGCTCCACATGTGAGTGAAACCATATGATAATTCGCTTTCTCTGCTGGATTTATTTCAACCAACATAATCACTTCCAGTCCTGTCCATTTTGATATAAAAGTTGGGTATTCATCCTTTCTGATGGAGGCATAATATTCCATTGTATCTATAAGCCACATCTTCTTTATTTACTCATCTGTCGAAGGGCATCTTGGCTCTTTCCACAGTTTGGCAAATGTGGCCATAGTTGCTATGAACATTGGGGTACATGTGGCCCTGCTTTGCACTACATCTGTACCTTTGGGGTAAATACCCATGACTGCAATTGCAGGGTCATAGGGTAACTCTATTTTTAATTTCTTCAGGAATCTCGACACTGTTTTCCAAAGTGACTACAGCAATTTGCATTCCCATCAACAATGTAAGAGAGTTCTCCTTTCTCCACATCCTCTCCACAAATATTTGTTGTTTACTGTCTTGTTGATTTGGGCCATTCTACCTGGTATAAGGTGGTATCTCAGTGTGTTTTGATTTGAATCTCCCTGATGGATAATGATGATGAGTGTTTTTTCATGTGTCTGTTAGCCATTTGTATGTCTTTTCTGGAGAAATGTCTGTTCATGTCTTCTGCCCATTTTTGATGTGATTATCTGTTTGGTGAGTGGTGAGTTTGAGGAGTTGTTTATAGATCTTAGATATCAGACCTTTGTCTGTAATGTCATTTGTGAATATCTTCTTCCATTCCGTGGGTTGCCTTTTTGTTCTGTTGACTGTTTCCTTTGTTGTGCAGAATCTTATTAACTTGTAGTCCCCAGATTTCATTTTCACTTTTGTTTCCTTTGCTTTTGGAGACACGTCATGAAAGAGATTGCTGTGTCTGATGTCAAAGAGGATACTGCCTCACATTGATAGATTTCTGCCTCATGTTGGGGACTTTCTATCCATTTTGAGTTTATCATTGTATATGGTGTAAGAGAATGGTTAGGTTTCATTTCTCTACATATAGCTGTCCAATTTTCCCAGCAACATTTATTGAAGAGACTGTCTTTGTTCCACTGGGTATATCTTCATGCTTATTGAACGTTATTTGACCATAGAGTTGCAGGTCCATATCTGGGCTCTGTACTCTGTTCCACTGGTCTATGTGTCTTTTTTTGTGCCAGTATCATGATGTCTTGGTGATCACTGCTTTGTAGTAAAGCTTGAAATCAGGCAACATGATGCCCCCAGCTTTGTTTTTCATTTTCAACATTTACTTAGCAATTTTGGTTCTATCTTGTTCCATACAAATTTTAGGATTGTTTGTTCTAGCCCTCTGAAAAAATGGGGGAATTTTTTTGATATGGCATTGAAAATATAGGTTGCTCTGGACAGCATAGACCTCTTAACAGTGTTGATAACTCTGATCCATAAGCATACAATGCTTTTCCAACTTTTAGTGTCTTCTTCAAATTATTTCATGAGTGTTCTGTAATTCCTAGAGAACAGATCCTTTACTTCTTTGGTTAGGTTTATTCCCAGGTATTTTATGGTTCTTGGCTCTTTTTAATGTGATGTTGGATCCTATTAGCTAGGATCTTGTTGAGAATCTTGGCATCCATATTCATCAGGGATATTCGTCTGAAATTCTCCTTTTGGATGCGGTCATTGCCTGGTTTGGGGATCAGGGTAATGCTGGCTTCACAGAAAGAGTCTGGAAGTTTTCCTTCTGTTCCTATTATTTTTTTCTCCCCAAATTTGTTTATTTTAATTTTTCAGTGTTACAAGATTGATTGTTCATGCACCACACCCAATGCTCCATGCAGTACGTACCCCTCTCGATACCCACCACCAGGCTCACACACACCCCAACCCCCTCCCCTCCAAAACCCTCAGTATGTTGCTCAGAGTCCACAGTCTCTCCTGGTTCAACACCCGCTCCAATTTTCCCCCATTTGCCCTTCCCTTCCTTCTCACGATGCCCTCCATGATTTTCTTTGTACTCCACACGTAAGTGAGACCATAAGATAATTGCATCTCTCCGCTTGACTTATTTCACTCCACATAATCTCTTCTAGTCCTGTCCATGTTGATACAAAAGTTGGATATTCATCCTTTCTGATGGATGCATAATATTCCATTGTATAGATGTGCCACATCTTCCTTATCCATTCATCTGTTGAAGGGCATTTTGGTTCTTTCCACAGTTTGGCTATTGGCCATTGTGGCTATGAACATTGGGCTCCATGTGGCCCTTCTTTGTACTGCATCTGCTTCTTTGGGGTAAACACCGAGTAGTGCAATTGCAGGGTCATAGGGTAGCCGTATGTTTAATTTCCTGAGGAATCTCCATACTGTTTTCCAAAGTGGATGCACCAACTTGCATCCCCACCAACAGTGGAGGAGGGTGCCCCTTTCTCCACATCCTCTCCAGCATTTGTCGTTTACTGTCTTGTTGATTTTGGCCATTCTAACTGGCGTAAGGTGGTATCTCAGTGTGGTTTTGATTTGAATCTCTCTGATGGTTAAAGATGACGAACATTTTTTCATGTGTCTGTTAGCCATTTGTATGTCTTCTTTGGAGAAGTGTCTGTTCATGTCTTCTGCCCATTTTTTGACGTGATTATCTGTTTTGTGAGTGTTGAGTTTGAGAAGTTCTTTGTAGATCTTAGAT
>CM052803.1:17697025-17713409 GCA_028533885.1 Nasua narica | reverse complement strand
AGGGCATCGTGAGAAGGAAGGGAAAGGCGAATGGGGGGAAATCGGAGGGGGTGTCGAACCAGGAGAGACCGTGGACTCTGAGCAACAAACTGAGGATTTTGGGGGGAGGGGGGGTGGGTGAGCCTGGTGGTGAGTATCGAGAGGGGCACATACTGCATGGAGCACTGGGTGTGGTGCATGAATAATCAATCTTGTAACACTGAAAAATTAAAATAAACAAATTTGGAAAAAAATAAAAATAAATAAATGGGTGTTCAGAGTGGTTCTGGTAGCTCTTGAACTCACTTTAGGGGACCGGTTGAAACAGGGTCTCCTACTTCTCTGCCATCCTCCCCCTCCCCCTGAATAGCACTTTGCAAATGAGGTTGTTCGGCAAAGTGTGTCACATCTCCGATTCGCTCTCTACTATCAAATCCTAAAGGAGCAATTAGTAGATCGAAGACATCAACATGATGGAAATCTTGATATCAATGGTAAAACTGCTTTCGGGAAGCTTTACCTATTTACATTACTGCCATTGGAGTATGTGTACACTGCTTTCCTGGTATGCGCATCGATGTGAATATTAACTTTACGAAGGAAAGGCTATATTTTTCTCCCTTCCCAGATCAATCTGTCTTCTTTCGTACAGACTATATATGCATGAGATCATAGTATATTGTCTTCCTCTGTTTGACTTATTTTCCTTGGGAAACAAACCATAAGAGACTCTTAATCATCAGAAACAAACTGTGGGTTGCTGGAACGGAGCGGGAGGCTGGGAAGATGAGGTAGTTGGGGATGGACATTGAGGATGGCACATGCTATAATGAGCACAGTCATTCGAGAAAACTGATGTATCCCTGAACTCTACCTGTGAAACTATTAAGACTCTATGTCAATTAGTTGAATTGAAGCAAAGAGAAACACATTTACAAACTCCCCCAGGGAAAACCCAGTGCAAGATGGCGGAGGAGTAGGAGGCTGAGAGTATCAGACCCCAGATGTTCAGCTATCAAACCATTCTGTAGAGTTATGAAACCGTTCTAAACACCTGCAAAGCCAACAGGAGACAGAAGAGAAGAACAGCCATTCTAGGACCAGCAAATCCACCACTTCCCGGAAAGTAGGATGTGTGGAAAAGTGCATGCAAAGCAAAGGGAAGAGAGACCACGGGGAGGGAGGGGCCAGGTCCTGGCAAGCCGCGGAACAGCCTAGCACAAAATGGGAACTTTTAGAAGTCTGCTCCACAGAGGGACGTCACTCCTGAGGCTAAGCTGCGGGTTTAGCCCTCGTGGGGACAATGTGGTTTCAGGACCTGTGGGGTCTCAGAAAGACCAGGGGTGTCTGAGGGTGGAGGAGCCCCCAGATATAAAAGCAGGGAAGTCAGCTATAGAGACTGAGTGGAGCAGTGGGCTATCAGCTCTGGCTTACCTTAAATCGTGATCTGAGGCCCAGTCGGGCCACTGCTCTTCAAGCAGGGACCCCCCCACAAGGGGGCAGATTCACAGAGACCCCTTTCTTCCTCCTCTGGGAGGAGCGGTGCAGGAGCGCACTACAGGCATCTGCTGGGTTTGGGTACTGCAAATGGGGCTGTGAACCAGAGATAGAAACACTGTCACAGGGGGGGGCTGAACTCAGAGTGCGGCTGGAAACCAGGGAGATGGGAGGGATCAACTGCTTTTCTCCAAGGGTGCACTGAGGAGTGGGGCCGCCAGGGCTCGGCTCCTATGGGGCCAGAGAGTGAGGCCACCCTTTCCATTCCTGTCCTCCAGAGCTGTACTGGAAGCGTTCTGGGAACAAAAGCTCCCGAGAGCAACCCCAAGAAGATTGCTTGGCCTGGCCCCTGGCCAGGGCATTGCGATACCGCCACAGGCAAAGACATTTGAGAATCACTGCACCCTCCCCCAGATGATCAGCGACAACATCCAGCCGAGTCTAAGTTCATCATTAATGAGAAAAGCAGACAGCCAGAGTACGGAAAAGGAACACAAAATTCATGGCTTCTTTACCCATGATCCTGTAGTCTCTCAGAGTTGTCTTTTTTAATTTTGTTTTTTCTGATTTTATTTATTTCATTTTCTCATCTATTTTGCTATTTTAACCTTTTTTAACTACTTTTTAACTAAAAGATGTTTAAGCAATATCTTTCAAGAATTCTTTTCTAATTGTCATTGTTACACTCATATTATATCTACTCATTGTAGTTAACCTCATTTTTGTATACATAGAGGTGTTTATTTTTTTTCCTTAAACTTTTTTGATACACTTTCTTCTAATTGATCAACGACAGCCTAAAGCTAGTCAACGGCCTGGATCTAGTCTCCAGGCTGATCACATTCTTTCCTTTTAAAATTTTTCTTTTTACTTTTTTCAACCAACCTCTTGTCAAGTCCTTTTTTAGAATCTTTTTAAATTTTCTTTTGTCTTGGGTTTGACTCTTATTTTTTTCAGCATTCCAAGATTCATTGCTCATGTAGCATACGCAGTGCTCCATGCAGTACATGCCCTCCTGAATACCCCACAGCAGGCTTGCCCAATGTGGCACCCCCCCCCCCCGTCCAAAACTTTCAGCTTATTTCTCAGAGTCCACACTCTTTCGTGGTTCATCTCCCCCTCCGAATTCCCCCAATTCACCCTTCCTTCCCTTCTCCCAATGTCCTCCATGTTGTTCCTTATGCTCCACATGTAAGCGAAACCATGCGATAATGGACTCTTTCTCCTTGACTTATTTCACTCAGCATAATCTCTTCCAGGCCCATCCACGGTGACACAAATGTTGGGGATTCGTCCTTTCTCATGGAGGCCAAATATTCCACTGTATCGACGGAACATGGCTCCTTTATGTATTCGTCTTTAGAAGGACACCTTGGCTCTTTCCACAGTTTGGCAAATGTGGCCATGGTTGTTGTGAACATTGGGGTACATGTGGCTCTTCATTGCATTACATCTGTGTCTCTGGGGTAAAGACCCACTAGTGCAAATGCATGGCCATAGAGCAGCTTTATTTTTAACATCTTCAGGAACCTCCCCACTGTTTTCCACAGTGGCTGCACCAACTTGCATTCCCACCAACAGTGGAAGAGGGTTCTGCTTTCTCCACAGCCTCTCCAACATTTGTTTACTGTCTTGTGGATTTGGGCCATTCTAACTGGTGTAAGGTGGGAAGATACCGGTTTCAAATACCCTCTCCTCCCTTGAAGCTGGAAGCTTTTTCAAAACCAGGAGTGGCAGTGCTATGTGGTCCACTCTGAGAAACATGACTCGGGCACAGTGAAACATGAAGCAGCCATATGGCTTTTGGAAGCTTGAAGCATTTCCAAACTTCTGTGTGCATGCCCAAGGAAAATTGTCATGATGTGAAGTAGGAAGAAACGCACTGAACAGAAAGCGCCCTGTTTCTAGTATCTTTATAGATGGCGGTGGCATGTTTGCGGGTCTGCGCAAGCAAGGGAGGTTCCGTATACAGAAGACTACCCTAGTCGGGGGTGCCTGGGGAAGCGTGATGAAAGTACCGTCCTCCTAACACTGAAAGGCAGCCTGTGGAGGAACAGTCTTTCACAATCACCTGCCCTGCATGTTCCAAAGGGTGGACCAAGTGACTAGCAGAGGGCCCCTGACTCAACTCCATGAAACAACACTGAGGAGAGACCATCCCTCCACATGCTAGCTTGCCCTTCCCTGGGAGACAAGCATTCTCCAAAGTGTGGGGGACAGCATAGGGCAAGCGCCTGATGCTTAAGGCTAAAGAAACCTCTCACCGCACCTGCCCTACTTCAAATGGCGTGCTGCCTGAAGACAGAAGCATTTTCCAGACTGCCTGAGGAACCATCGGCAAGGACCACACAATTCCCTCGGAGAAACCAGAGTGCTTCGAATGCAGCTTTCCACAGACCTCTTGTTCGTGAAGAGCAACGTTTTGCCATGGCGGAGACTGCGTGGAAAGCACCAGGGGCTTCCCCAAAACAAAGAAGGAACACTGAAGAGATGACTGTTTTCCAATACCATCTCGGCCCCTGAAGCTGGAAGCAGTTCAGAACTAGAGATGAAAGTGCCATGTGGTCAGTTTGGGGAAACGAGTCTGAGTACAGTGCAACGTTCAACTGACATCTGGCTTCTCGAAGAGAGAAGCATTTTCAAACCTCTCCGTGCACGTCAAAGGGAAACGGTAATGAAGTGAATTAGGAAGAAATGGCATTGGATGAAAGCTTCCTGCTTTTCACATCTTCACAGACGAATGTGGAGAGTTTGGGTGTTTGTGAAGCAAGGAAGGATCCGTATACTCTAGAGTACGCTCCTCAGCTGTGTGTATGGCGGCATAAGGTAAGACCCATACACCTGACACTGACAGGGAACCCTGTGTTTGAAAAGGTGGATGAAGGCACTAGGATTGTGCACCTGACTCAACTCCATAAAACAACACTGAGGAGAGACCATCCCTCCACTTGGTACCTTGGCCTTCCCTAGGAGAGAAGCATTCTCCAAAGTGCATCATACAGCATTCGGCTAGGGCCAGACGTTTAAGCCTTAGAAAGGGCTCACGGCACCTGCTTTACCACAAAGAGCATGTTGCCTGAAGACAAGCATTTTCAGACTGAGTGAGGAAGTGTCAGCAAGGCCCATGCAATTTCCTTGGAGAAACCAGAGTGTTTGGTAGGCAGCTTTCAACAGACATCTTGGTCGTGAAGAGAAATGTTTTGCCTATTCCGTGGGAACTGTGTTGAAAGTACCATGTGCTTCGCTAATTCAAAGAATGAACACTGAAGAGATGACTGTTTACAATTACCATCTTATCCCCTGAAGCTGCATGCAGTGTCCAAAGTGGGTAGGGGCAAAGGTGCTACTGGCTGAAGTCAATACAAGACTAGCTAAAGGGCAACATGTCACTGTCATCTGGCCTCTTGAAGCTAGATGGCTTTTCAAGCCTCTGAGTGCCTGCCGAAAATGAAACAGTCAGGTGGTAGGAAGAATTGGCACTGGACACGAAGCACCGTGCTTCAGACATCTTTCTGGATGCAGGGCGTACGTTCGCATGTTTGTGAAAGCAACGGACAGCTCTGTATACTGCAGAGAGTACCCTAGTCAGCTGTGTGTGCAAGTGGAATGTAATTCTGTGGAGGAATGGCCCTTTATACCGACCTGCCTTGCATGTTCCAAACAAGGAAGACATTATTAGCAGAGTGCCACCCACTCAACTCTACAAAACAACACTTCAGACAGACCATCCACACACATGGTGCCTTCTCTTTTCTTTGGAGAGAAGCGTCCTCCAAGGTGCCTGTGACAACATAAAGAAAGTGTCACAGACCAAAGGTTTCAAAACAAGGCCCCAAGGAATGGGCCTTTCTATGCACCTCTTGTGACCGAAGACCTAGTTATTTTCCAGAACATGGGAGGAAGCATTGGCAAGGGGCCATGCACTTCCCATGGAGAAATGATAGTGCATGGAATTCTGCTATTGGCACACAGCTTGTTCGTGAAGAGAGAAACCTTTTCTAAATCTATGGACCACCGTGTAGAAAGTGCCAGGTGCTTTCCTAAGAGAAAGAAGGAAAACTGTACAAATTCCTGTTTTCAAATAACATCCCTTCGCCTGAAGCTGGAAGCATTGTCATAAGTTGGGGGGGGGGGCAAAAGGACTACGTGCTCAGTGCTGAGAACCAAGTCTGGGTACAGGGTAACATTCTACAGACACCTGGCTTCTTCTTTTTTTTTCCCCAAATATGTTTATTTTTTCAGTGTTACAAGATTAATTTTTCATGCACCACACCCAGCGCTCCATGCAATACATGCCCTTCTCAATACCCACCACCAAGCTCACCCAAGCCCCCACCCTCTCCTCTCCAAACCCCTCAGTTTGTTGCTCAGAGTCCACAGTCTCTCATGGTTCATCATCCCCTCTTATTTCCCCCCATTCACCCTTTCCTTCCTTCTCAAAACGCCTTACATGATTTTCCTTATGCTCCACACGTGAGACCATAAGATAATTGACTCTCTCTGCTTGACTTATTTCACTCCGCATAGTCTCTTCTAGTCCTGTCCATGTTGATACAAAAGTTGGATATTCATCCTTTCTGATGGAGGCATAATATTCCATTGTATAGATGTACCACACCTTCCTTATCCATTCATCTGTTGAAGGGCATTTTGGTTCTTTCCACAGTTTGGCTATTGTGGCCATTGCAGCTATGAACATTGGGGTACATGTGGCCCTTCTTTGTACTGCACCTGCTTCTTTGGGGTCAATACCCAGTAGTGTAATTTCATGGTCATATGGTAGCTGTCTTTTTAATTTCTTGAGGAATCTCCACATTGTTTTCCAAAGTGGCTCACCAGCTTGCATTACCACCAACAATGGAGGAGGGTTCCCCTTTCTTCACATCCTCTCCACATCCTCTCCACATCCTCTCCTGTCTTGTGGATTTTGGCCATTCTAACTGGTGCAAGGTGGTATCTCAGTGTGGTTTTGATTTGAATCTCCCTGATGGATAAAGATGATGAACATTTTTTTCATGCAAACACCTGACTTCTTTATGATAGATGTGTTTTTAAAGCAGTGTGTGCCTGCTGAAGGCAAACACTCATGAAGTGAAGTAGGAGTAATGGCACTGAACAGAAAGTGCCCTGCTTTTAATATCTTTATGGACAGTCTTGGCATGTCTTGGCCTCTGCACAGGCAAGGGAAGTTCCATATATAGAAGACTACCCTAGCTGTGGGTGTTTGGCAAAGCGTAATGAAAGTACAGTACTCCTAACACTGAGAGATACCCTGTGGAGGAACCGTCTTTCACACCCACCTGCCCTGCATGTTCCAAAGTGTGGACAAAGGCACTAGCAGAGTGCCCCTGATTCAACTCCATGAACAACAATGAGGAGAGACCATCCCACATGTTACCTTGGCCTTCCCTAGGAAAAGGCCACACTTCTTCTAGCACACTTCTCCCACGTGTGTGGGACAGCATACAGCAAGGGCCTGATGCTTAAGGCTGAGAAATGACTCACTGCACCTGCCCTACTACAAACAGTGTGCTGCCTGAAGACAGAAGCATTTTCAAGACTATGTGAAGAATCATCAGTAAGGCCCATGCAATTCCTTCTGAGAAACCAGAGTGCTTGGAATGCAGCTTTTGACAGACAACTTGTTTGTGAAGAGAAACATTTTCCCAATTCCACAGGGACTGTGTGGAATGTGCCAGGTTGTTCCCTAAGACAAAGAAGGAGCTCTTAAGAAATGACTCTTTTCAAATACCACCTCGTCTCTTGAAGCTGGAAGCATTTCAAAACTAGAGATGAAAGTGCTATGTGTTCAGTTTTAATTTTATTTTTTTCTTATTTATTTTATTTTAAGCCTCTTGGTGGGTATTGAGGAGGGCACGTATTGTATGTAGCACTGGGTGTGGTACCTGAAGAATGAATCTTGAAACACTGAAAAAAAAAATTAATTGGAAAAAAATAAGGCTACAACTTCAGGTTCACAGGTTTTAACAGAAAAGGAAGCACCTTTTCTCAGTTTGTGGACTCCCCATCCTCCAAGGTGGATGCTTGGGATGCCTAAACTCATTAAGAAGTGCGGTGATAGAGTGGGGAAGTGCATAAGGTTCAAAGAACCGTGGTTCTGCCATTTACCAGCCACTTGACTTGAGAAGATGCTTCCTCTCTCTGAGTAATATGTTCTTTTTTCACAAGTTGTAAATATGAATACTGGTCTCTTATTGTTGTAAATCATCTCTCATTTGGTGCATGGAAGACTCACAAAACTTTCACTTCTATTTCAGCTCAGAGGTCTCTTCCTCTAGGAAGATTCCTGCCCCTCAACTGTTCCCTAAACCACTTAATTCACTAGGTCTCACTGGCCTCCCACCTGTACTACCATCCACACCCAGGTTGTGAGCTTCAGTAGGTGAGGAAAAAGCCCATGTCTGTTGGTTGGCACACAGCCCAATACAGGCAGAGATGGGGGCTCACTGAATATTTAGTCAATGACTGCCTCAGCGAATCTGAGAGCCCAAAGACCAGCACCAGGGCATGGCATCGACCCTCTTTCTTACTGCAGAAGCCTTGTATTTATTTTTATGCTATTCCTTTGGCTTTCTTAAACGGGTAATGAGGTGAAAGGCTATTGCATTTCAAACTGGTTTCTTTTTATCTTTGAACACTATAATTTCACAGTAAGAAAACATCTTATTTTGAATTCAGATGATAATCCCATGAAAACATAAAAAAAAGCCCTGGAAATTAAGAAAAATGGAAATCAACCCATTAGGTTTTATTTTTCTTTCTGATGTGTGCCTCCCCACCCTATCCCAGGTTAAGGGAATTTTTATTTAATCCTAAAGTGAAACGTTATACAAGTGTTAAAAATAAATGTTGTGGAACTAGGGGGTATTATTCTAAGTGAAATAAGTCAGTCAAAGAAAAAGAAATTTTTTTCTTTTTTTCTTTCTTCATATGATTTCACCCATATGTGGAATTTAAGAAATAAAGCAGGTGATCATAGAGGAAGGGAGGGAAAAATAAATAAGAAAAAAACAGAGATGGAGGCAAACTGTAAAAGACTCTTAATTTTAGGAAATAAACTGAGGATTACTGGAGAGGAAGTGGGTGGGGAGATGTGGTAATTGGGTGATGGGCATTAAGGAGGACACTTGATGGAATGAACACTGGGTGTTACATGCAACTGACGAATCACAAATTCTACTCCTGAAACTAAAAATACAGTACATCTACCTAAATCAAATTTAAATTAAAAAAAAAAAAGAAATTATGTTTCCCCTGAAGTTTTCCCCATGGCCCAAACTTAGCTGTATTTCACAAAAGAGGAAACAGTGATTGAGCAGATAATGCTGGTCTTCAAAATAGGAGAGTAGGGATTTACAGATGTTTTCTAAATTTCAAGCCCATTGTGAGAAATTCTAACACTATATACACTATGTATAAGTCTGTATTGCATGGTGCAAACAGCTATCAAGTCATTCATCAGTCACACATTTATCAAATAATGCAGAGAAGGCACGTCAAAACCCAACCCAGTAGGAGGTGGCAAATGGTAGTATCTCTTCACATTTATGATGTGCATGAAAATTTGCAAAATACTCTGCAGCCCCCTCCAAGCCCTGTGAGCCTCCCAGCCACCCTAGCAGATAGAAGAGAAGAGTTTTCATCTCAGAAGTATCTTCATTGGCAGGTGACCTGGTTTTCTCTCTTCATCCCATACTCTGTGACTCTCTACAGCTTTCACAGAAGGTTGCCCATCAGACACTGAGCTCAGCTAAATTGTAGAACTAATCCAGATTCCTTTTCTTTGATTGCCAAACCACAGGCAGGCAGCAAATAGAACCTCCTGTCCCGAGCTTTGGTATCAGCCTCATTCTTGGCTCCATTCCAAGCCCCTACCTTTGTTTTGCTTTATCTTTCTCAACACTATCTAATTGATGTCATCTTGCTGTGTCATCTGTAACCCTCTGAGCCCATTTAGGTGCTTTCAGAGTAGGTAGGTACAACTTCAGCATGTTTGTCTATTTATTCCTTCAAGGTTAAATACAATTTCTGTGGCTGGAATGACAGAACGCCTGTTGGGGGAGAGCTTTGGAGCTCTAGACTCAGAGCAGAATAACAGCAGCAGAGGTGACAGGGCAATTTTTTCAGTCCTTCACCACTCCAGCAGAAAAACCTCCCTTTGGGATTATATTAAACTGGTATATTATATATATATATATAATTATTTATAATTATATATATATAATATATATATAATATAATTATATGTGATATATATATCACATATAATTATATTATATTATAAATATATTTTAATATAGTTAATATATATTATAATATAGTTAAATATATATTATATTATATTATATTATATTATATTATATTATATTATATTATATTATATTATATTATTTTATATTAAACTGGTATATCCCTACATGGGATCGAGCCCCATGTAGGTCCTTGAGTTCACCATGGAATCTGCTTGAGATTCTCTCTCTCCCTCTGCCCCTCCCTTTGCTTGCATGCATGCTCTCTTTCTCTCTCAAAATAGCCTTCAGAAAAAAATGTACTTCTTCCAGAGAGAAGATTCCAGGTCCAGAGCTGTTAGTCACCTTCCTGGCTAAAGATATACCAATTTCTGTGTGGGTGGGTGGGGGGACACAACAGTTTTAAATACAAAATAACATTTATTATAGTTGGATTTTTATCTATTCTGTCTTAATTGTGCCAGAATAATGTGAAACCATCTTCTTTCCTAGGTAAACTAGTTTTAGAAACCAACATGCAAACTTTTTCTTGGTAGAAGAAGTCTATCAAAGGCAAATAGAACGCCCTTCTTCAAGAACCCCTCAACTGAAAATAGTCCTTTCAGTGGCCAGCCGTGTAGCCTAAACAGGGAATTCTCCAAGACATGGATTCTTTTGCCTTAAGGCAATAATTCTTTTTTAAAAGATTTTATTTATTTTATTTGACAGAGAGAGAGACCACAAGTAGGCAGAGAAACAGGCAGGGGAGGAGGGAAGCAGGCTCCCTGCTGAGCAGAGAGCCAGATGCCAGGCTTGATCCCAGGACCCTGAGATCATGACCTGAGCCGAAGGCAGAGACTTTAACCCACTGAGCCACCTAGGTACCCCAAGGCAATAATTCTTAAGTTCTTATGTATAAAAAATCCCCTAGAAAGCTAACTAAAAATACAAATGCACTAACTTCATATGCCACAGATGTGATTAGCCAGTCTTATGTGGGATTAAGGAATCTGTATTTTAATCCTCAAGTGATGGTGGGGACCACAATCTCAGAAAACCTTCCTGAGTCATTTTGCTTGGAGTCATCAATCAACAATTGTTCTTCCAAAAAAGGGAGAAGATAGCATAATAACCATTAGATATGGGGCTCTCAAATCTTATTGTAGGTGCTTGAGGAACTGCTGGGATTCCCCTGAAAACTATGACTCTCAAGAGGTACTAGCTAGACCTAGCTAAACTCTAATTTTATTTGTAAAATTTATCCCAAAGCCCAATTTTACCTTTGACCTCCAAATTGCTCCATACTTTCCAACTTCTGTAAATTTCCCCCCAAGTATATTCAAGGGCTTCCTCCTCACATAAGTATCTGTCATTTGTAAATAGGATATTTGCTGTGCCAATTGTAATTATAACATGGATCCAATATAGAAAAAAATTGAAGTGTGTGTTCAGTTCAGTATGTTCTATATTGTGTAGAATCATTAAATGCCAGCCTGTAGCAGTGTGGGAGCTAGTATTTGGTTTAGTTTGTATTTGGTTTGGTTCCTCAAGAAATTAAAAATAAAGCTACCCTATGACCCTGCAATTGTGCTACTGGGCATTTACCCCAAAGATGCAGATGTAGTGCAAAGAAGGGCCACCTGTACCCCAATGTTCATAGCAGCAATGGCCACAATTGCCAAACTGTGGAAAGAGCCAAGATGCCCTTCAACAGATGAACGGATAAAGAAGATATGGTCCATATATACAATGGAATATTAGGCCTCCATCAGAAAGGATGAATACCCAACTTTTGTATCAACATGGACAGGACTAGAAGAGATTATGCTGAGTGAAATAAGTTAAGCAGAGAGAGTCAATTATCATATGGTTTCACTTACGTGCAGAGCATAAGGAAAAACATGGAAGACATTGTGAGAGGGAAAGGAAGGGTGAATTGGGGGAAATCAGAGGGGGTGATGAACCATGAGAGACTGTGGACTCTGAGCAAAAAACTCATGGTTTGGAGAGGGGGGTGGGGGTTGGGGCGAGCCTGGTGGTGGGTATTGAGGAGGGCATGTATTGCACTGGGTGTGGTACATGAACAATGAAATAAATCTTGAAACACTGAAAAAATAAAATAAAAGTAATTAGGAAAAAAACTAATAAATCCTATGTAGAACAATTCAGGGAAAATAGTTAAAAAAAAAAAAAAAAGAATCGGCTGAAGACATGAGCAGACACTTCTCCAAAGAAGACATACAAATGGCAAACAGACTCATGAAAAAGTGTTCATCATCATCAGCCATCGGGAAGAATCAAATCAAAACCACCCTGAGATACCACCGTACACCAGCTATAATGGCCCAAATCCACAAGACAGTAAACAACAAATGTTGGAGAGGATGTGGAGAAAGGGGAACCCTCTTCCACTGTTGGTGAGAATGTACACTGCTGCAGCCACTTTGGAAAACAGTGTGGAGGTTCCTCAAGAAATTAAAAATAGAGCTATCCTATAACCCTACAATTGCACTACTGGGTATTTACCCCAAAGAAGCAGTTGCAGTACAAAGAAAGGCCACATGTACCCCAATGTTCACAGCAGCAATGGCCAGAATTGCCAAACTGTGAAAGAACCAAGATGTCCTTCAATGGACAAATGGATAAGGAAGATATGGTCCATATATACAGTGGAATATTAGGCCTCCATCAGAAAGGATGAATATCCAACTTTTGTATCAACATGGGTGGGAATGGAAGAGATTATGCTGAGTGAAATAAGTCCAGCAGAGAGAGTCAGTTCTCATATGGGCTTACCTGTAGAGCATAAGGAAAAACATGCAAGACATTGTGAGAAGGAAAGGATGGGTGAATTGGGCGAAATTGGAGGGGAGATGAACCAACATGCCCTTCAACATGCCCCCAACAAGAACTAAAATGCCCTTCAACAGATGAATGGATAAAGAAGATATGGTACATTTATACAATGGAATATTATGCCTCCATCAGAAAAGATGAATAGCAGGGCACCAGAGTGACTCAGTGGGTTGAAGCCTCTGCTTGGGTCGTGATCTCGGGGTCCTGGGATCAAGCCTCACATTCGGCTTTCTGCTCAGCGGGGAGCCTGCTTCCTCTATCTCTCTGCCTGCCTCTCTGCCTACTTGTGATCTCTCTCTCTTGCTCTCTCTCTTTGTCAAATAAATAGATAAAATTCTTAAGGAAAAAAGAAAAGAAAGGATGAATATCCAACTTTTGTATCAACATGGACGGGATTGGAAGAGATTATGTGGAGTGAAATAAGTCAAGTGGAGAGAGAAAATTAACCTATGGTTGCATGTGTGGAGCATAAGGAAAAACATGGAGGGTATTGTGAGATGGAAGGGAAAGGTGAATGTAGGGAAATCGGAGGGAGCCATGAACCATGAGAGACTGTGGACTCTGAGCAACAAATTGAGGGGTTTGGAGGGCAGGGGGTGGGGGGGTTGAGTGAGCCTGGTGGTGGGTCTTGAGGACAAGATGTATTGCATGGAGCACTGGGTGTGGGCTATGAATAATTAATCTTTTAACAGTGAAAAATAAAATAAAATAAAATAACCAGCAAGGATTAAAAGAGTATGTGACCCCCAAGCCAGCACTCCAGGAAATATTAAAGGGGGTTTCATAAAAGCAGAAAGAACACATGAGTGACTTAGAACAGAAATTTGCCATCTATAGCAACAAGAAATTCCTGGGAAATATGATGTCAAAAAACACTTATCTTTCAATCATTTCTCAACGTGAATGGCCTAAATGCTCCCATAAAACAGCACAGGGTTGCAGAATGGATAAAACTACAGGACCCGTCCATAGGCTGTCTACAAGAGACACATTTGGAACCAAAAGATACATCCAGACTGAAAGTGAAAGGATGGAGAACCATCTTTCATGCCAATGGACCTCAAAAGAAAGCAGGGGTAGCAATTCTCATATCAGATAAATTAGATTTTAAGCTAAAGACTGTAGTCAGAGATACAGAAGGACACCACATCATTCTTAAAGGGTCTATCCTCCAAGAAGATCTAACAATTGTAAACATTTATGCCCCCAAATAGGAGCAGCCAACTACATAAACCAACTGCTAATCAAAATAAAGAGTCATATTGACATGAATACCTTTATACTAGGAGATCTTAACACGCCACTCTCAGTAACTGACATGTCATCTAAACAGAAAATCAATAAAGAAACAAGAGCTTTGAATGACACATTGGACCACATGGACCTCATAGATATATACAGAATATTCCACCCTAAAACAATAGAATACTCATTCTTCCTGAGCACACATGGAACTTCTCTAGAATAGACCACATACTGGGTCACAAATCAGGAGTCAAACAATACCAAAAGACTGAGATGATTCCTTGCATTTTCTCAGACCACAATGCTTTGAAACTGGAACTCAACGACAAGAAAAAGTTTGGAAGGAATTCAAACACTTGAAGGATAAAGACAAACATGCTCAAGAATGTGGGGATCAACCAGGAAATCAAAGATGAACTTAAACAATTCATGGAGACCAATGAGAATGAAGAAACATTGATCCAAAACCTATGGGATACGGCAAAAGTGGTCCTTAGGGGGAAATACATAGCCATCCAAACCTCACTCAAAAACATTGAAAAATACCAAATACACCAGCTCTCTTTACACCTTAAAGAACTGGAAAAACAACAACAAATCAAGCCAACTCCATGCACTAGAAGGGAAATAATCAAGATTAGAGCAGAGATCAACGAGTTAGAAACTAAAGAAACAGTAGAATGCAACAATGAATCAAGAAGTCGATTTTTTGAAAGAATCAATAAGATCGATAAGCCAAACTAATACAGAAGAAAAAAGAGAGAACCCTAATTAACAAAATTATGAATGAAACGGGAGATATCACGACTAATCCAAAGGAAATAGAAACAATCGTCAAAAATTATTATCAACACCTATATGCCAATAAGCTAAACAACCTAGAAGAAATGGATGCATTCCTGGAAACCCATAATCTTCCAAGACTGAAAGGAAGACATTGACAACCTGAATCGACCAATATCTAGCAATGAGATTGAAGCAGTGATTAAAAACCTCCCAAAAAGCAAGAGTCCAGGGCCTGACGGATTCCCTGGGGACTTCTACCAAACACTCAAGGAAGAAATAATACCTATTCTCCTGAACCTGTTTCAAAAAATAGAAACAGAAGGAAAACTTCCAGACTCTTTCTATGAAGCTATCCTTTTTTTTTTTTTTACCCTGATCCCCAAACCAGGCAAAGACCGCATCCAAAAGGAGAATTTCACACCAATAGCCCTGATGAATATGGATACCAAGATTCTCAACAAGATCCTAGCTAATAGGATCCAACAGCACACTCAAAAGATTATTCATCATGACCAGGTGGTATTTATCCCTGGGATGTAAGGGTGGTTCAACATTCGCAAATCAATCCATGTGATAGAACAAATCAACAAGAGAAGAGAGAAGAACCACATGGTCCTGTCAATAGATGCAGAAAAACCATTTGACAACATTTAGCATCCGTTCCTGATTAAAATTCTTCAAAGTATAGGGATAGAAGGAACAATCCTCAACATCATAAAGTCTACCTATGAAAAGCCCACAGTAAATATCATTCTCAATGGGGAAAAGCTGAAAGCCTTCCTTTGAGATCAGGAACACGTCAAGGATGCCCACTCTCATCACTCTTGTTCAACATAGTACTAGAAGTCCTAGCAACAGCAATCAGACAACAAAAAGAAATAAAAAGTATTCAAATTGGAAATGAAGAAGTCACATTCTCTCTCTTTGCAGATGACATGATACTTTACATGGGAAACACAAAAGACTCCACCCCCAAACTACTAGAACTTATACAGCAATTCAGTAATGTGTCAGGATACAAAATCAATGCACAAAATCAATTCCTTTCCTATGCACTAACAATGAAAATATGGAAAGGGAAATTAGAGAATCAATTCCATTTACTGTAGCACCAAGAACCATAAAATACCTGGGAAAAAACCTAACCAAAGAGATAAAGGATCTTTACTCGAGAAGCTACAGAACACTCATGAAAGAAATTGAAGAAGACACAAAACGGTGGACAAGCATTCCATGCTCATGGATCAGAAGAATAAAGATTGTTAAATGTCTGTACTGCCCAGAGTAATCTATACTTTCAATGCCATCCCGATCAAAATTCCACCAGTTTTTTTCAAAGAGCTGGAACAAACAGTCCTGAAATTTGTATGGAACCAGATAAGACCCTGAATCTAAGGAAATGTTGAAAAAGGAAAACAAAGCTGGGGTCATCACATTGCCTGATTTCAAGCTTTACTACAAAGCGGTGATCACTAAGACAGCATGGTACTGGCACAAAAACAGACACATAGACCAGTGGAACAGAATAGAGAGCCCAGAGATGGACCCACAACTCTATGGTCAAACCATCGTTGACAAAACAGGCAAAAATATCCAGTGGAAAAAAGACAGTCTCTTCAATAAGTGGTGCTGGGAAAACTGGACAGCTATATGTAGAAAAATGAAACTTGACCATTCTCTTACACCATACACGAAGATAAACTCAAAAGGGATAAAAGACCTCAACGTGAGGCAGGGATCTATCCAAACCCTAGAGAAGGCAGCAACCTCTA
>CM052803.1:17664318-17696525 GCA_028533885.1 Nasua narica | reverse complement strand
GAATGGATAAGGAAGATGTGGTACATCTATACAATGGAATATTATGCCTCCATCAGAAAGGATGAATATCCAACTTTTGTATCAACATGGACAGGACTAGAAGAGATTATGCGGTGTGAAATAAATGAAGCAGAGAGAGTCAATTATCTTATGGTCTCACTTACGATGGAGTATAAAGAAACTCATGGAGTGTATCGTGAGAAGGAATGGAAGGGTGAATGGGGGAAATCGGTGGGGGTGATAAACCAGGAGAGACTGTGGTCTGTGAGCAACAAACTGAGGGTTTTGTAGGGGCAGGGGTGGGGGAGGTGAGCCTTGTGGTGGGTATTGAGAAGGGCATGTATTTCATGGAGCACTGGGTTTGGTGCATGAACAATCAATCTTGTAACACTGAAAAATTAAAATAAACATATTTGGGGGGAAAAAAAAGAAAATGGAAACACGTGCAAAAAAAAAAAGTATATGTCACTTGCTCAGAATGTTTGCAACATGAGTCACCATCACTCTTAAATGTTTAAAAAAGGGGAATGGTGGCTTGTCAGAAATTTGGCAAATGATGTTTCCCATCAAAACATGGGTCATTAAAGCTGGACTGAGATTTAATAAAATGTATACAAATTCTCCCACTGTGAAACAAAACATCAGCCCTTGGGTGGGGGTGGGGGCTTAGGTGGGGGAGCCACTCCCCCTAACGGGTTTTGTGTTCAGAACAACCAGAAAAGTGGTAACAGTCAAGTAATTCTGAGAGTAATCACGGCCTCAAAGTTCAAGGCAGAGAAACCAGCATGGCTCAGCATAGGTCACTAACATGAATTTTGGGCAAATTTCCCAAACTGGGGCATGCTTGAATGCTTAGGAAAGAGGTCAGTTTCTTGGGCATTCTAATTCCAGATCAAGTTGTAAAATGAGTCTGCTAGTTTCATACTGGTATGCAAAAATGGAGAGCATGGAACTTAACAAAAAAAATTAAGAGCTCTGAAGAATGCTGAAGAATTGAGCAATTAAGAACACATGAATGGATGCATTAGAAATGGCAGTAATAATTATTCTTTGAATTTATACAACTTATATAACTTTGCATTTCACACATATTATCTCATTAATCCTAATTTTTAATAATTTAAAATTGAGTTTGTCAGCGTGTAAGTTTTCAGGGAAACTTCATAATCATGCTGGGTTACTTTCACAGGACCCAAGAGGCCTTTGCAGAGACATTGTAAAGATTTATCCTAAATCATGAAGCAAAGTAGTAGCATAGAGGTAAAAAATGAGCCATTTGTCCCTGCTCCTCCAACTAAATACCAGGAATCCATCTTGCCCTCTCTGGACCCCTTACAGGCATGACTTAAACTTGCCTTTCCCCAAGTCCTCAAACTTAGATGCTAGCTTTGTGTGCAAGTTCCTTACATCTCTGGGACCGCTACAAGATATGGGGCCATGCCATTCATTTTGGAGCTTATGGTGCTCAGTTTGATACTAAATAAAAGCCCAGAGTAATGACTAATAAATAAATGAATACTATTGTAAGAATTGCCTTGCAATATTTCCTGGGCAATAGTTTCTCCTTTTAGGTGCATAAGCCACATATTCGCAGCTTGACTGTATATTCCTGAAAGCAGCAACCAGGTGCCATTCTTTTCCTTTTTGCATCTTTCAACATTTTTTTCTCCCATATATGTTTATTTTAATTTTTCAGTGTGACAAGATTGACCGTTCATGCACCACACCCAGTGCTCCATGCAATATGTGCCCTTCTCAATACTGACCACCAGGCTCGCCCACCTCCCCTAACCACCCGCCTCCAAAACCCTCATTTGTTGCTCAGAGACCACAGTCTCTCCTGGTTTATCACACCATCCGATATCCCTGCATTCACTCTTCCTTTCCTTCACACAATGCCCTCCATGATTTTCTTTATACTCCACACGTAAGTGAGACCATAAGATAATTGACTCTCTCTGCTTGACTTATTTCACTCTGCATAATCTCTTCTAGTCCTGTCCATGTTGATACAAAAGTTGGATATTCATCCTTTCTAATGGAGGCATAATATTCCATTGGATAGATGTACCACTTTTTCTTATCCATTCATCTATTGAAGGGCATTTTGGTTCTTTCCACAGTTTGGCTATTCTGGTCATTGCGGCTATGAACATTGGGGTACATGTGGCCCTTCTTTGTACTGCATCTGCTTCTTTGGGGTAATCACTGAGTAGTACAATTGCAGGGTCATAGGGTAGCTGTATATTTAATTTCCTGAGGAATCTCCATACTGTTTTCCTGTGGCTGCACGAACTTGCATTCCCACCAATAGTCAAAGAGGGTTCCCCTTATTCCACATCCTCTCCAGCATTTGTTGTTTACTGTCTTGTTGATATTGGCCATTCTAACTAGTTTAAGGTGGTATCTCACTGTGGTTTTGATTTGAATCTCTCTGATAGCTAAAAATGATAAACATTTTTTCATGTGTCTGTTAGCCATTTGTATGTGTTCTTTGGAGAAGTGTTTCTGCATGTCTTCTGCCCATTTTTTGATGATTATCTGTTTTGTGAGTTTTGAGTTTGAGGAGTTCTTTATAGATCTTAGATATCAGACCTTTGTCTGTAGTGTCATTTGCGAATATCTTCTCCCATTCCGTAGGTTGCCTGTTTGTTTTGTTGACTGTTTCCTTCGCTGTGCAAAAGCTCTTTATCTTGATGAAGTCCCAAAAGTTCATTTTCGCTTTTGTTTCCTTTGCCTTTGGAGACACGTCCTGAAAGAAGTTGCTGTGGCTTATGTTATAGAGGTTATTGCCTATGTTCTCCTCTAGGGTTTTGATAGATTCCTGCCTCACATTGAGGTCTTTTATACATTTCAAGTTTATCTTTGTGTACGGTGTAAGAGAATGGTCAAGTTTCATTCTTCTACATTATAGCTGTCCACTTTTCCCGGCACCATTTATTGAAGAGACTGTCATTTTTCCACTGGATATTTTTGCCTGTATTGTCAAAGATGATTTGACCATAGAGTTGTGGGTCGATCTCTGGGCTCTCTATTCTGTTCCACTGGTCTATGTGTCGGTTTTTGTGCCAGTACCATGCTGTCTTGGTGATCACAGCTTTGGGGTAAAGTTCGAAATCAGGCAATGTGATGCCCCCAGCTTTGTTTTAATTTTTCAACATTTCCTTAGCAATTCGAGGTCTTTTCTGGTTTCATACAAATTTTAGGATTGTTTGTTCCAGCTCTTTGAAAAAAACTGGTGGCATTTTGATTGGGATGGCATTGAAAATATACATTGCTCTGGGCAGCATAGACATTGTAACAATGTTTATTCTTCTGATCCCTGAGCAAAGGAAGGCCGTCAGCTTTTCCTCATTGAGAATGATATTTGCTGTGGGCTTTTCATAGATAGAGTTAATGATGTTGAGGATTCTATCCCTATACTTTGAAGAGTTTTAATCAGGAACGGGTGCTGAATGTTGTCAAATGCTTTTTCTGCATCATTTGAGAGTACCATGTGGTTCTTCTCTCTTCTCTTGTTGATTTGTTCTATCACATGGATTGATTTGCGAATGTTGAACCACCCTTGCATCCCAGGGATAAATCCCACCTGGTCATGGTGAATAATCTTTTGAATGTGCTGTTGGATCCTATTAGCTAGGATCTTGTTGAGAATCTTGGTATCCATATTCATCAGGGCTATTGGTTTGAAATTCTCCTTTTGGATGCGGTCTTTGCCTGTTTTGGGGATTAGGGTAAAAAAAAAATGCTGGCTTCATAGAAAGAGTCTGGAAGTTTCCCTTCTTTTTTATTTTTTGAAACAGGTTCAGGAGAATAGGTATTATTTCTTCTTTGAACATTTGGTAGAATTCCCCAGGGATTCTCTCAGGTCCTGGACTGTTGTTTTTTGGGAGGTTTTAATCACTGCTTCATTCTCATTGCTAGATATTGGTTTATTCAGGTTGGCAGTGTCTTCCTGTTTCAGTCTTGGAAGATTATGGGTTTCCAAGAATGCATCCATTTCTTCTAGGTCGTTTAACTTATTGTCTTATAGCTGTTGATAATAATTTTTGATGATTGTTTCTATTTCCTTTGGATTAGTCGTGATCTCTCCCTTTCATTCATAATTTTGTTAATTAAGGTCCTCTCTTTTCTTCTGGATGAGTTGGCCAGCGGCTTATTGATCTTACTGATTCTTTCAAAAAACCAACTTCTGGATTCATTGATGCATTCTACTGTTTCTTTAGTTTCTAACTCATTGATCTCTGCTTTAATCTTGATTATTTCCCTTTCTTTTTTTTTGCGTGGGCTTGGCTTGATGTGTTGTTGATTTTCCAGTTCTTTAAGGTGTAAAGAGAGCTGGTGTATTTGGTATTTTTCGATGTTTTTGAGTGAGGCTTGGATGGCTATGTATTTCCCCTAAGGACCACCTTTGCCATATCCCATAGGTTTGGATCAATATGTCTTCATTCTCACTGGTCTCCATGAATTGTTTAAGTTCATCTTTGATTTGCTGGTTGATCCCCGCATTGTTGAGCATGTTGGTCTTTAGTCTCCAAGTGTATGAATTTCTTCCAAACTTTTTCTTGTGGTTGAGTTCCAGTTTTAAAGCATTGTGGTCTGAGAAAATGCAGTGAATCATCTCAGTCTTTTGGTATTGGCTAAGACCTGATTTATGGCCCAGTATATTGTCTATTCTGGAGGAAGTTCCATGTGTGCTCGAGAAGAATGAGTATTCTGTTGTTTTAGGATGTAATGTTCTGTACATATCTATGAGGTCCATGTGGTCCAATGTGTCAATCAAAAAACTTGTGTCTTTATTGATTTTCTGTTTAGATGATCTGTCATTTACTGAGAATGGCGTGTTAAGATCTCCTACTATTAAGGTATTCATGTCAATATGACTCTTTATTTTGATTGACAGTTGGTTTATGTAGTAGGCTGCTCCTATATTGGGGGCATAAACGTTTACAATTGTTAGGTCTTCTTGGAAGATAGACCCTTTAAGAATGATGTAGTGTCCTTCTGTATCTCTGACTACAGTCTTTAGTTTAAAATCTGATTTTTCTGATATGAGAATTACTACCCCAGCTTTCTTTTGAGGTCCATTGGCATGAAAGATGGTTCTCCATCCTTTCACTTTCAGTCTGGATGTATCTTTTGGCTCCAAATGTGTCTCTTGTAGACAGCATATGGAGGGTCCTGTCGTTTTATCCATGCTGCAATCTTGTGCCTTTTTATGGGAGCATTTAGGCCGTTCACGTTGAGAGTGATTATTGAAAGATATGTGTTTATTGACATCATGTTGCTTGTGAAATCCTTGTTTCTATAGATGGAAAATTTCTGTTCTAAGTCACTCATGTGTTCTTTCTGCTTTTATAAAATCCCCTTTAATATTTCCTGGAGTGCCGGCTTAGTGGTCACATACTCTTTTAATCCTTGCCGGTCTTGGAAGCTCTTTATCTCTCCATCTGTTTAGAATGTCAGTCTTGCTGGATAAAGTATTCTTGGTTGCATGTTCTTCTCATTTAGTGCCCTGAATATATCATGCCAGCCCTTTCTGGCCTGCCAGGTTTCTGTGGACAAGTCTGACGTTATTCTGATGGGCTTTCCTCCGTATGTGATGAATCTCTTCCCCTTAGCTGCCCTTAGGATCTCCTGTCTAAAATTATAATTTTCACATTTTACGATTATGTGTCTTTGTTTTTTTCTAGATTCATTGATCCTGGCAGGGGTTCTTTCCACTTCTTGGACACGAACACTTGTTCCATTCCCCAGATTGGGGAAATTTTCATTCAGAATCTGGTCAGCTATATCTTCTAGTCTTCTGTCCTTCTCTACCTCCTCTGGGATGCCAATGATTCTGATGTTGCAATGTATCATGGCATCATTTATTTCCCTACGTCTGTTCTCATGATTCCTGAGCAGTTTGTTCCAGCTCTCCTCCTGACCTTTCATCGCAACCATTTGATCCTCTAGATCACTAATTCTATCCTCTGTCTCCATAACTCTAGCTTTTAGCCTATCTAGATTGGATTGTATCTCATTAATAGTTCTTCTGACATCTGCTATACTGGATCTCATTTCTGCTCTTGGAGATTCTATAATGTTTTTCTCCATACTACCCATTGCCTGGATAATTGTCACCCTGAATTCCCTTTCTGACCTACTTGTTGATGTCCATGTCCAATAGTTCTGAAGGAGAGGGTGTAGTCTCTGGGTTTTTCTTCTGTTGGGTGTTCCTCCTCTTAGTCATTTTGATGAGAAGTGAATGAGAGGATGTATAGCTGGATATATCACCCCTGATCCAGGCAGGGTGCACCCTGGAGGGTTTTGGAGCAATTGGGATTCACCAGCAAAAATGAAAAGGATAAAAAAAGATAGAGAGAAGGAGAAAAAGAGGAAATCCCAGCCAGAATGGGCCCCAAAACTAAGATTTATATGGTATGTAAACAAGCACGAACAAACATATAGACCAACATGAATAAATGACAAGAAGTAAAAGAACCTAGCAGAATGAACCCCCAGAATAAGATTTATGGAATAGCATAACAAAAGCAGATACATAGAAACACTGACAGATGGATAAGATGAGATGGTGGTTATAACTCCCTGCAGGTGAGGAAAGCTATTTCAGGTCCTCCTTGGTTTATAGTTGTATTAAACCTCTCGTTGTAATTTTAAGTAGTTAAAAAAAAAAAAGAAATGTGAAAGCAAGTGATTACTAAAATAAAAAAGAAGAGAGAGAATAAGAAAGAGAAAAAAAAACTTGTATCTAGGAAATATACAGGTTTGAGGGGATTACCAGGAGCTTAATATATTGATTTCCCTGGCGTTGGGGGTTTAAAATTTTATGAGGACCCTGTGGTTATAGTCCTTTTGTTCTTTGGCTGGTCTTCTGGGGGAGGGGCCTGCCGCATTGTTTTCCAGTCAGTCTTGCTTGGGTTGTGTTACCCTGCCCCCCAGTCAAGGGGCTGAGCTCTGTGGAAACCGGTTTCTCAGTCTTTCACTCTCTGAAGGTTTTTGGCCTTTTGTAGGTTTTTCACCTTTTCAGATAGTGCAAGCAATGAATCTGTCCAGAAGCACTCAGACCTCTGAGTTGCAGAAAGCCTGAGTCTCTGCTCCCCTCTGTGTGGTTCAGAACACACACTCCCCTCCGCAAAATTTGTGCTCACAGAGCAGCCTGTCAGAGGTGGCATGCGACTATAGCCGCCTTTCTGTGGCTCCCAAGTGAGGACCTTGGAGGCCTGTGGAGGGCCGTCAATGTCGCAACCCCAGCCGCCTTTCTGTGGCTCTGCAAGTGCGGACCCGGGAGGCCTGTGGAGGACCACAAAAGTCGCAACCGCAGCCACCTTTCTGTGGCTCCACGAGGTGGGCCCCAGAGGTCAGGCTGCTTGCCCGCGTTCTCTCTGGGGCTGGCGGGGATTGCTGGGACTCTGTGGCGGGCCGCGAATGTCGTAGTCGCGGGCGCATACAGAGAAAAGCTGTGGCTTGTGGACCACCGCAGACTCTCTAAAGGCGCTTGCAGGTGCCAGCCTGGCCCACAGGTTGTTGCACAGAACAGAAAGCTGCAGGTTAAGGAACCGAGGTCTGGATCCCCCCACCAGTATCACTTTGGGGCGCTCCTTCCTGGAAGGGTGGGTCCAAGCTGGTGCCCGCGACCACCCCCTTCCACTAGTTACTCCTCAGAACTTTTTGCCTTTTTTAAGTGTTTTTAATGGACTCTACGTTAATGCTGGTCATCCGCCACCTGGCATTTTCCTTTGGGGTATTACTGTCCTTGGTTAGCTTCTGGAGGCTTCCTCCTCCTTTTGTTTATCCTCCGATATCAGTTCCAGTGTTCCCCCTTCGCTTTTACCTTTCCACTGCTGTCTTCTGCTCTCTAAGAGATCCCGGAATGAGAAATCTTGCTCCTCAGAGTGATTTCATGGGTGTTCAGCATGTTCTGGTAGATTTCCAGCTCACTTTTGGGGACCAGTTGCAGCAGGATCTCCTACTTCTCCACCATCTTAAGGAGATTTTCTGCATCTTTTTACATTTGATGAGCTACTGACAGATACCAGATGCTCAAAAGATGTCTGTTGGATTTACTCAACTTTGCCTCATTATCTGAACAGTGACCATGAAAGACCAGCAGAAAGAGAGAGGATTAGGGTCCTCCATCTTTCTTTTGGAATTAAGATGGTCTTGGTTTAGATGTTCTCCAAATAGAGCTTGAAACAAGGATGTGAGTACAGGTGGTTAAAGTGGAGGAAATTAGGAAAGGGTTAGCATCCAGTAGGGGGTTGTGATAGTGAGTCAGGGACTGCTGTGGGCAGCTGGAAGTGGGTTCACAAGGCACGTGGAGAAACAGTACAGAACACACACTTATTATCCTGCCTGAGGGGCGAGAGGGCTGAGATAGTCATTTACCACCTCTTGTCTGGAATTTTAGCCTGTTTCTTGCACTTTGAACCTGATACCATACTGGCAGCCAGAGAGTTTCCAGGGAAAAGAATTCTCATCCTGGTTGTTGAGAACGAGTCTGGAGTACACAGAAACCGTGAGCCTGGTTGAGGGATGGGCAAGCACTGATGACCTCTGCTATACTTGCTCTTCACATATGAAGCCACACGATGTACAGGCCCAGATCTCGATCATGAATCCTGAATTCCAGTTCTGGGTGAGAGTTCTCAGGATTTTACCTCTTTCTCTGCTTCCCCCAAACACATAGAGTGCTCGCTGCCATTCTTTGGATTCAGAGCTTCATGATAGGGATGGAAAAGCCTGTAATACTTTTGTGTGAATGAGAAACACTGGCTTAGGATCCAGGAGCCCTGGCTTTTCTCTGAGTTCTGCCTTTAATTAGTTGTGTGACTAAATAAATGGCTCAACCTCTCTGGGTTTCTACTGAGGGCAGTCTATGTGGTATGTAAAAATCTTCCCTTCTTGTTCTGGTTTGCTCAGCAGATTGTATGGTTCTCCTTTCTGGATAGCAATCTCCCCTTGCCCCTCCATTAGCACTTTTTGAGTAATTACATAAGTAATACATAATAAGTGTTCACTGTACATGAACCACTAGAAAAATGTAGATAAGTAAACATCCCATAATCTCATGGTACAGACACACACACACACACACTCTCTCTCTCTCTCTCTCCACACATGCATGCGCATGCAACATTAGTGAATATGCTACAATGTTTCATTGCTTCTTGAAATACCAAGGTGAACAAAGCAGAGAAGTCTGCTGGCATTTCATTGGAGCCACAGAAAATAAACACAGAAATAAGAATTTGAAATAATAATGGTACCAAAAAAGTGATATGATGAGAGAGATACAAATTCCAACTAAACAAATTGGAGTCTGCTAGTCTCCTTAGAAAAGATGGTAGATTTTAAGATAAACTGAAAATAAGACAACTCTAACAAGATTTAAATAGTCTTTATCATTCAAGTCTTCTTACACTAATATTTAAAAATATTTTTATTCCTTTTCTCAAATAAACTAAAAAAATACAGATCTGCATGTTGTTTGCCAAAATATTGCTGAATATTAACATAAACCAACCTAAGGGGACATTTTTACCACTGAAAACAAGAAACTATCCTGTATTAAAACAGAAAGAGTGTATATAATAGGGTCTGCATACTTTGCTTAAGAGAGTGACCTTGATCTGTTGTCTCCAAAGTACCCCCCCCCCCCACTGTACTACCAAGAGTACCAAGCTCCTATTCTTTTTCCTACAATTATTTGGCAGTTGTCTCTGCATGAAGCACTCAGTCCCTCGTTATTTCAGGTGTGGAGTCAAATATCACCTTGTCAGAGAGGACTTTCCTGACAGGTGTAATAAAAGAGATCCCCTGCCCCCACTACACACACATTTCATGGTTCCTCCTAGGCCTTATTTGTTTGTTTGCCCCCTGCCCCAAACTGCAAACTCCATGATTGCTGAGTTTTATAAAACTAAAATATTCCTAGCACATGGTAAACACTCAATAATAATTTTTATTGCTATTGTTTAGTGGAGGGGAGTGATATCTCAAGTCAGCAGAAAGAAGTCACTTTAGGTTGAAGGAGATTAAGAAAAACTTTTGTAGGATGTCAACATGTGAGCTAAAATCTACATGATAAGAAGACACCCACACAAAGGTCTAGCTTGGGGACCACAAACTGTCTGTAAATATTTTAGCCTTTGTGGGCTATGCAGCATTTCTGTCACATCTCCTTCAAAAAAGTGAAAAACTTAAAAATATAAAAACATTTTTAGCTCATGGGCTGAGAAACACAGGTGTGGGTCATAGTTTACTGATCCTCATCTACAGGGAAAGCATTCTATGTGGGGAGGGGGGCAGGTAATGAAAAGGAGGTATGCACTTGGAGTATTTAGCCACGGAGGGCCCAGAGAAATAGGGCCTTGCAGGACCTGGGAAGGTATTCTATTTGATTCTAAATGTAATAGGAAGCCATTAGAGGATTTGAAACAAGGGGATGAAATGATGTGATTTATGTTTTACAAAAGATCTCTCTGGCTGCTGTTTGGAGAATAGCATGTGGTGGGAGAAGGAAGGGCAGGGAACCCAAGTAGGGGTGAAGCAGGAGGCCACTGAGAGTGAAGGAGCTGTGGTGGAGGAGATGAAATCAGATGTGGGACACAGCTGGCACTACATGGACAATTTTTCAATAGGCTTCTTTGTGTTTCACAAAAATAGTTTCCTATGATACTTAATATCCCTTTCCATATAGTTTTAAAAGTCTGCAGAATATCACATTGTACTATTGTTTAGTTCAGCCATCTCTAAAAGGCAGGCATGGAGGTTGTTTCCAATTATTTCATATTAGGAATAATGCCCCCTGCAATGCTTGATTTGTTCAATCTCTCCAACTCCCCAAGATAATCTCATTAAAATGATATCTGGTGGTCTCTGAGAACTCCCATATTTTCTCCATTTTAGGAAGAGCCAAAAGATTGGCTTATTGGCTTAAATTATGCTTCCTGTCTGGTGATTTCTCCCAGGGGTTTGTAATCATCCATGGTCCAGACCAGCATCCCTTCCATGTCAGCATGCTATATCCTTTCCCTCCCCTGAAACTTCCTTCTTCATTTTGCTACCCTCTTTCTTTCTCTAGAACCATTCCTTTGGATTTCCTCTCTTCCTAAATTCTGACCTTCCTTAGTCAACCTCATTTTGCTACCTGGGAGATCATTTTCTCTTCAAGTCTGTGGTAATAGCCAACTGGAGAACCAACAGCTTTGGTTGACCCAAGGACCCACAATGTGGCCTTCACTGGCAATTGGCTCCCCACTCTACCCTCTCAAATGATCTTTCACAGAGATGGCTCTCCTTTGTCATGTGGCTGAGGCCTCTCCCCATAACTGATTCTATCATGTGACTGGATTTCCTTCTTTAGTGACTGCTCTTCCTCTCTCATTGGCTTTCTCCTAGGACATGTGGCCCACGCTGTCCTAGTGACTGGTCCTTTTCTATAACTGGTCAGCCCAAGTGCCTGAGCCTCCATATCTGAACTGTGTAGTCAGAGTCTGTGAGTACCTCAGAGAAGGTCCTTACCCTACTTTAGGTAGGAAACTAACAGTTTCACAAGTTGCACATCTGTGAGCAGGCTATGGGAAAGGAAACCCAGGCTTCAGTCTCCAAGGCTCTTCCTACTGTAAAAACTGCACAGGCTCTTCTAGGCACAACGTCAGGAAGCAGAACCCTCATTCAGAGACAGCAACTGTGAGAAGAAGGAAATCCGATTGTCTCTGGGTGGGCTAATGTTGATTCACTTTTACACTCCCCTCATCCTTTTTTCCCCTTGTTCCCCTTCTCATTCAAATGAATTTTGCATTCACTATTCTTAATAGAGAACAGTGGTCTAGGCTGAACTGGGAGGGTTGAAGAAGGCTAAGGGAAAGCAAGAGACATGGGTATTTTAAAGCTCTCTGAAACTCTAGCCCCCAGGAGGAAATGGAAATCCCAGTAAACTTGGAGAAACAGAACTCAAGACCTATGCTAATTTCCATGTGGGCACACACACTCCCGGCATGGAATCTTTCCCAAACCCAGAAGACAGTAACCTGTAACATTAGAGTAGACACTCTAAGAGCCCAGGGTGGACAGAAACTCCAGTCCCTGATCCCCCAGGGTGTGCACAAAATATAGTCTTCATTGCTCAGGACTGATAGACACTGTTGTCTTTCCTGCCTAGACACAGTAGTCCTACATGGTCCAGGGCAGTGCTGATATATTTGTCCTCATACCACATAACTGGACAAAAACCTTTGTCCCTCACAAGCCAGGACTGTGCATACACAATATTCCCTACACTCTGGGCCTATGCAGACACTGCACCCCACTCACAGCCCCACATGGGGAAGACACATAAGTCCCTCACAGCTCACAAGTGGGAAAGCACTGAAGTATCTCACTGCTGAAGACTGGGGCTTGGAGGAATGACAGAGTGGCTAAAAGGGGCTGTGTTAGCAGAACCTTGGGTATTCAAGAGTGTATGCACAATGACTGAAAGTGAGTAAGAACCAGGTAGCGCTGCAGGTGCCAGTGTGGACAGAGGCTGACCAAGGATAAAACCTTCCCCCTAAAAACTAATGTTTCAAAGTCAGATAAGCCTGGCATCTTTAGTTACTATTCTAGGGAAGAAGGAAATATTCTGGGTTAAATTTATCTGGAATTAACTGCGGTGATTATTTCTTCATTGGTTATGCTAAAGAAAAAATTTGTTAACACCATTGTGCACACTTGGATTTTAGGAATTAAAACAACCAGCCTTCCACCTTTTCCTTGGTTCCATAATCCTTTTGCCTCCATGTTGGATCACTGTGGGAGCACATGGAGAAGGATGGCCTAAATGTGCCTTTGTGCTGCCCTCTCACAGGACTGTCCCCATTGCCAGGAAATTTGGGGTGTTTGGTCCTCAGTACCCAAAGAAGAACCTTTTTATAGAAATAAACTTCTTACAAGACACATTTCCTGAGGGAAGGGAAACAAAGCAAAAATGAACTATTAGGATTTCATCAAGATAAAAAATCTTTCATCAAAATAAAAAGCTTCTGCACAGCAAAGGAAACAATCAACAGAGCTAAGAGGCAACCTACAAAATGGGAAGGTATTTGCTAATTACATATTGGATAAAGGGCTAGTATCCAAAATATATGAAGAACTCATCAAATTCAACACCTAAAACCCCACAAAAATTCAGTAAAAAAAAATTCAGTCAAGAAATGGGCAGAAGACAATGAACAGACACTTCTTCAAAGAAGACATACAGATGGAAGAGGGGCAAGATGGCAGAGAAGTAGGAGACCCTATTTAAACCAGTTCCCTAAAGTGAGCTAAATAGCTACCAGAACACTTCAAACACCATGAAATCAGCATGAGATGTAAGATTATACACTTCTGGATCTCTATGGGGGCAGAAGACAGCAGTGGAGAAGTAAAGTGGCATGGGAACACTCGGACTGATATCAAAGGGTAAACAGAAGGGGGAGGGAGCCACCAGAAGTGACCCAAGGAAAATAATATCCCAATGCAAAAGTTCCCTGTGATTGGGGACCAGCATTAACTTGGAGTCTGGTTAAAAACACTCAAAAATAATAAAAGATCTTAAGGGGCAACTAGTGGAATTGGAGGTCATGGGTATGGGCCTAAGTCCATGTTCCCAGGAAGGACACCACCACAGGCGACCACTCATGTCAGAGAGAGACCGGCGGGGTGTCCAGTCCATGGTCCATGAGTCTGCAGCTTTCTGCTGGTTGCACCACCACTCAGGCTGAGCACGTTCCCGCAAGCACCTGAGAGAGCATTGTGTGGGGGCCAGCTGGTGGTGTCTAAGACCTTGGTCTGCCATGTCCCGCCACAGGGTCTGAGCGCTCCCAGCCCACAGCAGAGAGAACATGGAGAAACCTTGGGAGAGAATCCCTCTGTGGCCTGCAAGACCCACAGGGTCTGAGTGCACTCCACGTGGGCTTGGACCCCAGAAAGCAGTCCAGGCATTGGCTGCGCCCATGATTTTAGTGACATGGGGGTGCAGAAACCAATGGGGGCCTTGGGTGAACACTGGGATGGTGGCTGGGGGTGCACACCATCTGTGGGAGGCTGTGGTGTGCAACAGAGTTTGCAGAGGGGGAGTCTGTGCATAGGGGGAGTCTCGACCACCCAGAGGGGAGCAGACTGAGGCTTCTCTCTAAGGTGGAGGTCTGGGTGCAGATTCTTTGCTTGGACACTCTGAAAAGCCACAAAGAGCCACAAAAATACCAAAAGCCTCTAGGGATGCCTGAGTGGCTTATTGGTTAAGCAGCTGCCTTTGGCTCGGGGCATGATCCCAGGGTCCTGGGTTGAGTCCCACATCAGGTGCTTGCTCAGCAGGGAACCTGCTTCTCTCTCTGCCTTTGCCTGCCACTGCCTGTTTGTGTGCTCTCTCTCTCTTTCTGACAAATAAGTACAATCTTAAAAAAATTAATAAAACCCAAAAAACACAAAAGTCTTCAGAGAGCAGAAGCCTGAAAAACCAGTTTCCACAGAGCCCAGCCCCTTGATAGCCTGCAGAGTGACTCAAACCAAGCAAGATTGATTGGAAAACAACGTGGCAGGTCCCTCCCCCAGAAGACAAACCAAAAGCAAGAAGACTATAACCACAGGGTCCCCATAAAATTGTAAAACCCCAACATCAGGGTAAAACAATATATAAAGCACCTGGTATTGCCCTAAAACCTGTGTTTTTCATAGATACAAGTTTTTGTTTTGTTTTGTTTTGATTTTTTTAATTAGTTCTCATGATTCTTGTTCTTTTAATTTTTTTTAATTACTTAACATTACAACGAGGGGCTTAATACAATGACACACCCAGGAAGATCTGACATAACCTTCCTCACCCACATCAAGGATTTATAACCACTCTTCCATCTTATGCTTCTGTCAGTGTTTCTGTGTATTTGTTTTAGTTCTGGTATTACATAAATCTTATTCTTGGGGTTCATTTTGGCTGGATTCTTTTTTTCTTGTCATTTACTTTTGTCAGTCTTTTTGTTTGTTCATGTTTTTTTATATACCTTATAACTCTTACTTTAGGGGCTCATTTTGGCTGGGATTCCTCTTTTTTTTCCTCTTTCTCCCTCTCTCCTTTTTTCTTTCTTTTTGGTGGGGAATTTTGATTGCTCTGAAACGTTCCAGGGTGCACCATGCTTGGATTGTGGTTGATCTCTTCAACTATACCTCCCCTCAACCACTTTTCATTAGAATCACTAGGAAGAAGAACACCCAACAGAGGAAAAACTCAGAGACTGTGCTTTTTCCCTCAGAACTATTGGATATGGACATAAACAGTATGTCAGAAAGGGAATTTAGGATAACAATTATCCAGGCAATGGCTAGATTGGAGAAAAACATTAGTGACAACATAGAATCTCTAAGGGCGGAGCTGAGAGCTGATATGGTTGGAGTTAAAAATATTATCAATGAGATCCAATCTAATCTAAATACTCTGTTAGCTACCATAACTGAGGCAGATGATAGAATTATTGATCTAGAGGACAAGCTGATAGAGAAGAAAGATCTAGAGAAGGACTGGAACACACTTCTTAGAAGCCATGAAAACAGAATTAGGGAAATAAATGATGCCACGAAATGTTCCAATGTCAGAATTATTGGAATCCCTGAGGAGGTCAGGGATTGAGGATGGAGAGGAGACGGACGACTAGAAGCTATACCTTATAGCTAAACAAATTCTAGATGAAAATTTCCCCGATCTGGGGAATGGAACAAGTGTTCATGTCCTAGAGGCAGAAAGAACACCCACCCAAGATCAATGAGTCTAGAAAGACATCCAGACACTTGGTTGTGAGATTCATGAATTATAATTTTAAACAAGAGGTCCTGAGGGCGAGTAGGGGGAAAAAATTCCTATGTACAGGGGAAAGCCCATCAGAATAACATCAAACCTGTCCACAGAAACCTGACAAGCCAGAAACGGCTGGCAAGACATATCATGGCACTAAATGAGAAGACCATGCAGCCAAGAATACTTTATCCAGCAAGGCTGACATTCAAAATGGATGGAGAAATAAAGAGCTTCCAAGACCAGCAAAGTTTAAGGGTATGTGATAGATTCCAGCCTCATGTTGAGGTCTCTTATCCATATTGAGTTATCTTTGTGTATGGTGTAAAAGAAAGGGAAACCCTCTTATACTGTTCCTGGGAATGCAAGTTGGTACAGCTACTTTGGAAAACAGTGTGGAGGTTCTTCAAGAAATTAAAAATAGAGCTACCCTACTGACCCTGCAATTGCACTACTGGGTATTTACCCCAAAGAAGCAGATGCAGTACAAAGAAGAGCCACCTGTACCCCAATGTTCATAGCAGCAATGGCCACAATCACCAAACTGTGGAAAGAGCCAAGATGCCCTTCAACAGACAAATGGATAAAGAAGATATGGTCCATATATACAATGGAATATTATGCCTCCATCAGAAAGGATGAAAATCCAACTTTTGTATCAACATGGACGGGACTGGAAGAGATTATGTAGAGTGAAATAAATCAAGAAGAGAGAGAGTCAGTTATCATATGGTTTCACTTACATGTGGAGCATAAGGAAAAACATGGAGGACATTGGGAGAAGGAAAGGAAGGGTGAATTGGGGGAATTCGGAGGGGGAGATGAACCATGAGAGACTGTGGACTCTGAGCAACAAACTGAGGGTTTTGGAGGGGAGGGTAGTGGGGGGTTGGGAAAGCTTGGTGATGGGTATTGAGGAGGGTGCATATTGCATGGAGCACTGGGTGTGGTGCATGAACAATGAATCTTAGAACACTGAAAAAAAACAAAATAAAATTTTAAAAAAAGAAGACATACAGATGGCCAACAGACACATGAAAAAATGTCCAACATCACTTGGTATCAGGAAAATACAAATCAAAACCACAGTGAGACAGCACCTCACACCTGTCATAATGGCTAAAATTAAGGAAACTACAGATGTGGGCAAGGACTTGGCAAAAGTGGAACCCTCTTACACTCTTGGTGGGAATGCATACTGCTGCAGCCACTCTGGCAAGCAGTATGTAGGTTCTTCAAAAAGTTAAAAATAGAGCTACCCTACAAATCAGCAATAGCACTACTAGGTATTTGACCAAAGGATACAAAAATATTGATTCTAAGGGGCACATATACCCCAATGTTTATAACAGCACTATACATAATAGCCAAAATATGGAAAGAGCCCAAATGTCCATCAATGGATGAATGGATAAAGAAGATGTGGTATACACGTGTGCAAGTACACACACATGCACATACACAGGAATATTATGCAGTCGTCAACAATAATGAAATCTTATCATTTCCCATGGTGCAGATGAAACTAGAGGGTATTATGCTAAGTGAACTTAGAGAAAGACATATACTGTATGATACTACTCATACATGGAATTTAAGAAACAAAACAGATGAACATGGGGGGAAAGGAGAAGGAAAAATAAAATAAGATAAAAACAGAGAGGGAGACAAACCATAGGAGACTCTTTTTTTTTTAAATTTAATTTATTTATTTGAAAGAGAGAGCCCAAGAGTGAGAGCACAAGCAGGAGGATCAGCACGAGAGAGGGAGAAACAGGCTCACCACTGAGCCAGGAGCCTGAGTCAGGGCTGGATCACAGGACTCCAGGATCGTGACTTAAACTGAAGGCAAAAAATTGAGCCACCCAAGCACCCCCATAGGAGACTTGCAATTACAGGGAAAAAAGTGAGGGTTGCTGGAGGGAAGGTGGGCAGAGGGATGGACTAAATGGATAATGGACATTAAGGAGGGCATGTGATGTAATGAGCACTGGGTGTTATATGCATCTGGCGAATGACTAAATTCTACCCCTGAAACTAGTAATACACTATCTGTTAACTAACTTGAATTTAAACAAAATCTTGAAAGAAAAAAAAATAGAGGGGCGCCTGGGTGGCTCAGTTGGTTAAGCAACTGCCTTCGGCTCAGGTCATGATCCCAGAGTTTTGGGATCGAGTCCCACATCAGGCTCCCAGCTCCACAGGGAGTCTGCTTCTCCCTCTGACCTTCTCCCCTCTCATGCTCTCTCTCGGTCTCTCTATCTCAAATAAGTAAATAAAATCTTTAAAAAAATAGAAATCAATTTCACTATTCCCCGCCTCCAGCCTCTTTAAGAGATCATCATAGAGGACCTCAGGTGATGTGGATTATATGAGAGCTGGAAGTTTGATTTCTCCCCGAAAATGTTTCTTCAGCTGCATGTTTCTACCAGGAAACAGTCCTTATCTTTGTCTTTGACAAGAGAGCCCTTCAGGCTGAGTGCTGCTCTTTTGTTGCTCCTTTCTCCCTATGTTTAGACAGAGACAGTAGATGTGTTTTATTAAACAGTAGTAGGCCTAGGAAAATCAATTAGCAAGCAGAATAATCAACAGTAATCATTATTTGTACCTTTCATGAAGCTCTTACTTTGTGCCAGGCACCACACAGGCACCTCAAATGTGTTATCTTACTTTATCTTAACGTGAGACAAGAATCATCTTTTGCACTTTACAAATGAGGAAGGTTAACTGACTTGCCCTGGCACAGAACTGCTGCATGTCAGATCAGAATTTAAAAGCAGGATTTTCTAGTTCTGTAGATACCGCACAAAGCTACTGTGGAGCTGCAGCAAGGCCTCACACCTCAAACCTTGGGGACTTCGGGGAGTTGCCAGGAACACCATTGAGTCCAAAACTTGGCTTCGCTTGGGGGTAGGAGGGGTAGGTGTGGGTTGTGAGCAGCCTGGGTGGGACCTTGTGAATGATTTGTGTGCCTTCCTTTCCACAAGTGGGTAATTTGGTCTCCTTTCTTGTTTTGCTTTCTGCTTTTGTTTTTTAATTTGAAATAATACCATCCAGTTGGCAAAGGCTGTGGGGAGAACCATTTTATTACTTTTTCTAAATATAATGTGAAAAAGTTGCTGACCCAGAGCTCTGTAGTAGGAACAAATTGTGCAAGGTCTTTTAAGAAGAGGATAGATGGCCATCTGGGGTTGTAGAGATGGGGCTCTGCAGAATGGGCTTCTGTGGAGAAGTTAATGCCCGCATTTTTATTCTCTTCCTGAGATAGTCATCATGTTTGAGAAAGAATGAGCATTTTTCATGAACTGTGTTTGAACTTTGTGATACTATTTGTAAGGAGAGCCTCTGAGCCCCCAACAGAAGTCACACTTTCTCCATGAAGCATTCACTCAGTCTCATCTGTCATATCAGACATTCTGTATATTGTAGCTTCATTGTACTCTGTCTTCACTATTTCCATCTCTGTTGCCTAAATCTGTCTTTGTTTTCTGGGGAGGCAAGAGCTGCATCTCACTCTTTTTTTGCCCACTCCTTCAGGTTCTGGCAATGATTGGTAGTCACTTGTTTGATAATGCCTATCTGAGTCCCAAATCTACTCTTCAAATAGGAGCAATAATGCATGTACACCCTTTAGAGGTGTCAGGAATATTAAAGATAATGTATATAAAGCATTCATCACATTGCCTGCTATGTGGTAGGCAATTAATTAATGATGATATCATAATGTGTTTCAGAAATAAATAGTCGCAAATGGAACTGAAGTTGTTTTCCTTCAGGGAGTGGGATTATGTCTCCTGGAACTTGACAGAGGTTGGTCATCTGTGTTGTCTTTTAACTTTCTTATTGATCCTAATCCACTAACCTGTGAGATCTTCTGATGAGGCTGCCCTGGAAGGTGTAATTAAAATTAAAGCAAAGTGAAGCAAAACAAAATAGATACATCAGAGAGTTGAGAAGTGAGGATCAGGAACAGTATGGAAATAGTTTGGAAATGCAAAAGAGACTGTGCCAAAATAGTCTCCAAACTTAGGAGAAAGGAGAAATTATGTGGGGACTAAAGGTTTTCTAAGAAATGGTAAAAGCAATGTGGGAGGCATTCTGAGGAAGAACCACAGATCCAGGCAAATCAGGTCTGTCAGGAATCTTCAAGATGTTTTTGTCAAGTCCTCTCATTATTTATATAAGCCAAGAGGGTATCAGAGAGGTGGGGGGGACTTGTCCAAGATCCCAGAGGAGGTAACCAACTGTTCTTTTGTATTGTGTTGCTCTACCTTCCAGGATATAATTTTATTCTGAGAAATTTTCACCATCTGCATTCAGTTTATGTACCTTTATTAGGCCCAGGACCCTCTAGTTCCAAGGACATTGCATGTGGCTCAGGCCTGGCCAGTCAACCCATCCATGCCCTAGGGATGGTAATTAATTCATAACATGAATTAATCATGTGACCCAAGCTGGCCCAATGAAAATGGCACCCAAGGTGAAGAGCTTGGAGAATAGAATAAATACTATGGAGAATAATAGTTTCTTTCCCAATGGATTTGATGCTGGGAGGAAGTGAGAGTGAAACATTTGGAACTCATTTTACCACTAGGTGGAGACTGAAAATAAAATTTCAGGGAAGAAAACAGAGCCAACAGAGATGGGGTTCCAGTGATATGTACATATTTTTTAAATTCTTTTTTTAAAATTTAAATTCAATTAGCCAACATATAGCACATCATTAGTTTCAAATGTAGAGCTCAGTAACTCATCAGTTGCATATAACACTCAGTGTTCATCACACCAAGTGTCCTCCTTAATGCCCATCTCCCAATTATCCCATCCCCTCACCTCACCTCCAGCAACCTTCAGTTTCTTTTCCATAGTTAAAGTCTCTCATGGTTTGTCTCCTTCTCTGATTTCTTCCCTTCCTTCCTCTATAATCCTCTGTGCTGTTTCTTATATTTCTAAAATGAGTAAAACCATATGATATTCTCTTTCTCCAATTGACTTATTTCACTCAGCCAAATACCCTCCATTTCCAACCATGTTGATGTAAATGGTAATATTTCATTCTTTCTAATGGCTGAGTAATATTCTATTGTATATATGTAGCACTATTCTTTATCCATTCATCTGTCAATGGGCATCTTGGCTCTTTCCATAGTTTGGCTATTGTGGACATTGTTGGTATGAACATTGGGGTGCAGGAGCCCCTTCAGATCACTGCATTTTTTGAGTCCCCAGATCACACCCACCCGAAGATAGCATAGTTGTAGGGTTTTTCCATTATGTGAGCCAATAAAATTGCCCCATTCTTGGTCAGTTTTTGACTATTTTCTTTTACTTTCTGCCCTAAAAATACCAAAATATGAAGTTGCAAGAAAACTAAAGATGATGGCATCACAATTTCAGACTTCAAGCTCTATTACAAATCTGTAATCATCAAGACAGTATGGTATTGGAACAAAAATAGACACATAGATCAAAGGAACAGAATAGAAGCCTGGAAATAGACCCTCAACTCTATGGTCAACTAATCTTCGACAAAACAGGAAAGAATGTTCAATGGAAAAAAGTCTCTTCAACAAATGGTGTTGGGAAAAATCAGACTGCCACATGCAGAATAATGAACCAGACCATTACTTTACATCACACACAAAAATAGATGCAAAATGGATGAAAGACCTCAGTGTGATACAGGAATCCATCAAAATCCTTGAGAAAACAGGCAGCAACCTCTTCGACCTCAGCCACAGCAACTTCTTCCTAGAAACATCACCAAAGCCAAGGGAACGAGGGCAAAAATGAACTATTAAGACTTCATGAATATAAAAAGCTTTTGCACAGCAAAAGAAATAGTCAATAAAACTAAAAGACAACCAACAGAATGGGAGAAGGTCCCATTTGCAAATGCAAATGACATATCAGATAAAGGGCTAGTTTCCACAATCTACAAAGAACTTATCAAACTCAACACACAAAGAACAAATAATCCAATCAAGAAATGGGCAGAATACATGAACAGACATTTCTGCAAAGAAGACATCTAAAAGGCCAACAGACACATGAGAAAGTGTTCAACATCACTTGGCATCAGACCGATGCAAGACCGCATCGGTCAAGATCAATCAAGACCGCAGCAAGATACCACCTCACACCAATCAGAATGGGTAAAATTAACCAGTCAGGAAATGACAGCTGTTGGTGAGGATGTGGAGAAAGGGGAACCCTCCTACACTGTTGGTGGGAATGAAAACTGGTGCAGCCACTCTGAAAAACATTATGGAAGTTCCTCAAAAAGTTGAAAATAGAGTTACCCTATGACCCAGCAATTGTATTACTGGGTATTTACCCTAAAGACATGAATGTAGTGATCTTAAGGGGCATGTGCACCCCAATGTTTATAGCAGTAATGTCCACAATAACCAAACCATGGGAAGAGCCCAGATATATGAGGAATTTGAGAAACAAGACAGAGGATCATAAGGGAAAGGAAGTAAAAATGAAACAAGATGAAACCAGAGAGGGAGACAAACCGTAAGAGACTCTTAATCTCAGGAAACAAACTGATGGTTGCTGGAGGGGAAGGGAGTCAGAAGGAAGAGGTGACTGCGTGGTGGACATTGGAGAGAGTATGTGCTATGGTGAGTGCTATGAATTTTGTAAGACTGATGAATCAGGGACCTGTACCCCTGAAACAAATAATACATTATATTTTAATGAAAAAATCAAAATCGCCAATAAAGATATAAAAAGAAAAAATATACTAAGTTGCAGTGGGGAATACAATAGATTGGTTCACTCTGCATATGTTCCAATCTCTTTCCAGTGGGTCTCCCTTTACTTCAGGAGTTGGGGAGAGAAGCTAAAACCTCTAATTCCAAGAGAGTAGAATAGTCCTCATAGCTGGGATTCAATGTGCTTAAGGTTCTGCTACTTCTACAGTGATGTTCTGGGTCTTAGTCTTCTACACCTGCTTTGCTAGGCCTTCTGATTTTATAAGCACCTTATTTCCAGTGTTAAAACCCTGTTTGAAATAGCTAGAATGGTTTCTGTCTCCTGCAATAGAATGCTGACTGGCAAGTTAGGAAACCTGCCCCTGGACATGGCATTTGCTTTCCCTGTTAGGCAACAGCATTCTCGCCCTCTCTAACCCAAGGCATCTTTGTGTTGTCATGCAGGAGGCTGGTGACTGCCACCTGTACTCCCAGAAGTATGGATTGACTTTTGGTGATGCTTGGCTCCCAGCTGATCCATTTCTGGGGTGGAAAAAAAAAGAGAGGAGGTATGGAGAGTGGTGCAAGGGGGTAGGCAGGCTGAACTGGAAGAGGGAAAATGCAGTGATTAGTTTTGCACACTCTCCCAGAAAGGACTTCCCTAGGGTTTGAGAAGGACAACAGTTGAGTCCTTGTGGGAACATTCCACACTGGGTATCTTAAAGGCAAATTTAGGGAGCATCTTTGATTGTGATACAGCCCAGCCACCCTCCCAGGGAGTGAGATGGATTATTATTTCCTTCTCAAAAGTCACACGTTGGAATCACCAGTACAAGACCAGTGACCTTATGATTTTATACTAAACAATTGCATCCACCTACCCTATACTATCATATAGGCCACTGACACCTATACTGTCATACAGATATGAGCACAGCTCATGGTATTCTCCAGACTACTGGATCTTAAATCTTCTCAAATATGTGGATTACTTCCTGATATTAAGGATAATGTACTGAGCTTTCACACTGTAGTTGGGCACCAGTATTTAGTACTACATTTACATTTGAGTTCAGCCCCAAATAAGATCCCCTGAACAAAAAGATTGTGTAGGCTCACTGATTCAACACCCCATCTGACTGCCCACTAGTATGCCTTCCTAGACTCTCAAGCAAGGGGCCCAATGTGTGGTTCTTGCACCAGCAGTATCAGCATCACCATAGCACTTGTTAAAAATGCAAATTTCAAGGCCTACCTTAGACCCAGAAAATCTGAGCTTTCTCATTGGGTTATTAGAGGATGATTAAACAGAAACCAAGTGTGTAACATTTCTAACCAAGAACCTATGGCCACATGGCTGACACTCCTTGGGTTTGTGTCTGTCTTTGCCCACATTGTCACCTCTGATGGCATTGACTCTTCTCAGCCTGATGGACCTATACCCATACTTCAAAGTCAAGCTTCCTTTGCATATTTGTCTCTGACCTCTTTTCTCACCTTCTACCCTCCTAGTAATAACCCTGTTGAGCTTCAATTTGTCATTTGCAACATGCACCTCAACACTCCTTGTTTTCATTTCCAGAACAATTGTTGTGATAGCCAGTCCAGAATTCATTCACTTTCCTGTTTATGAAACCCTCATTTTATTTGGGAAAACCTGCCTACCTCAGCTTCAGTCATGTAGTTTAGGTGGAATTGACCCTATACACCCACCAACAGTATATCACTCAAATCTGGCCAATCTTATTTTACTTCATGGCCATAGCAATTGATTCACAGGTGGACAGATGACATAAATTAGTCCAGGAAGTGTTGGTCCATGAGCTTTGATTTGAAATATCAGGAAATATGGGCTCATTTTTGGTTGGAGGTGTATTAGGTATAAGTTGGTATAATAGAAGAAAGTCTGGTGTACCCAAAGCCAACTCCCAGGGAAGTAATGGAGACAAATTCCTGAATTTTTTCAATTCTTGGATTTGTCTGCCTGCTGCAATCACACACAGTGAAATGACAGCTCATTGCACTAACCAAGACTTTTGGGGTTTTATTTATTTATTTATTTCCCCGCACATCTGCAAGATGTTTGGTCTGTGGTAGGCTTTCAAAAAGTGTTGAATGACTGGATGAATACCTACAAGGAGCAAAGGGCTGAATTCCATCCTTCATGCACTGCCATTGAACCTCTTCTTCATCCTCTCAGTATACATTCACTGGGCACCTCCCATGTGCTAAACATCTCCCCACTGTGTGATCTGCCTTTTTGGCCAATTGTGAGGGTCAGGGTGGTCACAGAAGGTAAGGCCCAAAAGCGAGAGGCACAAGTGTCAGCACCCCAATGGCAGCAAAGGCCTCTCCTTGACTTCCTTGGCTGAAAGTCTTCCAGCTCAGATGACCATAGCAAGCAGCTGCCTGCTGACTGTGCCTCAGAGTGAGGAACACTTTCATCAAACTCCCTTTGAAACTGTTTCTGTATGTCCCCAGTATGAATTAATTCTCTCTTTAAATGGGACTAACCAGGGAAGCCTGGGTGGCTTAGTGGTTTGAAGCCTCTGCCTTCAGCTCAGGTCATGATTTTGGGGTCCTGGGATCAAGACCTGCATCGGGCTCTCTGCTCAGCAGGAAGCATGCTTCCCCCTCTCTCTCTCTACCTGCCTCTCTGCCTATCTCTCTCTGTCTGTGATCTCTCTCTCTGTCAAACAAATAAAGTCTTAAAAATAAACAAATAAACAAACAAATAAATAAATAAATGGGACTAACAAGCTCATCATCCAAAGGATATGTCAGGTGACCAAGTGGCTGGTGGCCCAGCTGCTGGGGAATGCTTAGAGGAGAAAACTCCATAGAAAACAGGCTCTTCTCTCCAGTCACTTTTTTTTTTAAAGATTTTTATTTTATTTATTTATTTGACAGAGAGAGAGAGATCACAAGCAGGCAGAGAGGCAGGCAGAGAGAGAGGGGGAAGCAGTCTCCCCGCTGAGCATAGAGCCCGATGTGGGGTTTGATCCCAGGACCCCGAGATCATTACCTGAGCCGAAGGCAGAGGCTTTAACCCACTGAGCCACCCAGGCGCCTCTCCATTCACTTTTTTAAGAATTATGATTCTCTTCCACCCAGAGAACTTTCGCTCAAGCCTTTAAGAAGCTCACAATTGCATCTGAGGGTGAGAAGTCTACCTGGAATAGAGTCTTGGTGGTTCTCAGGGGGAGGGCATGAACTGGACTACTTCCTGCCTGGGGAAGTCTGCAGCCCACAGACTGGTTGGGACTTCTTCTCTGATGCTTTCATAAGGCAGTTAGAAACCCTCCTAAGAATCACTTGTCTCATGGGTCCCACAGCCAGATCTGAATTCCAGGCTCTAAATCCCAGGGCAGTGCCCTGCCAATCCACTGTCAAGTGGGAGAGGAATGGAATGTGGAAGGAGATAAGATAAGGCTGAGGGAAAGGGGACAGAGCAAGAAAAAGGACATCAGGAAAACTCCAGACCCTTTAAAAACCATGGGTTAAGTTGGTGGTCCTTAGTGTCAAGATCTGTCCTAAGAAACAACTCTTAAGCCCACCGTAGCAAACAGTACTCCGATAAGGAGAAGGAACAAAAGAAGGCCAGGAGGCCTTCCTCTCTCAACTCCCCCATCAACATGGTTATACTTGCAGCATCGAAGGCAAGATCTTGCATCAGGAAAAGTTTGGAGTTGATTTTGGTTTAACCCTCTCCTTTTACATGTGAGGACCTAAGCCCTGGGGAATTAAGAGGTAGGTTGAAAAAATCAGAAATCTAAGAGTTAAACTAGAACTAGAATCTGTCTCTGGACTTTAAGCCCTGTTCCTCTCAGCTGTCACTAAGGATTAGCTTTTACTGCCTTGGGCTATTATGTGGACCTGCTCAGAGTTCTCCTGGTGTTTTACTTCCCAGCTGTCCATTTTACCTTACTCAGAAATCTAAAGGGCCCATTAATTGTACAAATCCCAGATGCAGGCTCTGGGGTGCTGAATGATAAGTTATCCTGTAGCGCCATCTGGTGGATCTTTCACTACATTGTTTTTCCTTTATTTATTTATTTATTTATTTATTTATTTATTTATTTATTTATTTATTTGACAGAGAGAAAAGGGTCACAAATAGGAAGAAAGGCAGGCAGAGGGAGAGGGGGAAGCAGGCTCCCTGATGAGCAGAGAGCCCAATGTGGGGCTTGGTCCCAGGACCCTGAGATCACGACCCAAGCCGAAGGCAGAGGCTTCCACCACTGAGCTACCCAGGCATCCCCTTGCACTATATTCTTATTAAATCTCTATGAAGGACAGCAGTGGCAGGATCCCACCTCCTCTTATAGGCATAGCACCATTTCCTCCATGGCTGTGATATGGTTGGCTTCATCTACCCCTCCCACTCCCACAACCTATGTTGAGCTCAAATCCCCTCTTTCTCAGGCTGGAGGGGTTATTATCCCAACCTTAGTTTCCTTTCTCAAGCTCTCTATGCTTTTTCTGTTCAAGCACTGAACAGATAGCTGTCAGTGTAGTTTGCCAGGTCTCCCCACTACCGGGGATGGCTCCTCAGGGAGGGGACTTGACTGTTTGTTGTATCCTGATCACTGGATACTTACACTAGGCACAGGACCTAAGATAGAGTAGGCACTCAAATGTTCGTTAGAGGGAGGGTAGGAGGGGCAGGTAGACCACTAAAGTAGAGCCTAACATCCTAGATGGACAAGTGGGTAAAAGAAGGAATGCCTCTTTTGAAGACCTTCCTCTTGTCAGACTCAACTTCTGATCCCCAGCAGTTTTGTTCCCCTGTATAGATCCAGCTACTGTCCTGATCTAAAGTGAGCAGGGTAATAAGAGCTCTATTTACCCTTTGTTATTCTCCTTTGGGTACTGCTTTCAGATTCATCCAATTTTTCTCTATCATTAATTCATCCACTCATTTATCAAACATTTACCAAGCAACATTAGGTATTAAACCTTTGAATAGGTAAAGTCGATATCAAGATAAATAAGATATAGTGCCAGCACTCAAGGGGCTGCAGTCTCTGAGGAGAGGGAGCAAGATTAAAGGCAGGAAAATACTTGCAAAAAATGTTTGCAGGCCAGGGAGATCATGGTGAGTATTCAAAATCAAGTGGGTGGTGGAAGTGAACAGTTGGGGCTGGAGTTGCATTATAAAACTATTAGGCAAACCTGGGGTCCACTGTATATGGATTTCCAATAGCATTTTTTCTCTGTTACCATAGGCAAATGGAGCCCAGAGATTGAGTGTCCTTTTCATTACTATAAAACCACAGTGGCCCTGATTGCTTTAGAAAGAGTTCTTGAGAGTCCATGAGAAATGCTTATATTTTGGCTGCATCCAGATCCATCTAGCTTGAACTGGAGATTTTGACAACTGTATCAGCTGTTTCAAGGAAAGTTTCATTCCAGGAGAGGTAGGGGGCAGGGCTGATGTTCATTTGCCTTCTAAGCAAATGCATCAGAGAGTGTTCTAACAGGGAAAGAAAGTATAACTAATGAAATTAAATTCAGAGAAGAAAGATGAGCTCTGCTAATGATTAATGTTCAACTTAGGAGATCAGCAGGACATGCTGAGTTGAGAAGTCGCCCAGAGGGTTCCAGTCTGATGCCCATGTAAAGGAAGAACAAGGAAAGAAACAATTTCAGCTCCCCTGCCTCCCCCACAGCTTGTCTCTGGGGAAACACAATTATTAATTGCTCTGAAATGTCAGCTGTTTTGTTTCAAAGTAGTCATGTCTTCAGCTACCTTCTGATCCCCCCCACCAATGACTTGAAATGTGGAAATCAACTCTTGATTTCTGTTTGAAATCAAATATGAAGCCTGCCACTCATCCCATATATGCACTTTTGGCAAAGGGATAAATTAATCTAATCCAACAGGAGTGGACAGAGATCCTGCTGCTCCCTGCACCTCCCCTCAGGGAAGGCACAGACAAGCACAGAAGTGGGGGCGAAGCAGGGTCTGTGAGAGCCATCTGGAGGAGAAGACAGAAGTAAAAGAGGTTTCAGCTGAAGCAGTGCATTTGGGCCAAAGGAGACGGGGATATCTTCCTGGGTAGGGACAGGCTCTGGGCTCAAAGCTAAGATGAAAGGTAGCTGGAGTCTGCTGCTTTTTCTTTTCCAGACACAAGAGACAGGTAAGAAAAGACCATTCCTCCTGGCTTCGACTTTGGGATGTATAGCCTCCTTTCTTCCCCCTGTCTTACTTTTTGGAGTTTCATGGAGCCCTACATGTGTGCCAAGCTCTGGAACAAAGCAGAAGAGGGGTAGCTGAGGATGATAGGTTCCCTCTGGTGTTGGGGAAATGGGCAGCTGGGAAGTAAAACACCAGGAGAACTCTGGGCAGGCAGCATAATGGCAGGACACTGGGGAGGGGACATCTGTGTGACAGCCGAATAATCCCCCTATTTTGCACTCCATTGTATTTAACTCTGCAGTCTTTAAAATAATGAAATCTCTAGGACTCTGAGGCCTTTCCAAATCCTATTGACCTGAGAGTCGGATAAGAACTGATCTCATTTGTGTCTGAATGAATGAATGTTGTCTGTGCAAGCAGCAGACATCAGGGCCAGGCTAGTATCCAGCATAATAAAATAAAATGCATGCTTTGTGGTTACAGATGGGCATGCAAGCAGCCAGACCTCCTTCTCCTGTGGGGCCTGCAAGGGTTCTGAGGGTGAGGGGAGTGCATGCCTGAGGCTTTTCTCAGTGCTTGTTTCCTGAGTACCTCATGACCTTGCTGGCAGTGTGTCTGATCAGCCATTTCCCCTGTGACTAAATATTTGGTTATGGCAGTAGGATAGAATTCCATCAGTGGACAGCTCTATTTTTAAGGCTCAGGTTTTGTTTTCTTTTTCCCATGAGGCAGGCTTGCACATCTCTCACTGACAGCCACCCTTGCATAATATTAAGCAGGTGTCTGATACTCGCTGGAAGGCAAGGAAATGCAATGAAAAAGTTGGAGTTGAGAAGCTGTGTTCCTTGGGATGAAGACAGTTTCCGTACTGTTGGGGCTCTATTTGCCAAGCAGAGGTGATGCCTGCTTGTATGCTCCCTTTGGCGTGCATGTCACATGCCAGCAAGATGTTATCCTGGTTTCCAGTTACCCAATCAAAACCCTGCCTTCTCCGACCAGTTAATTAGTAACCAGCTGATTCACTCACTCTATTAATGCTTCTCCAGTTCTTGGCCGGGGATAGCATCCCTGCTTCTAGGCTTCCTCTTATCTTCTTTTTTCTTGATTTCTTCAAAACTGAATGAAATATAAAGAAAATCATAGAGAGCATTGTGAGAAGGAAGAGAAGGGTGAATGGGGAGAAATCAGAGGGGGTGATGAACCAGGAGAGACTGTGGACTCTGAGCAACAAACTGAAGGGTTTGGAGGGGAGCGAGCCTGGTGGTGGGTATTGAGAAGGGCACGTATTGCATTGGGTATGGTGCATGAACAATCAATCTTGTAACACTGAAAAAATAAAATAAACATATTTGGGGGAAAAAAAGAACAGGAAAACTGAGTGAAATGAGTCCTTCTGGTAGTTCAGTTCCTGCTCTCCTATTAGTTGGCCCTGTGGTCTTTGGCAGGCTGCTTCATTAGCCCTGGGCTGTTTCTTCATGTGTGACCACATGCCCCCTCACAGGGCTGTGCTGGGAGAGGTTATGTGCCTAGATCCCCTGCAGAGAGTCAGCAGCTCTTCTTGTTCTATAGCCTATTTTGAAGCATTATGATTCTTCTATTTTAATTCTGTCATTCATGGCTTCTGGGTGAAGAAAACTGGCTTGTTGTGATGCCCCCACAACCATAACCACACAGCTTATGCCTTTGTAGGACAGGAGCAGGGGAACACAGCTGGACGTCAGCCCAGTAGACTTTATTTCCTCCTAACCATGCGCCTTGAGGAGGACTCCCAATTACAGGATCCCACCGTTTAAGGATGCAACTCAAATGGAGCTTTCTTACCAGGCTATTCCTTAGCGTAGGGGTTGGTCCACAGATGATCACTTGAGGCATGTAAGCCAATCAGAAAACTTCCTTAGGATATTTTGGATGCAGTGGATGGTAAAAAAGATGACCCCTGTCAATCACCATCTTCATGTTTGGGCAGAAGCCAGCCTGGGTGATCGGGGCTGTCCTAGGACAAGCAGAGAAACAAGAAGTGTTCTCCCCCCATCATGCTTAGGTTTCCAAACCCTTTTCCATGGCCATTTGCCTGTGTGGACCTGTTCATGTCTTTTTTGGACTAAACAGACCAGAAGGAGGTAAGGCACAGACTCTGAAGGAAGCATAGAGTAGGGCATGGTTGGAAAAAATCTACAAGATTTGGTAATATGCTTTGTAATTGGTCCCAAAGGAAGGCAAACCTAAACAACTAACAGTAACAAAAAAAGAAAGAAAGAAAGAAAGAAAGAAAGAAAAGGAAAGGAAAAGAAAGAAAGAACATGACTTTTGCTACTGTTCTGATAGAAATGGAAGACCAGGAGAGCAAGACTGACAGAGATATCCATGGGTAGACTCTGCGAGATGCTAATAACATTGACTTAGATGCTTCCTTGTGTTTTTGTGTCCTCTGTGGGTTCCATGAGAAGCCAAAAAAGAAGATGACAAAGCAGGCTCATGTTAACTTAAAAAATGTCATTATCTTCCAAGAGCTAAGACATTAAATGGGAGAGAATCAGGCTTCTTTAGCTTACCTCCAAGGAGAATATTTTGGCCCAGATGTCTGTGGGTCCCAGGAAGTTCCTCTCCACAAAGTTCAACAAGAACAAAAACCTTTGATGCACTTTTATTCTGGATTCAAAAATTCCTTCTGACATCTGGGGTAAATGGCACCTCTGGATGTTTTTCTACTTCCCCAGACGTCCTAGATCTAAATCCAATATCTCACCTTTGAGGATCCCAAATATCTAACTTTGACATGTAGAGGGTAACATGGCCTTTTGAAGGCTCAAAACAAAACAAAACAAAAAGCAAAAAGCAAAAACAAACTCTAAGAATCAGCAAAATATAAGCAATAGCAGACACCCTAAACTCATTATGCAGTTATAGTCACAAAGTAGTGACACTCTTGCTGAATCCAATCTCAGAGCATTAAATTTTTTTTCTTTTTTAAATTTTTATTTTATTTTTTCAGTGTTCCAGGATTCATTGTTCATGCAACACACCCAGTTCTCCACGCAATATGTGCCCTCCTCAATACCCACCACCAGGCTCAAACAACCCCCCACCCCCCCTACCCTCCAAACCCCTCAGTTTGTTTCTCAGAGTCCATAGTCTATCATGTTTCATCTCCCCCTCTGTTTTCTCTCAAGTCTTCCATATTTTCCCTTATGCTCCACACGTAATTTTTTTTTAAAGTGTTTTGAATGAATTAGGCAGCTGGCTCTAATTCTACTCACACTATACTGCTCCCTATTGTTTTAGCCCTTTAACTACACTCATTTACATTTCCTTTTGGCTCCGACAGATATTTGAATATAAGAGTGTGCAATTCCAGGTCACTGAAAGAAACAAAAGAAAAATCTAAATGTAACTTGACCATTCTCTTACACCATACATGAAGATAAACTCGAAATGGATAAAAGACCTCAACGTGAGACAGGAATCTATCAAAACCCTAGAGGAGAACATAGGCAGAAACCTCTATGACATTAGCCATAGCAACTTCTTTCAGGACATGTCTCCAAAAGCAAAG
>CM052803.1:17633094-17663818 GCA_028533885.1 Nasua narica | reverse complement strand
TTGCCCCAAAGGGGCATTGAGATCATTTGCACAAAGTACCTTAAAAAAAGAAAAAAGGTTATTAGAATACAATGGAAACTCCAGGGAATTAAAAAAAAAAAAAAACCAAACTGATTCAGCAGCCTATACACATCAAGGTAAGGAACCAGCAAGCTGCTGGCTGCATTTTGAACAGAAATTATACAACCTCTGAAAATAAATTGTGTTGCTCTAATGGGCTTAGCTATAAATCGATCTGATTCAATTCTCTCTTTGGTTGGCTGTGAGCTTTAGCCTTCTAGGTACATTGCCAAAGTACACACAAGACCTCCATACCTCCCTCAAACCTGCTGCTTGGTGAATTACTAGATATTTTGGATCTACAGCCTGGATCAAGTAAAAGCTTCAATGGAGAAGCAGGAAAAATTGAGCTCTAGGAAAGTGACGATGACCCATTGTGGGCTTGCTGCAAGAGATGGGTGCAGACAGGTAGCAATTCCCTAGCTGTCCAGTTTGCAGGCACCACCATCACCTTGGGAGCAACATCCAAAGCCCTACTGGAACTTCTCCACACTGAGCTCTAATTGGCATTTGATTCTTTCACAGACTTAGAGCGGTAGTTAGAGACTTAGGTAGGAAAGGGAGCTCTAGAAGCACAGAGACAAATATGACTAATTTCATAATTTGAGAGCTCTGAGAGCAGAGGAGGCTGAGACAAGGCAGAGGTGTGGCAACTGTTTGCCAGCTGTCAACATCCACAGGAAAGATCTGGTAGGAGAGAGGACATAAGGAGTTAATCAGATATCCTAGGCCAGATATCCTATCATGACAAAGAGGACTCCTACATGAGCAATGCTGAAGGTGCAGGCATATAATTTTCTTAGCAGCCCTGGTGAGTATCTGGGTTGATGTCTAGTAGGGACAGCATAATGTCCAGATTTCTGCTAGCCCAAGAGTCTGGAGGGCCAAACCTCCAGACTCAGCTATGCCTCCAGTCCAAGAGGACTCAGATACAAGACAAAAGCCAAAGAATAATTCTATTAGGAGCCAGTAGATACCTTAGCTGGTATACCTTAGCTGGCTTTCAAGGAGCATTGTTATGCTTAATAAAGTCTTTTTCATGGTGCTGACATAGCACTGAAGTGTGTTTCAAGCATGCACTAAATCAGTCTTGTCTTCTAAGGAGGGCACTGGAGCCACAGTTAGGCAATGGACAGGTAACCTGTGCTTAGGCGACCCTTGATAGCTACTGTCAGAATTGAAGAGGGTGCAACCCAATCTAACAGGGTGGTGAACATCTCTGCTTATAAATCAATCATGTTCCAAATGAGTTTTCCAGCAGAACACACAGAGACCATACTTAAATAACTGCTTAATTTGTACGATAAGCCCTATTACTGTTTTCTAAACTAAAGTCAGTTTGGGAAGGCTGATGGAGGTCCTATGTGTTTGGCATCTAGCTGGGCATTCCAGGAGCATGGACCCTCTATGTCTGCTTACTCTGTCTGCTGGCTCTTGACTGAATGTTCACCTAGTACAAAGGGAAGAGAAGCCACAAAAGGTAAGATTCAGAGGGCAAGTCCTCCACAGAATGTAGGAGTCAGAAGCTGGAGTGAAAGTGCTGTGTGAGCAAGGTCTGAGAGCCCAGAGGAGACACTGTGTCAGGCTGTATGTGCAAACAGAAGGACCACAGCAGCTTGCAGGACCTTGTAGGCTTTCTGGGTCAAATGCTTGGGCATCAGCTGAGGAGACTTGCTTTTTAGGGAGGCAATGGAAATAGGACAGGGTGGAGAGTCAGTGGGCTAACAGAGTGTTACAGACTCGGGTCCTTGGACCCACCAACAATAGAAACAAGGCTGGACCCAAAATTTAAAGGCACAAGCAAGGTTTTATTGGAGCAATGGCTGCATCTGAAGGGAGACACAGTCACGACAAAGGTGTCAGATTGGCTTTCTGAACAATAACCAGGGAAAGGACCAAAGGCAGGAAAGGAGGGGCATCTAAGCATATAGGCATGGGGAAATAAAGGGGATTGGATACACAAACCCAGTTGACAGAACATGCTTTTTAATATACCATATGTTTAATTTGCATGTTAAGTCTCTACCCTTGGGTGTAAAGAAATAATATATATGTAATATAAATATAATCAGGGAATAAGTCCCTCAAAGGTCAAATTTGGTGAGCATCATGTCTCAGAATAGTTTAAATCAGTCTAAACTTGCTCCTTGGCTGGTGCTTTGCTCTGTAAGAATAGTGATGACAGGCAGCAAGAAGTGTTATGGGTGCACAAGGGCTTGTTCTCAAGGTCCCTGACTTTCTCAAGAGCATAGGAACAGAGACAAAGTGGTCATCTGTGTCAAATTTTGGCAGAGAAGACTTGGGAAAGATTTGAGTTAGTAATGCATTCTAAACAATGAGTTTTCAAAGATTGTTTCAGGAAGTCTCTGTTGATTCTTCTTATAGAAGGAAGACATCTCCAACCCCATTTCAGGAGCCAGGCTGCAACTTTATCTATATCAACAGCTGAAATAACTTCCAGGCAACAAATATGCAAAGAGGTTTGTGGAGACAAAGACAATTCACTTTGCGAATTCAATCCTTTGGACTTACCCTTCAGAAGATGATCACGCTGGAAAGTTCAGCTGTGTTCTGCTGAGCTTTTGTAAGCATGGCCTGAGAGCAGAGCACAATGTTCCACAACCCGTATCATGACTTGAATTTCATTTCAGTGGCTGTGGTGATTTGCCTTCACTGAGAGAGCCCAGTGTAGAACCCCTTGTTGTGTGGCTCTGTCTCTAAATACCCACTTTCCCGGAACAAGGCATCAGAACAAATCTAGAGAGTTTGCAACAAAGACTACACAGCCTGATATTTGTAAGCAACAAGCAAACAAACAAACAAACAAACACGTGACATGTGTTAAACAGTAACTATTTGAGGAAATGGTGATAAGTATCTTTGGCAGCATAAGGCTAGTTGGTGACTGCTTGAGTTTCGATAGCTGAGACTCTGTCAGTTTTTCCATTATGAAACCAACTTTTCAGGGTTTCTAACTTGGAAGTAAAAATGTGCTCCAGGCAGAAACCTGGCATATGAGGTCTTTGTCTAGAAAGAGAGACTTAAGCAGATTTGTCCCATTTAATTTGGGAGCTGTAAAGGGAAACTGTCTTGTGTGTGTGGTTGGGTCTGATGAGGAGACAAACTGCCCAATTTTGACTGCAAGAAAGCTAACACTGGGGCAAAGGTCAGGAGAAACTTTGCCCAGAAAGCACCTGCCTCATGTTGTCTACTTGGTAGCCCCGAAGAGTTGAATCCTGAGGGCAAAGAATATTTGTCCAATGGTTATTGAAGAGAAAAGGATGTGTGTCTTCCCTTCTGGAAGGAGCTCAAAAGTGATCTGAGTCTAGGAGCTGTGCCCAACTTCTTGAATGGAGGAAGTTCTTCGAGCCTGGTTTCTAAAGGCTGTTCAGTGTTGACTGTCTTTTGGATGTTACGAGCCAAATTCATTCTTCTAAGTCATAAGAATCACTTAGCGTAATAAATGAACACTCAAATGGGGAACCTTAGTTCTCTATCATTGGATGTCTCCACTCTATTTCCCAAAGACCTTGATAACAAGGTTAGCTATATTCCTGTCCAAATGTAATTTTCAAGGTCTAGAAAATAAACAAATGAAATGAAATCTCATCCTCTTTAATAAGACCATCAGTATTGCTAATAGGCAAGTGGTGTCTTTCTGATAGAACTGTTGATTCAACAGTGGATGTGGATGCCATTCACATTGATTGGTTATAATTAGAGAGTGGAGAGAGAAATGGCAATGAGCTGAGACAGCCTCAATTCTTTCAGGGAACTCTCAGTTCCAGGAGATATGTTCAAACTCTCAGTGGGTTTGATAGGGACCTCCAGAGTTGGAGTGATCAGTTGGAGGGATCGGTTTAGCAGCTTAAAAATTTTTTGTCTAATTGCTTTCCTGTGGGAAATTCAGAAAATATAAGGAAAGTGGTAAGAAAATAAAAGTACTCAGGGTATGTCATCTGTTCATCATTCTATTTAGCCAGTATTCCATTTTTTTTTTGCCAGTATCCCATTTGTAAGCTCCCATCCAACCATTTCTCAATGATATTGATCTGAATGTTATACAAAATTGGCACTATATTGTATATTTCTACATTCTGATTTGTTTATTTAGCATTGTATTAAGTGTATTTTCCTATCTCATTAGATATCCTTAGAAAAAAATCATTTAAAAATATGTCTATAATACTAACTTGAATGGATTTAAATATTAAGTTTCTAGGCATGTTCTTATTTTTTGCTATTATAAAAAGGCATTGCTGAACATCTTCACACAAAAATATTTTCTTATACTTTTGATTATTTCCTTAAAATAGGCTCCTGGAAACTTTTTTTTTTTTTATCCCTAAATACTTTTATTTATTTTTTCAGTGTTACAAGGTTCATTGTTCACATACCCCACCCAGTGCTCCATGCAATACGTGCACCGCCATTACCCACCACCAGGCTCACCCAAACCTCCACCCCCTCCCCTCCAAAACTTTCAGTTTGTTGATCAGAGTCCACAGTCTCTCATGGCTCATCTCCCCCTCCGATTTCCCCCAATTCACCCTTCCTTTTGTTCTCACAATGTCCTCCATGTTTTTCTTATGTTCCACATATAAGTGAGGCCATATGATAATTGACTCTCTCTGCTTGACTTATTTCACTCAGTAACTACGTCAAAGGATAAACCCATTACAAATCATCAAATTGTTTTCATGCAAATAAGGCATTGACCATATACAGCATAAAATACTTATGTTCCCTCCTATAGAGAGTCTGACCAAAGAAGAAATGAAGTTCTTAGGTAGGTTAATGTGATTAGTGTCACTTTTTGCCTTTCTGTTACGGAGGTGAGAATATCAAATAATACTTTTAGTTCACTTTTATTGAGCATTTACTATATACCAGGTACTAAAGTAAGCACTTTTTCTCATGTAATTTCTACAACCTCATGAAGAAAACACTATTTAGTCTAGGTTGATTGATAATATTTGTTCACAATTCTTCCTTCCCTTCATTTATGTGTCTTAGTTTAGTGAGTGCAAAGCATATACCCTCACCCCACTGGCCATATGAATCATTTAGCTAACATTATATGGACACATATACACCAGAGGCTTTAAAGATTCTATTTATTTATTTATTTATTTATTTATTGTGTGAGCAGGAGGAGGGGAAGAGAGAGAGGAAGAGAAGTAATTTCAAGCAGACTCTCTGCTCAGCACAGACCCCAACCTGGGACTTGATTTCACAACCTTGAGACCAACACCTGAGCCAAAACTAAGAGTCAGACACTTAAAAGACTGAGCCACCCAGGTGCTCCAATACCAGAGGCTTTAAATAAGTTTATGAGTTTTCTCTTTTCTTTTTCTCTCCCGCAAATTATTTTTGGGTTTGTTTGGAGTTTGAGAGAGAAAAAAGAAAAAAGCCCTCCATTATTGTTTTAAGATGAAAAGTTCCTGTTCTTAGTTGTCATTTGAGGTGTTACTGGCCTTATCTCTGGTTTCATCCAGCCAAGAAAATTCATGGTATTTGTGTTTGCTTCTCTTAGTACTGGGTAACTATCCACGACCCTCAGGTCAGTCATCTCCTGAAGGTGGTCGTACATAGATAACAGATTTTATTGGCAGATAAGGAAGGATTAGCAATGATAATGGCTATCTCTGAGAGGCTTAGAAAGATAGGCTGTCCTTTACTCCAGATAAAGATTTATTGTGCCCTCACCAAAGATTAAAAAAATCCCTTAAGTATGTAATTGTGCAAACTGGATGGGTCATGGTAAGATGCAGTGAGAGACCTGATTTTCCTCATGAGTAAGTTGTCATTTATTTGAAAGATACCACTATAGTTTGCTAGCAGATTTTTTGGATGTACTCTTTGAGGAAGCATCTACTTTGCTTGCTACTATTTTTTTTTTTTTTTTTTTTGGTCTGTTTGCTTGCTTGCTTGTTTTTGGTTTATGGTTTTGGGTCTTTTTGTTATTTTTGGTAGGTTTTCTGCTCATTCTTTTCTACTTCTACACTCTGCAATGAAAAGAGTATGCCCCAGCTAGCCATTAGTCTTCAAATAAGGAGACATTTGAGGGATACACAAGCTCAAATCTCTCTCTGGAACTAAGATAACCAATGCCAGTTGCCATCTCTGAACTACAAACCCATGAGTGAGGCATAATTGATCATTTATTGTAAGCCACTGAAATATGGGAGATGTTTGTTACATAGCATTATTACAACAAAGCTGAATTAGAGCATCTTTGCTTGCCAATTATGAAAATGAACCTCAGAAAGATGAATTATGTCAAAGTCACACAGGAATAAATGGAAGATCTCTGATTCAAACTCAAAGCTGGCTTAGTTCTGGAGGCAGTATTTTACAGTGGTTAGTGCATACAAACAAGGTATTGTAATTTTTGTATGTTGAGTAAAGTTGTAGGTAGCTGTGGACCTAAGATCTTGCTCCATTCTAGACAGATATCTAGACAGGGTGGTGGGCTTAGAACAGAGACTAAAGCAGCATGTTCAAAATTCTGGCCCATTTAAATCATTTATTACAATGACCAATTCATTTAGAATTTGTGAAAACTAATACCAAAGCTTGATACTTCGTGCAAAAAAAAAAAAAGTCATATTTATATGTTCGAGCTAAGGAATCACGTTGCTTGGTTTTGAATTCCAGCTCCATCACTTAGTTTTTTGACTTTAGGTAATTTATGAAACATCTCTTTATCTCAGTTCCTTCATTTATAAAATTTGATAAGAAGAATACTTTTTTTCATACAAATAATACGAAGATTAGATGAAATAATGTTTATAAATCCATTGAAGAGTGGCATACAGGAAGCACTCACTAAATATTAACTATTTGCTAAACTTAGCTTATTTTTTCTGCTGATTGAACCAATTAACAGTTTCATGGTTAAGATATAAGAGTTTCTATACATAAATAAGCCATGTTTCTTTAAAGTGGCGTTTGGCTACCTGGGTGGCTCAGTGGGTTAAAACTTCTGCCTTTGGCTCAGGTCATGATCTCAGGATCCTGGGATTGAGCTCTGCATTGGTCTCTCTGCTCAGTGGGGAGCCTGTTTCCCCCTCTCTCTCTGCCTGCCTCTCTGCCTGCTTGTGATCTCTCTCCTCTCTGTCAAATAAATAGGTACAATTTTTTAAAAAAAAAGTGGTGTTCCTTTGGTTATTAGTAAGGTTGGATCGGCACATTGATAATTGGTACAACTGAGGACTTTGCCAATAAGATGTTTAAAATCATATTTCAATGGTATCTTAAATTTTGCCTTTAGGAATGCCTGAGTGGCTCAGTCAGTTAAGCATTGGTCTTTGTCTCAGGTCCTGATCCTAGAGTCCTGGGATTGAGTACCGCATAGGACTCCTTGCTCAGTGGGGAGCCTGCTTCTCCCTCTGCCTGCTGCTCCCCCTGCTTGTGTGCTCTCTCTCTCTCTCTCTCTCTATCTATCTCTGACAAATAAATAAATAAAATCTTAGAAATTTTTCCTTTGTCAAAAAATCTCTTATTTCCAACCAGCTGCACACAGTATAATATTGATACACATTAGTATTTCCATCTGCCCCTTTCTTCTTAAATTCCACCTGTGAAAACATCCCATTTACATATCTTGCAAAATTTTTATCCTGAAAGTGTTAGGGCCTTAAAATTGAGGACACAAAGAAATGAACAAGAAGTAAAGAAATACATTTGGCCTGGAGACCCTAAGTGATATAGATTTGTGCCTGTAACTAGATAGACAGAATCATCTAAGAGTTAGCAGAGTTGTCAGCAAAAGCTTAGCTCAGAGTCTTTGTGAATCTGGGGTCCAGCTGAAGGTCAGCATGTTCTACTGGGGAAAGAGTTGAGGAAATTGGCTAGTTTTGCTGATTGGGTCAGATGCTTGGCCCTACTGTGAGTTAGTTTTTGAGTTATTCTGAATGAATAATGCCACTTCCTGCTGACATTAGCTTGGCTTGGTGCCTTGCTTGCACTTGCTGCATGCTCCACCAACTGCTGGGTGCTGAGACTCAGGCATGGGGCTTTTCTTGAACCAAACCTGGGTTTGCTCCTGGTGACACATGAAGTAAGAGCAGTGGAGGAGAGATGCAATAGGAAAGGGAGGGTTTGGTGGCCACTATCTGTTTCTAAAGAGAAAAAGAAAATCTCCCAGTTGGTTGCTGTCCCCTCAAAGCCTGAGGCACTGTGGTTGTCTGTTTCCCCTGCCTGTGCCTGCCACAGTGCTTGTTTATCAATAATACAATAGGTCCTCAATCAACATTTGCCTTTATCTCTTTCCAAGACAGATTGATGTGTTGCATTCAGTGCTGCTTAGGAAGAAAGATAGAATTACAGAGTCTCAGAGTAGAAAGAGACTTCAGGTGGTAGCTATTGCAGGTCTTCCAAAAGTCTAGCTAAATAGCTAGACTCTGTTTGCATACTTTTCAATGAAAGAACTCACTATATGCTGATGCAATTAATTCCACTGATGAACAGCTCTGCATGTGTAAAAGTTTTGTTGTTGTTTATTATACAGAGTAGGAATTTGCCTACTGTTTAACAAAGTGAGGGGAAGAAGATGTCCATGGCCCTGTAGACAGAATGTGCCCCATTCATTCTCACTACAGATGAGTTCTTGGGCACAATAAATTGGACCTAGGTGGGACTTGGGATTGATGAAAAGATGCTGCTTCCAGCTTTGCCAAGAGGAAGAAGTTTGGTCTCTAATTATTTCACCTTGAGGTCAGGGTATTTCAAGCCTAAGTAGTTATAAAAATGACCTAATGTAGTAATATCACCAAATGCAAAGTTTTAAATAAATATTTTAAATCCTCCCATTATAAATCATTTATTATGATCATCCTCTCGGTGGTCATGAAATAAGATAATGAGCTTTACTTAATGAAGTATTTCATATAAATATCTTTCCATTTATCTTAGTGTTGGCTGATATGTGAACTGAATGGCAAATGAGTTAGTTGATGAGCATATCCTAGAATGCACCCATTTCTCCATGTCAGGGGATAGGAGCAAAGGAGAATTTCCCCACTGGCTTTAGAGGCCTCAACCCTGAGCAGTACCTCCTCATCTTGACCCTATACCATAATATTCAGGGTGGAATTTGACTTTGGTTGTACCAGGTTTCCAGAGCCCCTTATTCAAGAAGTTTGGTGGGAGCTGGAGCAAGCATTCATTAACTGGTGAGATGAAAAGTGACAAACATTGTGACAAATACAAACTGAACTTTAACTTTTAGGCTTGTGAGTTCATCTATATCAGTTTCCAGAAAAGGTCATGGGCCAAGACAGGTGCTTCAATGAAATAAATGCATTTTGGAGATGACAGTAACATAGCAAGTCTTGGGACTCTCAAGGGTCCCCTCCCCACACTTTTAATCATCAAACATATTAAGTCTTAGAAATTGGATCACCATGTTCACAACAGCTTTATATAAAATATGTATCTCAGGTCAGGCTGATCTAATTTAAATATCTTGGTGTTTGGCATTCTCCACTTGACATTGTAAAGACAAATATAATGGAACCAAGATTAAAAAACCAGAATGACAGGGGACGAGTGCACCTTGAATATATTAAAAATCACATGTGTTCCAGGGTTACACATTTAATTTGAAACATCTGTATTCCCTATTCATAACATCTCTGCAGCTTGCTGCGGTCTGCTATATTTATATTAAATAAGTAAATTTATAAAAGTCAAAGTGCTCCTTTGCTTTCCACAGAATATCAGTGTTCTTTTTTGTTTGTTTGTTTGTGTTTGTTTTTGTTTTTGTTTTAAGACCCTAGCCTTACCAAAATGGGAATTCCTACAGGAGGTGGAAGAAACTGTTCTTCTCAGCTAGGTCCCTATTCCACCTAGGATGGCAGCATCGTGGTCCATCAGATTCCAGCTCTGCAGAAACCGGTGGAGAAGTTCTCATCCTGTACTCAACGGCTCAAGGAGGCAAAACAGAGTGTGACATTTCCCTTAGGGCTCTGCCAACAGAGAGGGCCACCCAAGGGGCCCTATGACGCTAGGGAATGTTGCCCTACCTTTTACCACAATGTGTGAGACTAATGCTTCTCACCTGAGGGATATTTACAGTTGCCCACCATTAGAATAACCTCACCCATACCCAGGCACCAGTAGGGTTCAACAGTAAACAAGAAGCTAAAGCCAGATCATGGTTTCCTGTTTTACTCCCCCTCTCTTCTTTTGTCCCTATATCCCAGTCGCTACATGTCCTGAAACCACCGCTGTGATCTTACTCCTCTGTTTTTGGCCCTTCAGAAGCTCCACTTTGTGCCTGTGATGAACCGGAGCAGGCTCCCACCAAGACCAGCCCTGTTCTCTTGCACCATGCTGCCTGACTGCATGGCTCTCTCCATGCTCATGGGCCTGCACCTTAGCAGCTGCGCTTCCCCAGCCTCAGAGTGCTCTGCTTGTGCTGTCCTCTCTGTCTGGAAACTGCTTCTTCACTCTTGGCCTCACTATTTAAGTTCTTTCTTCAAGCCTCAGAGTTTTATAGTCAGCAAACACTTCTGTAGCATTTTCATATCAGACCCCCTTCTAAGCACTTAACCACTTTTAAGTTGTCAGTGCTCCTAACAAGCTGGGGAGTGAGCCTTATTACTATCACAGGCCTGTTTTATAGAGAAGGGAAATGGTCCAGGGCCATGCAGAGAACAAGCAACCAGCCTCCAGTTCCGCTCAGGCAGCCGCTTTGTTATGTTGCTTCTCTTGCCAATTTCATGGAAGTGTCCTTTGATGACCTTTATTTCATTTTATTTATTTTTTTCCCCAAATATGTTGGGGAAAGACTAATTGTGCATGCACCATACCCAGTGCTCCATGCAATACGTGCCCTCAGTACCCATCACCAGGCTCACCCAAACCCCCACCCCCTTCCCTCCAATACCCTCAGTTTGTTGCTCAGAGTCCACAGTCTCTCATGGATATTCGCCCCCTCTGATTTCCCCCCTACTCACGCTTCCTTTCCTTCTCACAATGCCCTCCCTGTTTTTCCTTATGCTCCACACATGAGACCATAAGATAATTGACTCTCTCTGCTTGACTTATTTCACTCTGCATAATCTCTTCCAGTCCCGTCCATGTTGATACGAAAGTTGGGTATTCATCCTTTCTGATAGAGGCACAATATTCCATTATATATATGGACCACATCTTCTTTATTCATTCATCTGTTGAAGGGCATCTTGGTTCTTTTGGCGATTGTGACTATTGCTGCTATGAACATTGGGGTACATGTGGCCCTTCTTTGTACTGCATCTGCTTCTTTGGGGTAAATACCCAGTAGTGCAATTCCAGGGTCATAGAGTAGCCCTATTTTTAATTTCTTGAGGAATCTCCACATTGTTTTCCAAAGTGGCTGCACCCACTTGCATTCCCACCAACAGTGGAAGAAAGTTCCCTTTTCTCCACATTCTCTCCAACATTTGTTGTTTACTGTCTTGTTGATTTTGGCCATTCTAACTGGTGTAAGATGGTATCTCAGTGTGGTTTTGATTTGAATCTCTCTGATGGCTAAAGATGATGAACATTTTTTCATGTGTCTGTTAGCCATTTGTAAGTCTTTTTTGGAGAAGTATCTGTTCACGTCTTCTGCCCATTTTTTGATGTGATTATGTTTTGTGAGTGTTGAGTTTGATGACCTTTAAACACCATAACACCCTCCACTGGGCCAGGACCCCCGCTGTACTCCTCACAGACCCTTCTTTTATTTCATGACATTTATCACAGTTTCTAATTTTACAGTCATCATTGTGATTATTATTTCAAGTGTCTCTCTCCTTTTAAGTGGTTTGGTTCTGTGGACAGAACCACACTGTTGTCTGTCAGAGTTTCTACCTGTACTTAGTGACTGAGTAGTGTTTATTCTTCTGTTGGGTGGTTTTTCAACTAGCCTTCGAGTCGTGGGCAGGGTGAGGCAGCGATACTTCCAGATGTCTTGTCTGTGCTTTTTATGGTTTCTTTGCCAGGGTTCTGTGTGCTGTGCCTAATCTGACCTGAGCCAAGGAGCTGGGGGGAGAGAGGAGAAAAAGACTCCTGGCCTTAGTACTCTCATGGTCTGCAGTGAGAGGTGAGCTAAACCAGCACAATAAGTGCCAAGGGACAGCAGCAGCCACCACCTTGGGGGCCCTCCATTTGTTATCTAACTGCTGAGTCTTCCCTTTGAGAATAACAGAAATTAGCGAAGCAATGGGAATTCAGTGGGTTCTTTCCAAAATTCTTTATCGTCATGGTGTTTGTTTTTAAAAGCAATCACTGACCGCACTCTCCTAGCCTGCTAATGGGGAATGAGGCTGTTTTACTACAATATGGGCCATCAGGGGACAAATAAGCCTTTTTCACTTGCTGACACTAAGAGAAACCTTACTGCAAAGAATGTGCTAATGCCAGGATGAAACTGCCTGGGGTATAAATACAGTTACAACTGACAGCAGCTTTGCAAAGGGCACATTGGGTAAGCTGTTAGGACCCAGGGAACTGGCAGCATCTCCCCATGTAGATATCTCAGAGGCAGCCCTCCAGAGACGTCCTAGGTTCAGATCCTAGTTCCACCAATGAGCATAGGTCTCACCTTCAGTTTCTCTGTCCTCATAAACTAATGGTGGAAGATGACACTTTCCTTCAAGAAATGGTGGGCAGTGCTTGCTTTGGCAGCACATATACTAAAATTGGAATGAGAAGAAATGGTGGGCAGTTTAAAGCAACTGAACTTGGGAAACTAATACACACTTCACTCTCTGACCCACTGTCAACAACCTGACTGAGCATTGTATATACACTTGGTAGACACTAAGCAAATCTTATTTTATAAATGACAGTCTAGACTTCTATGAAGCCAGATTCTACTTTCTACCCTGTATAAGCCAGCTATTGGGATCTGACAATTTGTTGGGTCTCAGCTTCAGTTTCTCTCTCCTGAGGAGCACGAGGGCATTTTGCCTGGCTAACATCCATCTTCTCTTCTGATAGCCCTTCTTGACTACTCATTGTTGAATGGCATTTCCCTTCCTCTAACTCCTTGATTTCAGACAGGGCATGGTCAGTTCCTAGCTCAAGGAGGATGCCTGAAGTCCATGCTTGGCCACTGGTGACCTCCACCTCCCAGATGCTGTGACTGATTCATCTTTGGACAAGTGACAGGGTCAGACATGGCAAATTGGTGGAAACCACTAAAAATATATATATTTTTTCTTTTTGTCTGAATTTGCTTAGCTGGTAAAAGAGAAGCCTGGATGCTACTATATCACTAGAATCAACCTGAAAAAGGAGCCACACTAAGGAAGTAAAGGAAAGAGAGAAACAGCATTTGAGGTCCTAGAGTTCTCAACTTGATAATTACATGAGTACATGGATTCCCTTCTTTGGTTAGCTAGTTTCAGATTAATTTTTAACTCTTGCAACTGTAAATGTCATAATACAAATTTTATGCTAATTTGTTTGTTGCTTAATCAGTGGGTTTTGCTGTTTGCAAAAGTCAACTCTGGGTGCATGTCAAAGTCAGGGAGAATGAAGACACTGCCCTTGCCCTTGAGGAGCCTATAGTCTAGTGAAAGAGGTTGATCATTCCTGATCAACCTGACAGAAGGCACTGGGCTGATGTCTAGGGCTGAATGTGAGATATCAAGCATATGAAAGGCCAAAGCCACTTGCTGAGAACCTTTCAGATCATTAGGGTGATTGTGGATTTTTGTGGAGGAAATCAAACATGAGTTAGGACTCCCTCCAGAACAACATGTTGGGCCAGTTCCAGGTCTTTGCAGGGCTTGTCTGGGGTGTTACCACATCCTCTTTCTTCCACTCCTGTCTCCATGGCCACTGGATGGGCAAGGAATCACTCAGCTCCAGGAATAAGCAGCAGCAAAAAGAAGATGGATTATTTGGATAGCAAATTAAACTATTATGGTTCTGGATATTCTTTTCCCTACCGCCAAGGCAAGGGTGCAATCAAGGCTATATGGGGCTATCTTTGAATTAAACTGTAAGATTTCAGAGGACAGTGTCGATACCTTCTCCTTTCTTTCCTGTTGTGCCTAACACACACACACACACAAACGCACACACCATTTTTTAATATTCATTGGTTTATTATTTTTTTAAACTCTGTGGCAATTCTCAAAAGGTTGAATCATGTCGTAAAGTGGCCAGAGGTTTGAAAGGAAAAGAAAAATAAAATTTCAGTGTTTTTCCAGATGTGAATTATTATAAGAGACACTACGTAGCATAGTGATTAAGTCTATTGGCAAGTGTTCTGGGTTTTTAAATCTTACTTCACTTACTTGTTATGTGAACTTAGGCAAGTTATTTTGTCTCCCTACCTCAGTTTCTCCATCAGCAACCTGGGGCCAACCATACATAGTACCTATCTCATAGAATGGTGGTGTGGATTAAGTAAGGAAATGCATGTGAGGTGTTAATAGTGGTGCCTGCCCTATGATAATTATCATGAGGTGTCAGCATCCACACTGTGTTAGCACCCGTGTTACTACTATTAGTATTACACAAAGAGAGGAGGAATGCCATTAAAGATGGAACCCAGGAGTACCAAGGTTTCATGTCTTAAATGATGACTGTCATTGACTTAGGGAAGATTTAATTTATAGAATGGAACTAGAATAAAATCTCTGATAAGCTTTTTATAGTGAGGAAATTGAGACACAGAATGGGGAAGTATCTTACTCAAAGTCACACAGCAAGATATTTGCTGATCATAGAAAATACCAAATCTCCCAACTTCCAGTCTAGAACTCTGTCCATCTCTCTGGGCTCCAAACTCTCATGCCTGACTATCAACCAAATATGCATGGATGTCAAAACTAGATGCTCCCAACAGAAATCTGGACCTGAAATCCTGCCACAGGCTTTCCCTCTGGTAAAAGATCCGTGCACATCTTAGGCAGACTAAGAGAAATGCTGGCTTAAGAAGGCAAGAATAATTTTCAACAGCACATAAATCTGCTGGTTGCTGAGGCTTGTTTCCCCATTCCCCTGGAAAATGTGCACTTTGTGTTTATGCAGCTTTGAAGCAATTATTTCACAAGAAAGAAAATTTCTTGATCACATTCCTTAATGTTTTCTAAGTGAACATTTGGTATTTAGTGGCTAAGCAAATTTACTTTTCTATAATGAAAAGAGTGGATGATTGGAAAACATTTAATATACTGAGGTATGGGTGCCCGCTATCCAAAGGATTACTTAACTCACAGTTTAAATTCTCATTTTTTTTTCCAAAGGTAAAGAGATTTCCATTATACTAGAAAGCTTGGGATTAACTGCTTTGTTCCCATTAAAATTTAACTAAATATGTGAATTGTGTGCTTTTGCTTCTGTGCTCTATGAGGATATGTAAATAAACTTTTTTAAAATGTTGAATGTCCCTGCCATTTTTGCTAAGATTTCCCCTTTGGATGGCAATCACCCTGCATGGGTACATGCTTGCTGGGTGGGGCTAAATGGAGATTCAATCCATAAATGCTGCTGAGTTAGACAAAAACCTGGAGTCCTACTATAATATTCAGGTTATCTGGGCTTTTGAAACTGAGCCCACATAAATGCATCTTAACGTTGTCTTGATAACAAGCAAAATAACAGAAAAACTTTGACTATCATGACCAACTAACCAAAAAAAAAATAAATAAAGAGAGAGAGAGAGAAAGAAAGAGAGAGAGAGAAAAAGAATTTATTAGAGGAGTATATAGAACAGGAAGAAGTTTGAACAGCCAGAACTTAGGCAGGTGGTGAGGTGGGGTTGGGGGTGTGGGCAGGACAACTGCAGGTTTCTCTCCAGTCAAAGTTTACAGGTTTTCTGCAGGATCCATACACAGCGATTTTAAATCCGTATGTCTGTTTGTTTCATGTTTCATATTCCCAGGAGAAAAAATTGGAGTGGCCCAGCTTGAGGAAAGTACCTATCACTGGATCGATCGGCTAAGATCAGGGAGGCAGAGACATGCAACACAAGTGTGGCCACTGAGAACATTCCAAAGGAAGAGAGATTATTGTGAGCTAAGCAGCAACCCTAAAATTGATCCAAGATGGAGATATAACCAAAAACCTTTTCTAATATTAAACTCTTTGCTCTCTATAACAGACACTGGCAGTGGTGTGCCAAGCATCCCCCTCTGTGCTTCCAATTCCAGGGTATGAACTTGGCTCTCCAGCACCTTTCAAAGGCAGTGACTCTCAGTGTCTTTTATGTTATGTTCCCAAATTCCCCATTGGAGTGAACCCTAGTTATCCCCAGCTGTCACATGCTCTTTCACTCATTCTGTGTTAGCCTCTTCCTTTTTCTTGATCACTTCCCCATTCCCCTATCAGTGCTTCGTGGGAACACCCCCTAAGCAAATCATTTCCCTTGAAATCCTTGTTTCAAGGTTTGTTCCTGGAAAAGCCTAAGACACATTTCCTTTTGAGAAACACACCAACCTGCTTTTGATTGGTGGCTATTATCCTTTAATGGACTTGGCAGCTTTCTTACTTCAGAGACAGTCTAGCAGTCCTTTGCTTTTCTACCTCCAGCATACCTGGGGAGGGGTCTGGTGGCTGAAGAAATGCCTTTGCGCTATGGCTAGCCACTGAGATGGTCACAGTTCACTTTGCTTGGAAAGAGGCTGTCTTCAGTGCTCACCATCACCCCCACAGTTTAGTGTCTGCAGCATCGATTGTTTCAGGTTTGTGGATGTTGCTTCTCCAACTGCATGATGAGCTCCTGGAAGCCAGGCATCCCAGCATTCCTTTCTTTTGCTTTCCCCATGAGACAAAACAGAGGGACAGGAACATTGATAGCGCTCAAAGAAGAAGTGTGACTTGATTAAAGAACCAAGGGATGAACAGCATAAAATTTTCCAGTTTTCCTTAGACCAGAGGGATTTCTGCTCTACCTGTCCAGTGATAATCTAGATAGTTTTGAGGGTATGGGAGGTGTTGCAGGCAGTATCAGAGCCCTGCCCCTATCCCTTTGGCATTTACTATTTCTATGTAAACCAAAGACCTCTCACTGCAACTACTCATGGCTCTTGCCTCCTCTGGCAGCAGAGGTATGTTTAATTCCACACATGGGGCAGATCACCAGGGCCCTCCACCGTGACAGATGGGATATAGTGAACAAGTGCTCGGGCTTCCTTGCCCCTCACATAGAAAAGCCCTGACCTGTGTTCTACAGCATCTGCAAAAGGAATGCAACAAGACCGAACACCAGTTTTCCATAAAGTCTACTCTTTCACACACCCTTTGTTGGCCTCCTCTCACCTGTCTTCTCCATTTTCTTCCTCCATAGGTTGTACTTCCTGGATTTACTGCAGGCACTTAAGGATCTGCTTCTTGGTTCATCAAAGACAAAGGAGGACTGGTTTCTGTGTGTGCAGGAAGTTTTTTCAGATTCTAAGAAATGAGTAAGGAAAATTTCTTGTCAGTACACATTTACATCGGATTAAATTTATCTCCTATATGGACCAGCTTCTGTTTTCTCCTTCTTCTTTTTCACCTATTTCTTTCCAGTACATGTGTGCCTCCATTCATGCAGAACATTATTTTATAAGACAGAAAATATTTTCCCAGGATGGTGTAAATTATGATCAAACAATGGAGCCTCTTCTCCAGTCATCATCCCCTTGCCACCTGGCCAGGCTCAGATAAATGACCTATTCTGGAGGCGTACGGATCTGGATGAATCATGATGTTATCCTGGGAATGTGGCAGCCCTCGTGCTTGGGTGACGGAATATCTCTAAGTGTGGCCTGGTGATGAGCACCAAGAGGGGAAGGCTTAGCTCTTATTGAAGGCCATCTTGCTGGCAAGTCTGGAGAACTCTGTGGGCACAGGTCCAGTTACCCAGGGCTGGGTTTAGATGATAACATTTTCTTCTTGGTCTCTTTCTACAACCTAATATGCAGGGGGAACAAGCCTGCTGGTGGGGGAATGAGTAGCATAAGTGTCCTAATTCTCCTTTCAGTCTGTGGGTTTAAGACTCATTTGCTAAAGCGGACATGGCTGCTATTAACCCCTTTCTCAGGTAAGATGAGAGGAGTTTACAAATAGAGGATTTGCTTGGAGATGGTCTTAGACGTGTTTTAGTTATCTTACAGCTGCAATGCCTTGAATCACTTCACTGAACAGCAGTCCTCCAACTTCTGGAAGCACTTTGACAATGCAGACAAATACAGACAATGCACTTAAGCTTACACTCAACATTCTGCATACAACATCAGAAGGTGACAAGATTCAAAAGCTTATTCATGGACTCACTGTGGCCCACAGATCTCCAGCTAAGCCCTTTGTGTTTGTCACTGTCAGTAACTGTGGCAGTTTTCAGAGTGGAGATTCACCCTGAATCATCCTGCTAATGAGCAGGATGCATAGTTTGATGACAAGCACTGCATTTAGGAAGAGATTGTGCAAAGAATGTCATACCTACCTGTGGAAAAGCTCACTGCATGTATTTGGGGATGGATGCTAACTTTCAACAATAAGTCCAGTGACCCCTTTTGGTCAAGTTTCAAAAACTTTAAATTCGAGAAATTGAACTTCAAATTCAAGTATTGTAGCTATTAATGTTCTTCCAAGTTAGAAATATGTTGACCTCACTGATTGCATTTGATTATATTTTGTTATTGTTTTTGTTATAATGTATGCTTATTTTTCTTTCAAATTTTTAATATTAAATTAATTTTAATAGTAATTATTAATTTAATAATAAATTAATATTTAATATTATCAGATATTGTTTATACCAACATATTTGAAGATTACATATGTTTTCTTATTGTATTTAACCATTCTCCTTTTATTAGATGCTGCAGAATATTCATAATTTCTTACCTTTTATATTGGTGTCAATGCTCAAATTCTTTTGAGAGTTTCTTCTTGACACTCTGACCTAATTCTGAGCTTCCTGGAATCACTTCCCAAACAAATTACTTGCCCTTGATTTCTGGGTTCTCAGGTGGCTTATCAGAAAATTTATTTTTCCCAAACAAATGTGATCTTTGTCCTGAAAGTAATACTGGTCATGTGACTTGCTGTTGCTTATTATAAATTTTTGTCTCATTTACTTCTCATTATAGACTCATGGCAGGGATCACTTTCTCCATTTGTCAGACAAAGAAGTTGAGCCTCAGAATGTTTATGCCTCTTTCTCAAGACCACACAGAGTTTGTGAGATCTGACCTCAGCTTTGTTTTGCTCTGAACCCTGTTTTCTGTACTGCCTGGCCTGGGTGTTCCACTCATTACCCCTGTGTGTACTTGGGTATGCTGCTTTTCCTCTTGATTTGATTGTGCTTTCCCACTATCCCACATACTCACAAGTTTTAGGAACCTTGGCCACCTTGGGCGAAGTGGAGCCAGTTGACTTCTCACTGTCTGAAGGGCAAAGTCCCTCTTCTGGGGCAAGATAATCAATTTCTATAAATTCACTTCTGTATGTATCCAACTGTCTAATTAGTGAAACATTATCTGTATAGGAAGAAATGTACCCTTTGAGACTAACCCGACTCTGCATATCTCCCCCTGGGCCTCCTTGATGAAATAACTGGGGCCAGGAGGAGAAAATTGACATTTTAAAAACCAATGTTCATTCTTTGGACTGATTGATCAGGAATCTGTCTCTGTGCTGTGCTTGCCCATTAGACCCCAAACACACACGTGCACGCACGCGCGCGCGCACACACACACACACACACACACACACACTCAGAGCATGCTCCCCTTAGGGCTGTTGTCGTCCAGAAGGCCACAGGGCAAGACATTAGCATTTGAGGCAGCCACCCATTTAAACAATGCACCTGGGGACCCTTACATCATGGACTGGTTTCAGATGCCAGTTATGAAAGGAAACATGACGACTCATGCCAGAGCTATTACTTATGTAGTTTTCCCAATCTCAGTGTATTTCTAGGACTGTGTTTGCTGACTTTGGCTTTGGCCATACCAACTGAGCAGGACAAGTAGGAAAGTAGAGTTTGGGGAATGGCTTTTCCTGCTTCACAAGACCCACAATCAGAAGTCTAGAACTCTGAGTTCCATGAGGCTTGGGAGATAGAACCCAAGTTTCTATTGCTTTAATGTTAATAAAATTTGAAATTACTGGATTCTTACTGTATGTGTTTCAAGCACTGTTATAAGTACTTTTGCAGATATTAACTTATTTAATCGTCTTTGTAGTGTGTACTATATCCCTGATTTGTGGATGAGGAAACTGTTATAGTTAATTGATGTGCCCGTGTCACTCAGCTTGGATGTGGCAGGTTGTCAGCAGGTATATTGCTCTCCTGCCTTGGAATAGACATGAGGAGTTTCCTGAGGTTTCTCTTGCACACTGATCCCTTCCCTTACCAACCAACTTTTGAGGATCCATTTTGCCAAGAGACATCTTCAAGGTAGTTTGGTAGTAGTCCATTAGAAATTTAGATTATGGTAGTTTGCTCAAATAAAGCAGGTAGAACTCAACTTTTGCTAGATGCTGCTTCATACTTGGCTCCACAGCTCTTTTAACAATGCAGCAAGAAGGGAAAAGAAGGAAACTGCTGCTTATTGTGCAAATGGGTTGTGTCAAGCATTCTAGTTCATGTAAATTAACTCTTTGTTCTGAGCCAGGGATTGGTAAACTACAACAAATGGGCTATATCGGTTTGCTGCTTGTTTTTATTTATTTTTATTCATTTTTAAAAAAAAGATTTTATTTATTTGACAGAGAGAGAGCACACAAGCAGGGAGAGCAGCGGGCAGAGGGAGAGGGAAAAGCAGGCTTCCTGTTGAGCAGAGAGCCAGATGCAGGAAGAGTGATACCTACAGGCTTTCTCCTCTAGTCCAGCACCTTGTTCCCATTGAACATCTGAGTAGCTGCTGAATTCCGTTCTATCGGTCTTTTCCTCTTGGCGGTACTGGCCACTGTGTCTTGTTTTGCCATTACCAAGAATATAATTGCTCTTCCACACGATTGTCTTGTTAGCCAATGGCAAAGTAACACAGTATATCACGTTCAGTTCAAGAACTAATAGTCTATACAATTGCTTCAGAAATTATCAAGAAGAGGCAGCTGTAGAAGAAGGGAAGACTGGTGGCAGGAAGTTTTCATGGAAGAGTGCTTGAAAACCAAGCAGAAGGCAGCAGTGGAGTGGTAAAACAGAGTGACAGGAAACTTGAACCTATATTGGAGGATAAACAGAAGGGGTAGGGAGGCAACAGAAGCGACCCAAGGAAAGTAATATCCCAGATGAAAGTGCCCTGTGGTTGGGGACCAGGATTAACTTAGAGTCTGATTAAGAGTCAATTATCTTAAGATTTATTTATTTATTAGGAAAGAGAGAGTGAGAGAGAGCATGAGAAGGGAGAAGGTCAGAGTGAGAAGCAGACTCCCCATAGAGCTGAGACCCCGACATGGAATTCGATCTCAGGACTCTGGGATCATGACCTGAGCCGAAGGCAGTTGCTTAACCAACTGAGCCACCCAGGCGCCCAAGAGTCAATTATCTTATGGTCTCACTTACATGCGGAGCATAGGGAAAAACATGGAGGGCATTGTGAGAAGGGAAGGAAGGGTGAATGGGGGAAATCAGAGGGGGTGATGAACCAGGAGATACTGTGGACTCTGAGCAACAAACTGAGGGTTTTGGAGGGGAGGGGGTGGGGAGTTGGGTGAGCCTGGTGGTGGGTCTTGAGGAGGGCACGTATTGCATGGAGCATTGGGTGTAGTGCATGAACAATTAATCTTGTAACACAGAAAAAAATAAAAGTATTTGGGGGGAAAAACACTTAAAAAGAGCAAAAGATATTAAGGAGCAACTAGTGGAAGTGGGTGGTCACAGGCATGGGCCTAAGCCCACATTCCCAGGAAGGTCAACACCATGAGCGACCACCCCTGTCAAAGACAGACTGGAAGGGAGGGGTCCAGTCTGTGATCCGTGAGCCCATAGCTTTCCTCTGTGTGCACCACTCCGTGGACTGGGTGTACTCCCACAAGCCCCTAAGAGACCTGGTTGGAGCCCAAGCTGGAGGTCTCTAGGACATCAGGACATCTGCTGCCTGCCGCAGGGTCTGTACACTCCCCGCCTGCACCTAAGACAATGCAGCCTATTGTGGGCAGGAATCCGAGCACACCTGGTGCAGGCCGAGAGCCTGGAGAGCAGTCCCAGCAATGGCAGCTGCAGGAAGCAAGTTTCCCAGACCAATATGGCTCATTGCTTGTGGCTTTGGTGGCATGAGGGTGCAGAGGCTAGGAAGGGCCTCGTGGGGCCACTGGGATGGTGGCTGGGGGTGTGCACCACCTGTGGGAAGCTTCAGTGTGAGCAGAGTCTGAAGAGGGGGAGTATGTGTGTTCTGGAACACCCAGAGGGGAGCAGACTGAGGCTTCTCTCGGAGGCAGAAGTCTGGGTATGGACAGATTGTTTGTTTGGACCCTCCAAAAAACCACAAAAAGCCACAAAAACCCAAAAACTTCCAGAGAGCAAAAGCCTGAAAAACTGGTTTCCACAGAGCCCAGCCCTGTGATAGCTGGCAGGCAACTCAACCCAAGCAAGAATGACGAGAAGGGCACAGACTGCATGGAGCACTGGGTGTGGTGCATGAACAATCAACCTTGTAACACTGAAAAATTAAAATAAACATATTTGGGGAAACAAAACAAACAAACAAACAAACAAACAAAGAATGACTGGAAAACAACGTGGCCATCCCTTCCCCCAGAAGACAAGCCAAAAACAAGAGGACAATAACCACAGCATCCCCATAAAACTGTAAAACCCCAACATCAGGGGAAATCAATATATTAAGCTCCCAATAATGCCCAAAAATCTGTATATTTCATAGATACAAGTTTTTTCTTTCTTCTTTCTTTCTTTCTTTCTTTCTCTTTCTTCTTTCTTCTCTTTCTTTCTTTTCTTTTTTTGACTCATTCTCATGATTCTTGTTTTTTTTAGTTTTTTAATTTTTTAAACTACTTAACATTACAACTAGAGGCTTAATACAACAATACACCCAGGAAGACTCCAAATAACCTTCCTCTTCCTCATTGAGGATCTATACATGAGGCAAAATAGAGATCTTGGACCCAGCCCCTCCCTGTCTGCTACTCTCAGCTTCCAGGCTCCAACTGCGTTGCCTAAATTCCCCAGGATGATTTAGCACTCCCTTGAGGCGCTTTCATATAGATCATGCTCTCCACAAAGGGGGGAGCCAATCCGCCCTGAGAGACTGCAAAAATGTCCCGTTACCTTTTCCCATTACCTGGAGCCATAAAAAAAACTCACCCCTAACCCAGTTGGGGTTGCTCAGTTGCTCAGAGCAGTTGCTCAGGCTTTGCTGAGTCAGTTGCTCAGTCTTTGGGAGTGATCCCACTGAGCCTGCAGATGTGAATAAAGCTGTGTTCTCCCTGTGCTCCTTGTGCCACTTGAGTTTCCTCAATTGCTTCACTTTTTTGCAACATTTGGTTCCCTGACCAGGAAACCCAATTGGGCTGGCCCATTGTTGCCACCAGTTTGGGGTAACGGTGGGGTGGTGATGGAATGAGGGATGGTAAGCGAGAAGGTGCACCCTGCCTAATTTTTGGCAGTCTCCTGCCCGGTATCCTCAGGCCAGCCCCTGAGGCTGCTGTTCCCACCCGGACTCAAAGGAGACTTGGCAGGTGAGGACCTGGTCCCAATATTGGATTCCAGTAAGGCCTGGGGCCCCAAGACCCAGTCAGGCCCACCCATGAGGGTGGAAGGGGAGTCTTATCACTTCCAGAGACCTCTTAGAGGACTCACAGGTAAAGCTTCCCAGGAGGGGAGGTCCCTCAGGTCAGGAACCCCACAAAAGGGGGGATAGGAGGAATTTCCAAATGGAATTCCACAGGTCAGGGCCTCCTGGAGTTGGGGGGGGGTAGTAATAACTTCTGGAGTGAGTGTGTGAGTGAATGTGCAGTTTGACCTGGCTTGTCAGGCGGACTGATTCTGTGGCTCCATGGGCAGGCACCAATAGGGTCCCCAGAAGCCTACAGAGTCTGAGTGGGCCCTGACCTGTATCCATGGTGACCTCATAAGGTCTAAGGCAAGTGCTTCAGGGCACCAGTCCAGGGTTTATACAAACTCACTAAGGCCAAGAGGCACCCAGGTCTCTTCCGGAAAGGCAGACAGGCGGGCATCTGACTGGTCTCTCCTTTGGAGGGACACCCACCCTTTGTTTGTCTTTACACCAATGACAAAAGGAGACAACACATAGGGTGGTTAAGAGAGCTCCTGCTCATCATGGGTGGAAGCTCTTCAAAACCTATGGTCTTAGACTGTATGCTCAAAATTTTAAGAAGGGATTCTCAGGAGACTATGGGATTAAGACATCTCCTGGAAAATTAGGCACACTATGTGAACAGGAATGGGCCACCTTTGGGGTTGACTGGCCCTCCAAGGGTGCCTTAAGACCTACCCACTGTCCAGGTCATTTACAAAATTGTGGTCAGGACTTCCAGACACCCTGGCCAATTCCCATATATTGATTCTGGGCTTCAGGTAGCCCAAATAGCCCCCATGGGTCCAATTCTATGCTAATAGGAAAGACTGAAGTAGCATATTTATAACCCAAGGTAACAGAGCCCAAAGGCTGTAAGGAAAGAAAGTCTATCAGGGAAGCCCTGTTCGGAGGCATCAGGGGCAGCAATAAGGATGAGCTCTGGACAAGGATAAACCTGTCAGGAAATGAGGGGGCTTCAGTTCTTCTCTGACCTGGGGCCTAAGGCTGAGCTGCAGGAAGACTCCTGCAGGTGCTCCTGCTTCTTTTAAGTGGCATGTGTGTAGAGATATCTGATTTAGCAGCTCTGACAGCCCACAGGAAACTTGATCCAGGCAGATACAGGATGTATCTGTAACAGAAGCTCTAATACATTGAAGTGAGGGGGAGGAATGCATCTGGAGTACTCGGTTGGTCAGGCGTGCCTGCCTTTTGCTCAGGTCATGATCCCAGGTGCCCTCCAGGATGGGGACTTTAAGGAATATTCTGAAGCAGCTGCCAAGACTCTCTTTACTTTGGGAAAACTCTCTGTCTTTGTCCCAACGTGGTGGGCCTATCCCCTCTTGCTGGCAGGAAAACATGGTGTCTGCCCCTCTAGAGCAGTTAAGCTTCTGAACCAGGAATCCCTTCTCTGCCCTCTGGCAGCACTTACTCTCTTCTGCCTCCCCAACCACCTTCTCCTGTTTCTGCACCACCTTGGGTGTGGCCTGTGTTACTAACTTTTAGACAGTCCTTGGTGCCTCAGGCACCAGGACTCCTCCCTTTGCTATCAAGGAACAAGAAGATCACCCCCTGGTCCTACTTAACACCACCCACTCCAGATTTTCCCATGTGTCTCAGGTGAAAATTGACCATGGGGAGGATCCAGGTGGAACATAATCAAGTATTTAAACTAAGTTTGTTGGTTTCATTAAGGTAGACATGTCTTTTAAATTATCAGCAGTAAACATGAAACTTTTATTCTATCAAGGTTTACTGAAGGTCAGATAACCTCATGCCATCTCTGTTGCAAGTTGTTAGCAAAAAGTTGGCTACACTGATGGTTAATTGTCTTGAGGTTTTCTTGGGTAGTTAAGATAGCTTTCAAAGTCTTTGGTAAACTAAAACTTTAAGTTTTGCTTGAATAATAAATGGAATTATATTCATTGGATATCTGGGTTTTCTCCAAATAGGATAGAGTTCTAAGTCATTAATGACTAAACATAGGCTTGTGCTTTTGACCTCTTAATGCAAAGAAACTAAGGATATTTAAATCTGTTGGTAAACATGTTTTGTGCTTAACTGATTCACAAATTTGCCATCTAAAGAGGTCCAGTGTAACAGTTCACAATTGGTTACTCCTTAGTCTTCACTGGAGATTAAGGTTTCTTAAAGATTGAAAAATTCAGGACGCCTGGGTGGCTCAGTTGTTAAGCAGCTGCCTTCAGCTCAGGTCATGATCCTGGCATCCTGGGATCAAGTCCCGCTTCGGGCTCCTTGTTTGGCAGGGAGCCTGCTCCTCTCTCTGCCTCTGCCTGCTTGTGTTCTCTCTCTGTTAAATAAATCAATAAAATATTAAAAAAAAAGATTGAAAAATTCTGCTAAGACTGGAAATAAGGGAAAAAACTTGTATGTGAAAGAGTGGGAGAGATGTAAGAAAGATAAGGAATTGAAATACATTTTGCTAAAGACAAAATAAGGTAATTTTGTTCTAAATGAGGTGGTTGTTTGGAAAAAAAATTGCTTGGGACAAAATCTGAATGCAAAGAAAAGATGTAGAAGATTTGTAAAAAAAAATCTTTGGAAACAAATTTTAGGCATGAACAGGATGGACTAAGATTAAAATAAATGAATTTTAAAGACACTGGCATAAGATTAAAAGTCAGCTTTCTCTCTGTTCAAAAAGACAAAGTATTCTCCAATTGTTGGTTTGCTCTTGATAAGAAAATGCAAATAGTTTTTTTCTCTCCACCTGCCTAGAAAAACCAGTTTCTAAGTCTTACTTTTTTAGGTCTTTAACATCGATAATCCTATTTAGGCATGTGATTTAAAACTTTATGAGGTTTTCAGAAGCAAATTTCCTAGGCCAAATCATTCCAGGCTTTGGTCCCTCAAGGGTGCAGAAGCTAGCAAAAATGGTGGCTGGGGGTGGGAACCGCCTGTGGGAAGCTGCAGTGTAAGCTGAGATTGCAAAGGGGAGACAATGGATTCTGGACCACCCAGTGGGGAGCAGACTGAGACTTCTCTGTGGTGCAGAGGTCTAGGTATGGGGATATTCCTTGCTTGGAATCACCAAAAAGGCAAAAAAGCTACAAAAGAGCAAAAACCTCCAGAGAACAAAAGTCTGAGAAACCATTTTACATAGAGCCCAGCCCCTTGACTGGGGAGCAGGGTGACTCAACTCAACCAAGATTGACTGGGAAACAATGTGGCAGGGCCTCCCCCAGAAGAAAAGCCAAAAACAAGAGGACAATAACCACATGGTCCCCATAAAATTATAAAACCCCAACATCAGGGGAAATCAATATATTAAGCTCCTGATAATATGCTAAAACCTGTATCTATTTCATAGATACAAGGTTTTTTTCTTTCTTTTTACTTATTCACTCGTTCTCACGTTTCTTGGTTTTAAAAAAAATTTTTAAACTACTTAATATTAAAACTAGAGGCTTAATACAGTGATAAACAAAGGAAGCTCCAAATAAATTTCCTTGCCTGCATCAAGGAGTTATAACCACCCAGCCATCTTACTCTTCTGTCAATGTTTCTGTGTATTTGCTTTTGTTCTGGTATTATATAAATCTTATTCTTGTGGTTCATTCTGACTAGGTTCTTTTATTTCTTGTCACTTACTTTTGTTGGTATTTATGATTTCTCTTTATCTCTCTCTCTTTTTTAATCTTTATTTTTTCTTTTTGGTGGTGAAATCCAGTTGTTCCAAAACCTTCCAGGATACACCCTGCCTATATCATGAGTGATATATTCAGCTATACATCTTCTCATCCACTTCTCATCAAAATTACTAGGAGGAGGAACACCCAACAGAGGAAAAACCTCCTGGGACTGCACCCTGTTCTTCAAAACTATTGGACAAGGACATAAACAGTATGTCAGAAAGGGAATTCAGGGTAACAATTATCCAGGCAATGGCTGGAAAGGAGAAAAACATTAAAGACAACATAGAATCTCTAAGGGCAGAACTGAGAACCAGTATGGCAGATGTTAAAAATGCTATCGGAGAGATCCAAACTAATCTAAATAGTCTAACAACTAGAGTTAGGGAGACAGAGTATAGAATTAGTGATCTAGAGGATAAGATGGTTGAGAAGAGGGGTCAGAAGAAGGGCTGGAACAAATTCCTCAGGAACCACGAGAGCAGTCTTAGGGAAATAAATGATGCCATGAAGCATTCTAACATCAGAATAATTGGAATCCCTGAGGGGGTAGAGAAAGAGAGAAGACTGGAAGATATAGCTGACTAATTCTGAATGAAAATTTCCCCAGGTATCTTATAGTTCTTGGTGCTACAGTAAATGAAATCGATTATTTAATATCCCTTTCCATATTTTCATTGTTAGTGTATAGGAAAGCAATTGATTTTTGTGCATTGATTTTGTATCCTGACACATTACTGAATTGCTGTATGAGTTCTAGTAGTTTGGGGATGGAGTCTTTTGGGTTTCCCATATAAAGTATCATGTCATCTGCGAAGAGAGAGAGTTTGACTTCTTCATTTCCAATTTGAATACCTTTATTTCTTTTTGTTGTCTGATTGCTGTCGCTAGGACTTCTAGTACTATGTTGAATAAGAGTGATGAGAGTGGGCATCCTTGACCTGTTCCTGATCTCAAAGGGAAGGCTGTCAGCTTTTCCCCATTGAGAATGATATTTGCTATGGGCTCTTCATAGATAGACTTTATGATGTTGAGGAATGTTCCTTCTATCCCTATACTTTGAAGAGTTTTAATCAGGAATGGATGCTGAATGTTGTCAAATGCTTTTTCTGCATCTATTGAGAGGACTATGTGGTTCTTCTCTCTTCTCTTGTTGATTTGTTCTACCAATGGATTGATTTGCGAATGTTGAACCACCCTTGCATCCCAGGGATAAATCCCACCTGGTCATGATGAATAGTCTTTTGAACGTGCTGTTGGATGCTATTAGCTAGGATCTTGTTGAGAATCTTGGCATCCCTATTCATCAGGGATATTGGTCTGAAATTCTCCTTTTGATGGAAATAAACCTAACCAAATAGGTAAAGGATCTGTACTCAAGGAACTATAGAACGCTCATGAAAGAAATTGAAGAAGACACAAAAAGGTGGAAAAGCATTCCATGCTCAGGGATCAGAAGAATAAACATTGCTAAAATGTCTATACTGCCCAGAGAAATCTATACTTTCAATGCCATCCCTATCAAAATGCCACCAGTTTTTTTTTTTTCAAAGAGCTGGAACAAACAGTCCTAAAATTTGTATGGAACCAGAAAAGACCCCGAATTCCTAAGGAAATGTTGTAAAAGAAAAACAAAGCTGGGGGCATCACATTGCCTGATTTCAAGCTTTATTACAAAGCGGTGATCACTAAGACAACATGGTACTGGCACAAAAACAGACACATAGACCAGTGGAACAGAATAGAGAGCCCAGAGATGGACCCACAACTCTATGGTCAAATAATCTTTGACAAAACAGGCAAAAAAATATGCAGTGGAAAAAAGACGGTCTCTTCGATAAATGGTGCTGGGAAAATTGGACAGCTATATGTACAAGAATGAAATTTGACCATTCTCTTACACCAAACACGAAGATAAACTCAAAATGGATAAATGACCCCAATGTGAGGCCTGAATCTATCAAAACCCTAGAGGAGAACATAGGCAGTAACCTCTTCCACATCAGCCACAGCAACTTCTTTCAGGACATGTCTCCAAAGGCAAAGGAAACAAAAGAGAAAATGAACTTTTGGGACTTCATCAAGAAAAAAAGCTTCTGTGCAGCAAAGGAAATAGTCAACAAAATAAACAGGCAACCAACATAATGGGAGAAGATATTCGCAATTTACACTGCAGACAAAGGTCTGATATCTAAGATCTATAAAGAACTCCTCAAACTCAACACTCACAAAACAGATAATCACATCAAAAAATGGGGAGAAGACGTGAACAGACACTTCTCCAAAGAAGACATACAAATGGCTAACAGACACATGAAAAAATGTTCATCATCTTTAGCCATCAGGGAGATTCAAATCAAAACCACACTGAGTTACCACCTTACATTAATTAGAATGGCAAAAATCAACAAGACAGTAAACAACAAATTTGGAGAGTATATGGAGAAAGGGGAACACTTTTCCACTGTTGGTGGGAATGCACTTTGGTGCAGCCACTTTGGAAAACAATATGGAGATTCCTCCAGAAATTAAAAATAGAGTTACCCTATTACCCTGCAGTTGCACTACTGTGTATTTACCCCAAAGATGCAGATGCAGGACAAAGAAAGGCCACATGTAACCCAATGTTTGTAGCAGCAATGACACAGTCGCCAAACTGTAGAAATAACCAAGCTGCCCTTCAACAGACCAATAGATAAAGAAGATATGGTAGATATATACAATGAGATGTTAGGCCTTCATCAGAAAGGATGAGTACCCAACTTTTGTATCAATGTGGACGGGAGTGGAAGAAATTATGTGGAGTGAAATATGTCAAGTGGAGAGAGTCAATTATTATGGTCTCACTTACGTGTGGAGCATAAGGAAAAACATGGAGGACATTGTGAGAAGAAAAGGAAGGGTGAATGGAGAGAAATTGGAGGAGGGGATGAACCATGAGTGACTGTGGTCTCTGAGCAACAAACTGAGGGTTTTTCAGATAATCACATCAAAAAATGGGCAGAAGACATGAACAGACACTTCTCCAAAGAAGACATTCAAATGGCTAACAGACACATAAAAAAATGTTCATCATCTTTAGCCATCAGAGAGATTCATATCAAAACCACTCTGAGATACCACCTTACGCCAGTTAGAATGGCCAAAATCAACAAGACAGTAAACAACAAATGCTGGAGAGGATGTGGAGAAAGGGGAACCCTCCTCCACTGTTGGTGGGGATGCAAGTTGGTGCAGTCCCTTTGAAAACAGTATGGAGATTCCTCAGGAAATTAAATATACAGCTACCCTATGACCCTGCAATTGCACTAC
>CM052803.1:17605895-17632594 GCA_028533885.1 Nasua narica | reverse complement strand
TTGCTGTTTCCTGTCTTGTTGATTTTGGCAATTCTAACTGGTGTAAGGTGGTATCTCAGTGTGGTTTTGATTTGAATCTCTCTGATGGCTAAAGATGATGAACATTTTTTCACGTGTCTGTTAGCCATTTGTATGTCTTCTTTGAAGAAGTGTCTGTTCATGTCTTCTGCCCATTTTTTGATGTGATTATCTGTTTTGTGAGTGTTGAGTTTGAGGAGTTCTTTATAGATGTTAGATATCAGACCTTGGTCTGTAGTGTCATTTGTGAATATCTTCTCCCATTCTATGGGTTGCCTGTTTGTTTTGTTGATTGTTTCCTTTGCTGTGCAGAAGCTTTTTATCTTGATGAAGTCCCAAAAGTTTATTTTCACTTTTGTTTCCTTTGCCTTTGGAGGCAAGACTTTAAACAGCCACCATTTATTGGGCACTGACTCTATGCCAAACCTTGTGCTCAGCCCTTTTTTCCATTTAATCCTTATAGCAGTCTCATACATATATTCTCTTCTAATTTTTCTGTAGCCAAAAGAATATGAGAAAGGTTTACGTAAGTTAAGACTATGTTCAAGTTCACTCAGATTTTAAGAAGGGGATCTCAGATAGGAACCGGGCTACTTATGGCTATTTTTAACTACTATGCTGTTGTAGTAGAGAAGTAAGGTTTCCTGGGGGCTACAGAGCTTGAACTGGTCTGGGAGACTCTTCAGAGATAAGGCCTCATGTGTCCTGCCCTTGATCCTCTCTGGGTAGCAGAGGAGAGTAGAGGAGGCATGACTCAGCACTTGCTGATTTGGCCAAACATATGCAGTTGCCTTGCCTCTCTCTCTCTCTCCCTCAGGATGGTCCTGTGTCATGGTGTCATGATTACTATCTTCCTGTCATCATCACTGTTGTTATTAATAACACATGAATAATTCAAAAAGTAAGCTTTGAGGCACCTGCTTCCTTCCTGCCCTGGGGGAGCTGCCAAAGATATCTCACCCCCAGGTAGCCCATGTTGCTGCTTGAGAAGAACAAGAGGTGAAGGTGGAAGAAGACTTCATTTCTCCAAACTGGTTACATTATGCCTCTAATGGATTCAGAATCCCCTTCTCACCTGTGAAAGTCCCCACAAGCTGAGAGCCAGTAAATAAAAAGAACAGTGTTGGATAACACTGTCTTCCATTTCAAGGCATGTCATCTGATTTTTTCCTTATTGTGTTATGCTAGACACCATAGAGTACATCATTAGTTTTTGATGTAGTGTTCCAAGATTCACTGTTTATGTGTAACACCCAGTGCTCCATGCAATATGTGTCCTTATTTTTTTCTTTTTTCCCATATGAGATTTTCCCTGATGGACCTGGGGGAGTTGCTGGTTGGTAAGGACCAGATGCCCACCAGAGACAGAAAGCTCTGGGAATCAATTCTGTGTGGGTGGTCTCCAGAGGCTTCTTCTGGCCAGCCCTGAAGTGGAATCATCCAACAGAAGCCATGCCCTATGGATCAAGAAGCCCTGAAAAGAAGCAGGGGGATTTATACTCCTCAATAACCAGCCCAGTAGTGTGAATAATCAGTATTGTTTGCCCAGGATTGTTAAGTTCGTAACCCTGGAAGCCCCACATTCCATGAAGCCCCAGAAACACACAAGCCAGGATGATGAGCCTGGGGTCAGTAGTAACTCATGGAAGAACAAATGTCCAGAGGGGAAATTTGTTCTTCAGGACAGATTTTGACTTAAAAATCTTAAAACAAAATGAAACCCAACCATTTTTAATGCTTCTGACTGGACCCACACACTGTGGCTAAGAATGCATCTTCCATATCCCAGGCATTTTAAAAAAGTTTGAAATTTTTCTTGAGAGACTTTGTCTCTCAAGAGAGAAATAGGGCTCTCTTAAAAGTTGACAAAAAATAAAACTGTGGCAAAAATGTTGGTATTACAATTTTCTCCTTTTCCTCAAAATATTATAAAAACCAGAAGAAACAAAGGAAACAGATCTTTGATTGGAATGCAGAATGATTAAAATCATAGTCTTTCCATTCATGAGCAGTGTTTTTCAGCTAATAAACATTATTTTTTCTATGTCTATAATTTGTCTTTCTCTCATGTTGCTGAATAAACTGCACATATAATATGAACCCAAATTTGTAAACAGATATTGAAAATACACACACATACACATTAGAAAAAGACTAGAATAAAATACACCCAAAAAAGATGTGACAAAGACCATCCTTTCAAAATGACTTTTGGGGAGCCAGAGTGGTTCTGTTGGTTAAGCTTCTGCCTTCAGCTCAGGTCATGATCTTGGGGTCCTGGGATCAAGCTCCACATCAGGCTCTCTGTTCAGTGGGGAATCTGCTTTTCCCTCTCCCTCTGTGCTTTCTCTTCCTCTCTTCCAAATAAATAAATAAAATCTTTGAAAATAAAAAAAGAGATGACTTTAATGTTTTAGAAGAAACCATACCTTTCTCTATTGTCTCAGGATATACTGATACTGAAATTACAGTGAAAAGAATTCTCAGTTTAATGTTGAGAATCCTTTACCTGAAGCAAACTCTAAAATCTAACAATAAAATATGAATAATACCATATATTTCTAAAACAATTATAGTTTTTGGAATGCCATCACTCACAGATTTGTAGGAAGGGATGGAATAGGTATTACTATCTCCAAATCACAAGCAAGGAAGCCACAGCTCAGCGAAGTTAAGTGGCCTGCCCCAGATGGAAGCAGCTCACAGGTAAGACCTCACAGGGACAGACCTCAATTCCTCTAACACCCAGGTTTATGCCCTCTGTGGTCCAGGTTGCCTTCCCAAACTTTGAGGGCAGAAACCTTTTGAAGGCAGATGTCTTTAAAAATCAGCTAAGATCTCTTCCTGAGAGATGTGTCTTGTTTGTCCAGTGCACTACCTGCTCTTGCCTATTATTCTAGCATAATTATTAGTAGCACCCTTTTCACTCTCAGGAGTAGTCCATTAGAAAATAGGATATCTTGCCTCATTTTAGAAGATATCAATCCTCTTGAAATTTCTGTCAGGATTTCACAAAGCCACCCTTATGGTGCAGGGTGAATGGGCAAGTGACCTCCTGGCCTCATGCCCGGTGGGTGCAGTCTCCAGCTTTGAGCTCTGATTGTTATTCTGAGCATATATCCTCCCTTCAGCTGTGTCACTGTAAATAGAAAAACTGCAAAGAGTAGTACTCTCAGGAACTCAGATAAAATGTGACTGAGGGCAGCCCCACCTGGCCTATATTTGTTGTGTTAGGAGGCTTAGCAGGGCCCACGAGGGAGCCTGCTGCGTGCTAAAAGGTCCCAAATGGGTCCTGCTTTTTCATTTATTTTTTCAACAATCATACATTTAACAAATGATTATTGAGGACGAGCTAACTGTTAGGATTGTGCACAGGGCAAAGAACACAGGAGAAAAGGTCCCTTTGTTCATGGGGCTAATACTCTAATAGATATACAGACAATAGGAGAAATATGCACAAATATAAAATTTACATAAATAAGTGTTGTTCTAGTATATAATGGGAGTCTAATTCAAATTGGGTTGTTAGGGTAGGACTCTCTGAGGGGGGAGTTTTATGATGAAACCCAAAAAATGAAGAGAAGCCAGGCATAAAAGCACGTGGGCCAAAATAGAAACCATACATAGGAAAATCAAGTACAAAGTCCCTGGAATGAGAAGGTCTTGAAATAGTTGAAGAATGAAAGAAAGTTGGTGTGGCTGGAACGTAGTGAGCAAAGTAGAGAGTGGCATGAGGGAGGTTGCCAAGTCAGCTGGAGAAGCTCACACTGGAGCTGGTGAGGGTCTGGGCCATGGTTCTCAGGGCAATGAGAGATCACTGAGTGCCAAGTTACATGAACAGGCCACTATGGAGACTCTAAGGTGGGTGTTCTAGAGAAGAAAAAGTGTGAAGGCAGCAGAAGAGACAGGAGGCAGATGAATGGAGAAGTCTAAATGAGATAGGATGGTGCCACAGGCAACTGTGTTGCATTAAGATACAGAAGCTTGAATGGTTCTAAGGCTAAGTTTCAATACAGTTTGAACAGTAAAGCAAAATGATAGATATTGTGGGGGGAACATAAAAAAGTAAATAACCAAAGATTATATTTAAATTTCTAGCTTGAGTAAGTGGTAGATAAGGTGTCATTCTTTGAGGTGTGACAGAGAGGGAAGGCAAAGGTGGGGGGTGATGGGGGAAATAGGTGAAGGAGTCAAGGAGTTGTACTTGAGACATGTTATTTTGAGGTGCCTCAGAGTATCAAAATGGAGATGTCAAAGGGAGGGCTGGATATGCAAGACTGAAGGTCACAGCAGAAGTCTCTGTTGGAGACATACCTGTAGGAAGTGCTGGCCTATTTTGAAGGCAATATGGTAAAACTCTTCAAGAAAGAGCAAGTAGTCACTTGTGTCAAAAACTTACAGAGAATATGAAAAGATAAGGATAAGAATTTTTTATAGATTTGGTAAAAATTAGATGTCACTGGTGACCTTAATGAGAGCAGTTTCTGAGGAGTTACAGGCAAAGTTCACTATGAGGAAGGTTGAAGAGGAGATGGCGAACACATTTCTAGAAGTATGGCAGACCAAGACAAACATCCTGGTAATGATGGCTAAATGTAACAAACATAGCTTAGCTCACAAAAATAAGATAAACACCTAAATAACTAAATAAGTAAAACAGTTAAAAAACAAACAAAATGAATAAATAAGTAAAGCAGAAACTGAAAACTAAAATTATAATTATGCCCTTCCAGGTTCACTGGACAGGGGTATGAATTTTCATTTCTGCAAGTAAATGAAGCTGTGAGCCTGTGAGAGATAGGAAGTTGGAACTGAGACTTACCCTTCCCACCTACCTAGTAAAGCCTAGAGCTTTTGAAAGCTTTATCCCCAGGAACAGGGTAGATTAGAACATTTGGCCATTGCCCTGGGAGACAGCATAAAATACTCATCTTCCTTGACTTAAGCCCTAGGATGCATACTCAGTTGTTTATTTTATTATTTTATTTTATTTTTTAAGATTATTCATTCTGAGAGAGAGAGAGAGTGGGGGAAGAGACAGAAGAGAAACTCAAGCAGACTCCATGTTGAGTGTGGAGTCTTACTGGCCTCAATCTCATGACCCTGAGATCATGACCTGAGCTGAAATTAGGAGTCAGACTCTCAACTGACTGAGCCACCCAAGTGTCCCTTTTATTATTATTTTATTTTATTTTATTTTATTTATTTTATTTTATTTTAAGATAGATAATAGCTAAATGATAGAAAGATAGATGATAGATAGGTGGATGATAGATAATAGGTTTTAGAGAAAGAGAAAGTGAGAGCATGAGTACAGGGAGGGGTAGAAGGAGGGGGAGAAGGAGAATCCTCAAGCAGACACCCTGCTGAACACCAAGCCCACCAAGGTAGGGCTCAATCCCAGGACCCTGAGATCATGACCTGAGCCAAAATCAAAAGCTGTCCACCTAACCAACTGAGCCACTCAGGCATCCCTGAGATGCACACTCTTTTTAAAATGTTATCTAATACACCACTGAGAGAAATTTCTGCTGACTCTGAATCCCAACACCATACAACTTTTATGGCTTCTTTTTATGTTCCTCCCATACTAGCTTTCCTCCTCTTCCTTTCCCTGTCAGATTGTCCCTAGGAGCTCAGAATTCTTCTCCCTAATCTCATGGAACCAGTGCACTCTCTAAAACTACTGTGTTAAAAGGTCAACATCAGTGTTTCCAATATTAAACCCCAGACCCACCTTCCTCTTCAAGATGACCTGATGAACAAACAGGCTCAGCATTTCAATATTCTCATTTTCATGGCACTCATGATTATAAATATTGAAACCAAACAAAAAATGACAACAAAAAACAACAAAAAATAAAACCATATGTATCTACTTTCTTCTTTTTTGGTTATCCTTTACTAAAAGACCCCATAGTGCTATTTTCATTGAGAAAATAAAGAGTTTATATTGAAATTCATTGATCTCAAATATGGTTCCCTGAGGAGCTGGGCTGGAAAATGTTCTGGGTAACAAGTACGACCTAGCATTTAGAATGTCCCTCTATCAAAAAGTCAAGAACATGAAGCTTTTTGTCCTGCAGTGACCTTTTCACGCCTGATTTTCTTTTTCTAAGGTGGATACTCTGCCAGAAAGCTACTTAGTGTTTTGAAAAATGATCCCCAAGGGAGCCTAGCCTACCAGATTCCCTGGACCTGCACTGTAGCTGTGGACAGTGCTTAAATTCAGGCCCCAGTTATACTAAAATACTTCCATATAGAAGATCAAATGTGCTTATTTATTTTACATACATAAAACATAAATATGTAACAATATGTAAATATGTAATACATAAATACATATATTTAATATATAGATTTTATATGAATATGAAAAATAATTATATACATTTACAATGTGTATTTTACTTATTTTTTAAAAGATGAGATTAATTCAAACACATATGTACATGTTATTAGTTGGAGAGACAAAACAATATATGTTTATTTTTTATTTTATTTATTTTTAAAGATTTTATTTATTTATCTGACAGAGAGAAAGACATCACAAGTAGGCAGAGAGGCAGGCAGAAGGAGAGGGGGAAGCAAGCTCCCCACTGAACAGAGCCCGATGCGGGGCTTGATCCCAGGACCCTGAGATCATGACCCGAGCCGAAGGCAGAGGCTTAACCCACTGAGCCACCCAGGCGCCCCACAAAATATGTTTAAAAGTGAAATCAGAATTGAGATCAGTTCTATAATTATACACTAAGTTTAACAGCACTTCCTAGCAGCCAAGGCAAAAACAGAAAGAGGTTTGGTTGCATAGCTCTCACTATCTTTTTTTTTTTTTTTTACTTACTTGACAGAGTTTATAGGTAGGCAGAGAGAGAGGGGGAAGCAGGCTCCCTGCTGAGCAGAAAGCCCGATGCGGGGCTCGATCCCAGGACCAGGACATCATGACCTGAGCCGAAGGCAGAGGCTTTAACCCACTGAGCCACTCAGGCACCCCAGCTCTCACTATCTTATCAAAAGGGCTATACCTGTTGTTTAAGAGAAGGGTGTGATAATGAGCATGCCAATCACAAAAGTAAAGACAGCAATTTTCAAAGACATTTGAATACATATTTCATGTATATAAAATATGAAAAACCTGTATATATTGCTAATGCCAGGAATTCCAGGAATTATAAATTTCCAATTTTGCTGATGGATTGTTCTGGCAATACTTCAATAGATTCAAATTCCAGGTGGCAGTATGTTACTATTCATTTGCTTATGATCCTTTGTTAAAATAAAATTTATTTGTTCAAAAGGAATAAAGAGGGGCGCCTGGGGTTCTCAGTGGGTTGAAGCCTCTGCCTTTGGTCATGATCTCAGGGTCCTGGGATTAAGCCCCGCATTGGGCTCTCTGTTCAGTGGGAGCCTGCTTCCCCCTCTTTCTCTGCCTGCCTCTCTGCCTACTTGTGGTCTCTCTCTCTGTGTCAAATAAATAAATAAAAATCTTCAAAAGGAATAAACAGGAAAGAGAACAGGAGTACCACATGTAAAATGATGAATAAATAGTTTTATGGAATGAGTTAATGAAATACACAAAGCTACTGGGCTGTAGTGAACATGGAAGCCAGTCTGTCAGCACCCTGGATCGGATCTGGGTGTAGAGTCCTTGGGTACAACTGAGGTGAAGATAAGAAGGGGTTGGAAACTGGGTAAATTCATTAGAAGTCTGTACCGCCATACAGTAGCCACCACCCTCATCCTCTGTGCTCAGAGGAGGACACTCAGTAATACAGCATTCTTCTCAAGGTGGCTTTTCTCTAAAAACATTGAAAAATATATGGGGGACATGGAGGCATTTTGTTTGGATAATAACACCCCAGAGTGAAGTCCTCCTCATTCTGGCAAAGGATGAAATGGCTTTTGGTCTGAGGACTGATGTTATTATTCTTCCCCACACCACAGAGAGCTCCTGGTCAGAAAGTGTATAAATGGGAGACTATCAAAGATCACCAAGCATATAAGGAGAATCAGCAAGATGGAAGGGAAAGGCTAAAATATATAAAATAGAAAATACAGCCCTAGAGGAAACAGACAATTTAGGGAATAGAAACTTAGAAAGAAATGAAGACAAGATTCCTAATGTATTCAATAAGATTAAAAAAAATTTATAAACATAAAACAAAAAGAGTACTTTAAACTGGTAAATTAAATACAAATAACATGAAGAAAAGGAAAATGGAAAGCAAAGTTGAGAAAATCTTCCGGAATAAAGATTAAAAAACAAAGATATATATGAAATACATATATTCCAGAAGATCCAACAGCTAATAGAAGCTCTAGAAGAAGAGAACTGATAAAATGGATGGGAGGAAATTATCAAATAAACACTGGAAGAGATTTTCTTAGAGCAGAAGGTATTGAGTTTCAAATTAAAAAGACCTACTGCAGGCCCACCAAGATCCTATGCTTAGTCACATTCTCAAAAAACAAGAAGAATATCCTAAATGCTCCCAGAAGGACAAAAAGTAATTCACCTATGACATGTCAGAATGAAAAATAAATAATATTTCTTATGAATAACCTTGGATATTAGAAAATTAGTAACCTTGGGTATTAGAAAATTAAAAACACAAAACAAAGCAAGACCAGTAATATTTTGAAAGAATGTATAGAAATACAATAGTGATACATTAAAAACATTAGATGTTTTTTGAAAAACAAAGGGGAACAAAAATGTGGAACATGAGGGAGGAAGGGAGGAAATGAAGTAAGGCAAAGAGGGAGAAACAGGGAAGAAGGAAAAAAAAAAGAATTAGAAGGAGGGAGGGAGGCAAGAGGAAGGAAGACATTTTTATATGTCTTTCAGCAAAACAAAGCAAAAAACCAAGAAAGAGGAAGACATGGGGCTACTGGGAATAGTAAATTCCACACAGGAGAGCAGGAAAGGAACCTCTCTTGTTCCTTCTTCCGTTTCCTTCCTTCTTTCAATAGTCATGTGATAATCTACCCTACGGATGTTCTGTAAGTCCTTTCGTTGTTTGAGATTTCAACTGTTTCCATCTTTTCACTCTTAAGATTATACTGCAGTGAAAATACTAATGAATGTAGCTTTTTTTCTTCTCCTCAATCACTCCAGGAAACAAATTTACAAGGTTAGCATAGTTGGGTCAAAGGACGTAAATATTATAGAGTTTTAGTACATCACTTGCATTGCTTTCCAAAAAGCTTATATTGACATACTATTTTCATAGTCAAGTTATCCAACTACATTAAGCCTTAATTTCCTGATTCATAAAATGGAAACTATAATAACTCCTATCTGATAGGGTTGTGAGGACCAAATGAAATGAAGCATATATAGTATTTAGCATTTAGTAAATGTTTAGAAATGCTAGATTTTTATTAGACCTGGAAGATTTGGAACAGAACCACAGAGGGTTCTGGAAGGGTGAAGTGCAGCAAAGCAGAAGGCTAGAGAAAAGTAAATAAAAATAGTAGGATAGAGATTTTATTGTTACTATCAATTTCTTTTGAGTTTTTAATTCTTTTTTTTTTTTAGATTTTATTCATTTACTTTATTTGAGAGACAGAGAAAGTGAGAGAGAGCATGAGAGAGGAGAGAAGGTTAGAGGAAGAAGCAGACTCCCCGTGGAGCTGGGAGCCCGATGTGGGACTCGATCCTGGAACTCAAGGATCATGACCTGAGCCGAAGGCAGTTTCTCAACCAACTGAGCCACCCAGGCGCCCCGAGTTTTTAATTCTTTTTAAAAAATATATCTTGTGATTTTAAGCCCAAATATGAAACACACCAAAATGAAGCAAGATTTCAAGTAAGTAACAAAAATCAATCAAAGAAAATAAGCCCCTTTGACTTTACCATGTGGAACCTTCTATTCTGGCACAGTAGTAATATAATAAGACACCCAGAGATGAAATGCAATCCTGCTCTTAGTCTCTTAGTACCACAATATTTGATGGAACAATTAAATTATTCACTTATCTTTTCTCCCACTGTCTCTTATCCTGATCTGAGAGGACTTGTCTTGTTTACCTTTGTAACTTCAACACCCAGAGCACTGCCTGCCACTTTTGAGTGAATAAATGAGTAAAATGAAGTAAGTCTTAATAATATAAACATTGTTTTTTAAATTTTAACAATGTAAACACTCAGACAAAGAATGGAAGACTTTGTTGAGGTGGAAAGATGTATTAAAATAATAACTTTCAGAAGCGAATGGAGTAAATGAGGAGGTAGAGGAAAAATTAGGGTTGCTAAGATCTTTATCCATAAAGTGTTAATAGGAGGGTTACTAGAAAAAGTAATAAATATTAAATATATTATTTAAATTACTTCAAGTTATTGGCTAATATAAATAATGCTGGTATGAATATTTGTGTACATGTCTTTGTGCACACATTATTTATTTATTTATATTTATTTATTTATTTATTTATTTTTAAAGATTTTATTTATTTATTTGACAGAGAGATCACAAGCAGGCAGAGAGGTGGGCAGAGAGAGAGGGGGAAGCAGGCTCCCGGCTGAGCAGAAAGCCCAATGCGGGGCTTGATCCCAGGACCCTGAGATCATGACCTGAGCCAAAGGCAGAGGATTTAACCCACAGAGCCACCCAGGTGCCCCTGTGCATACATATTTTATTTTCATTGGGTAAATTTCTAGAAATGGGAATGTCTACAAAAAGCAAATATATAGAGATAGAAAAGAGAGTAGTGAATGGCAATGGCTGGAAGTGGGAGTGGTTTTGACTGTAAATAGGCATAAGAAATTTTCTAAGGTGATAGAAATGTTCCCAAACTAGGTTATGGTGATAGTTACACAACTCTATAACTATACTAGAATCATTGACTTGCACACATACAATTTTATAATTTTATAAGTGATATCTTGATAAAGCTGTTTTGAAAATATAGTAAGTAAAGTTTCTAGAAGAAAATCATAGGGGTATATTCTTGTGACTTAGGAATGGCAAACATACCACAGAAAGAAATAATTATAAATAAAAAATTAATTTTAATCAAGATTAAAATGTTTTGCCTGCCAAAAACATAATTAAGAAAATTAATAAACAAGTCACAGACTGATAAAAAATATTTGAAAAATAAAAATTTGAATAAATCATCTGTCAAAGATGATTTTGGTGTAATGGGGGAAATTCGAATATTGTCTGGGTATTTGTTGATGAGATGGAAATTACCGTTTAGTGAGTTTGGTGATAATACTACTCTAGAAAATACATTTTCTGTAGGAAAATGTCCACATTTTTTGGAGGAACATTCTAAGTTTTAAGGATGAAATGACATGTGTCTAATAAACAACTTTTCAGCAAAAAAAAAAAGAAAAAGAAAAAGAAAAATTTGACAAAGACCTCACTCTTCTACTACAACTCAAAAATAAAAAGACAAGCAAACGGATTTTTTAATGGGCAAAGAAATTTGACCACACACCTCACAAGCACACACACATACTAATGAACACATGAGTAACTACTTAATGGCATTAGTCATAAAGAAAATACAAATTAAAACTATGATAAGATACCACTACACAACCTATCAGACTAGCTAAAATTTAAAGAACAAATAGTGAAAAAGATATTGAGCAACTAGTACTTGCAAACATTGTTAGTGGGAATATAAAAGGGTACATGCAGTTTGGAAAAAAAGTTCTGCTGATTTCTTCTAAAGTTAAACATGTACTTACTCAACAATTCCACTCCTAGGTATATTAAAAAAAATACATCCACAAAAAAATACTTGTAGAAGAATGTTATAGCAGTCTTATTCATGAAGACCAAAAGCTAGAAACAGGTTAGGAATCTATCAATAAGAGAATAAACAATGAGAAGAGATTATTGATAAAGGGAATGCCATGAGCCAATCTCAAAAATATGTTGATTTAAAAATAAAATATTTCAATTAAACAATATTTATTATATGGATTTCTTTTATATAACTTATAGAACAGGGAAAACTAGTTTGTGATGGAAAAAAAATCTAAGCAGTAGTTGTTTTTTGGTGGGAGAGAGATGGGGATTGCCTGGGAGAAAGAAAAGAATGTAATATTCTATATCTTGACAGAGCCTTGAATTACAGAGGAATATGCATTTATCAAACCTCATAGAAACATAGACTTAAAGTTTGTGCATTTTATTTTATGTAAATTTTATTTCAAAAGGAGAAAGAAAAATTTTACTTCAAAAAGTGAAAGGAGAACTGTAAAATACTGTAAGCTGAAGTGTTTAGAGGAGCATACTGGTATCTGAGCTTGCTTTGAAACTCATCAAAAAATAAGATGGATTGATGGATGGTATGTGAGGATGAATAGATAGATATGTGATAAAGCAAGTGTAGTGAAATGTTAATTGTTGGATCTAAGTGATGTAAATATGGTTGCTCATTATATATTTTTTAACTTTTGTGTATATTTCATAGTGGCATAATAAGTTCTGGGGAAATATAATCAATGGAAGAACTAAAATAATTTAACTATGAAATACGGAGAAGATGATAATTTGGGTTGGGGACAGCAGGTGAATTAAATCCTTATTTCTCCTCTTACTGAGTCAATAGATATTGTCTAAATCTAATAAATCAACAATTGGATGTTCATATTATTTAGAGCAATGGAAGTAAAGAACACAAGAAAGAAAATATACAATTTTAAAAATTATCTCTAAAAAATGTATCTCTGAGACATAAGATGAAGGTATGTGTGCATTAAACTTGCCTTTCATAGTAACCTATTTTTTATCTTCTGATTTTTTTTTTACCCTATAATGCTTTACTTTGATCAAAAGAACACACGGAAAATGTCTCTGAGCCTGCAGACACATTTAGCAGCTGAAGGACTGCTGGAGACCTGAGCCCAAAGCTCTCTGCCCACACTCTGGAGCTGAAGTGATTGATGATACTGAGAGGTGTCACCGCTGGAAGGAATTCAGGATCAGAACTGCTTTTATTTTGTGTCAAGGGTTTGGACTCCATGGCTGCCTGGTATCTAGCAGGTGAAGTGCATAGTTGAATGTGTTTGGATTAATCCAAGAATGGACCATCATTGGAGTAAGACAAGTGCCCACAGACAAAGTATACATTAAGTTTTAATTGATTCCTAAAGTTATTCCTCTTTTCCAAAATAAAATAGGTTAAACAACATGGCAATTTGGAAGTTAATAGTTGTCTTAATGGAAATAGATGTAAATTATCAAGATGCATAGTACCTGATCCTAATAGTGGAGTTAATGTTATTACAATAGAAAATACAAACTCTCATCTGAATTACCTTCTTCTACATTTGATGGTAGTCTGTGTTGAACAACTTGCTTCCTACCACCTGCTCTATGGCATTAAAATCTGGAGATTCTTTGGTTATAAAGTTACCTAGGTTTGGTGCTTCAGATTGAGGATGGCTACTTTTAGTAGAGACCAGGAATTGCAATCCCATGAGCAATTACCATTTATCCATGCACCCATCCATCCATCCATTCACCCATCCACTTATCTAACAAATACTAATTAAATACTAAATACAGCGCTCATTCATTCTAGGAATTAAAAAAAAATTTCTATGGAGAAAATAAACAAGATTCCTGTCTTTGCATAGCTTACTTTTATCTATTAAGAAGCAATATTATTACATGATTGAATGCTATGAAGGAAATTATTAAAGTACCTGAGTTGAGAAGAAATGGTGGAAAAGAAGTCTTTATTTATAGCATTTTAGGTGGACCAGATTAAGAATTCAGCTATGAGAAGAACATGAGGTAGTCCCCTTCATATGGAGGAAACAGCAAAATCAAAGCTCTGAGGTTAGAAAGAAGCTGGTGTGTTTGATAAACAAAATGAAAGATATAATAGCTGGATTTTAGAGTGGCATGAATTCAATGGAGTAGGAGGTTGGGGACAGATCTTATAGGCCAAGTAGGTCATAGTAAGGAATTTGGATTTTATTTTCATATGAACAAGAAGTTATCAAAGTATTTTAAGAAGGAAAGTGACAACAGAAATTACATTTTCAAATTCATTCTAGATGGTCTGTGGAGAATGATTATGGGAGGCTATGGAAACTGAAGACTTTTTGAAATTTTTTAGTGAGATGTGATGGTGACATAAAAGCGGGTGGTAGAGGAAATGTATGACTCAAGATGTTATGGCCCTCTAGTTTTCCAATTATTTTTGCCCAAACTTACCTGTACTGTGACTTCAGGATTGAAGTTCCTCTGTATGCTTTTTAAAGTAAAATCCTCCTCTGGTTCTTTGGGACCTGGAAGGAGGTTTTAGTTTACAGCATCTTTAGGTGGCAATATAGCTTGCTTGAGACTAAAACTTGGTTGGAGGAGTTTTCATACTTACTCAGAAAGTGTCCTGATACTCTCTATAGACAATCCCACTTCAGTGGAGCCACCTGGGACCTACTCCAACTCTGAGCAGATCCTGGCTCCTCTCCATGTCTTTGCTCTGCTTTATCTTCTCTCTTTACTCTTGGGTAGGACCACTCCACTCCACTCCAAAGGCCTCACATTGTCCTTAAGATAAGATACATCCCTTATCCAACAGTTCTAGAAAAAGTTATGGAATTGACTCTTATTAACAATATAGCCATTGGCTAGGTTTGAGTCAGCTGTCAACTGCTCCAGTCAGTCAATGTAGGATGGAGCCAGACACTTAAACCATATTGTTGGAGACTGACAGGAGGATGATTCTTCAAGTAAAACCAAGAGCTGGTACCATCAGAAGAGGGAATAGATGTTTGGTGAAGAAAACCAATGACATTCCCCAAAGAGTCTTTCAATATGGTTCATGAGCTCTCTCTTCCAAGAAGTGTTTATCTTGCTCCATAAAGAAGCTTCGCTCCCCTTGGGGAACTTGGCTTGATCAGTGTAGTTGACTTTATTTGTTTGTTTGTTTTTGAGAGAGAGAGAGCACTTAGGGGAGGGATAGAGATAGAGAATTTTAAACAGGCTCCACGCGCAATGCAGGGCCTGACAGAGGGCCCAATTTGAGGCTCGATTTAATGATCCTGAGATCATGACCTGAGCTGGAATCAAGAGTTGGATGCTCAACTGACTGAGCCACCCAGGAATCCCTTGATTTTCTTGTTAAGAGAAGGTGTAGACAAATGTCAGTGACTTCATATGTAATCTTCCAGGGAAGTCTTGACAGAGGAGGAGGATAAACTTAAGTCATGGCTCTCACTGCCTGAAGTACTATGGAGTTATTTTTTCAAAACATAATTTCGGGTGCCTATCCCCTGCCAGGAGCCATGCTAAGTGCTTGAGGTTCAATGGTAAATCATGTTTATGTTGTATTTAAAAGAACTCATGAATGAAGCACAATACAAATTTGGATGAGTCCTCAGTCAAATTGTGAGTAAATGCATGACAGAGTAGCACATAAGTTTCACTCTGAGAGAGGCCATGAAGTCAGTAATAGAAGCAGAAGCAGAAGCAGAAAGAGGAGGAGGAAGAGGAAGAGGAGGAGGAGGAGGAGGAGGAGGAGGAGGAGGAGAAAGAAGTTATTTCTGTTCCCAGAGCCTTCACAAATGTTATGTTCATTAACTATGTTTCTGATCAGGTCACTGGTTTGCTTACAACCCTCTGTGGTTTTCTTTGCCTGTGGAAATAAAATCTGATCTTTTTACTAAGGGCTCTAGCCCCACCATGATTTACTACAGATAGGTGTCTCCCTAAAATGCTGATGCCATCCCTTCTGCCTGGAACAACTTCCTAGCCTGTCCAAATCCTACTCACTTCTCCAGACTCAGCTGCAAGAAGCCCTAATCGCCCAGGCAAAAACCCTTTTCATTGCTTCCTGCCTTTGTGCTTCGATGATCTTTTGCTTTTACCTCCACCCTCACACACAATGATGATTACCCATGTTACTGTGGGACCTCTGCCTATTAGCTTCTCTCCGAAGATCATGAGCCACTCGAGAGCAGAGGCTGGTCTCACATAACCCTGTTCAAGACTCTGAAGACAAAGAGAATACTTTCACTAAATCCCTTCAGGCTTAATTTCCTTATTTTCCTCTTGAAAACAGCTTCCTAATGTTTTAAGCCAAGATACTGAGGGAGGCCATGGTGTCTTTCTTTCCAGAAAGGTTTTCTTGGCCATAGCCCTTTTAACTATGGAAAACTGTCTTGTCAAATGCTGTGGCAAACCTTTCTGGATTCAATTAATTAAACAGCAACTTGAAATAAGCTGTCAGAGTAATCCCTGGTTCTGCCTTATTGCTACTTGTGCTGAGAGTTTGCAACCGGTACTAGTAGGCTGGTTTTAGGCAGGACAAAACTGGAGACTGGAGCTCTCACTCTCTACAGACTAACCATTGTCATCAGCCATTGTGTGAGGTAAAGAGAATAGAAGGCAGGGGACGGAAGTGTGTGTGGCTTTCCTTTCCCCATAGCAATCTTAATATTTTTAGTTATTAATGTGGCGTTGCTACATTGTACTTTAAAATGCCCAGTCTAGAGGCATTTGATGTAGTCCATCCAAATCAGATTATACCAGGTACAATGTAGCAGTAAATATTCAAGCTCTTGAGAAGACATCTTTATGAGTAATATTTGTGGGAGCCTGTTCTTAATAAGTAAGGGCATGGCTGAATGGTTTAAAAAATGTTTACTGATATCATTCTCAATGGGGAAAAGCTGACAGCCTTCCCTTTGAGATCAGGAACACGTCAAGGATGCCCACTCTCACCACTATTGCTCAACATAGTACTAGAAGTCCTAGCGACAGCAACCAGACAACAACAAAAAGAAATAAAAGGCATTCAAATTGGCAATGAAGAAGTCAAACTCTCTCTCTTCGCAGATGACTTTATATGGAAAACCCAAAAGACTCCACCCCCAAACTACTAGAACTCATACAGCAATTCAGTAATGTGTCAGGATACAAAATCAATGCACAAAAATCAATTGCTTTCCTATACACTAACAATGAAAATATGGAAAAGGAAATTAGAGAATAGATTCCATTTACTGTAGCACCGAGAACCATTAGATACCTGAAAATAAACCTAACCAAAGAGGTAAAGGATCTATACTCGAGGAACTACAGAACGCTCATGAAAAAAATTGAAGAAGACACAAACAGGTGGAATAGCATTCCATGCTCAGGGATCAGAAGAATAAACATTGTTAAAATGTCTATACTGCCCAGAGCAATCTATACTTTCAATGCCATCCCGATCAAAATTCCACCAGCTTTTTTCAAAGAGCTGGAACAAACAATCCTAAAATTTGTATGGAACCAGAAAAGACCCCGAATTGCTAAGGAAATGTTGAAAAAGAAAAACAAGGCTGGGGGCATCACATTGCCTGATTTCAAACTTTACTACAAAGCTGTGATCACCAAGACAGCATGGGATTGGCACCAAAACAAACACACAGACCAGTGGAACAGAATAGAGAGGCCAGAGACGGACACATAACTCTATGGTCAAATAATCTTTGACAAAAAAGGCAAAAATATCCAGTGGAAAAAAGACAGTCTCTTCAATAAATGTTGCTGGAAAAATTGGACAGCTATATGTAGAAGAATGAAACTTGACCATTCTCTTACACCATACACGAAGATAAAATCGAAATGGATAAAAGACCTCAACGTGAGGCAGAAATCTATCAAAACTCCAGAGGAGAACATAGGCAGTAACCTCTATAACATTAGCCACAGAAACTTTTTTCAGGACATGTCTCCAAAGGCAAAGGAAACAAAAGCAAAAATAAACTTTTGAGACTTCATCAAGATAAAAAACTTCTGTACAGTGAAGGAAACTGTCAACAAAACAAACAGGCAACCCACAGAATGCCAGAATATATTCACAAATGACACTATAGACAAAGGTCTGATATCTAAGATCTATAAAAAACTCCTCAAACTCAACACTCACAAAACAGATAATCACTTCAAAAAATGGGCAGAAGACATGAACAGACACTTCTCCAAAGAAGACACACAAATAGTTAACACACACATGAAAAAATGTTCATCATATTTAGCCATCAGAGAGATTCAAATCAAAACCACACTGAGATACCACCTTATACCAGTTAGAATGGCCAAAATCAACAAGACAGTAAACAACAAATGCTGGAGAGGATGTGCAGAAAGGGGAACCCTCCTCCACTCTTGGTGGGAATGCAAGTTAGTGCAGACACGTTGGAAAACAGTATGGAGATTCCTCAGGAAATTAAAAATAGAGCTACCCTATGACTCTGCAATTGCACTACTGGGTATTTACCCCAAAAAAGCAGATGCAGTACAAAAAGGGCCACATGTACCCCAATGTTCATAGCAGCAATAGCCACAATCACCAAACTGTGGAAAGAACCAAAATGTCCTTCGACAGATGAGTGGATAAGGAAGATGTGTTACATCTATACAATGGAATATTATGCTTCCATCAGAAAGGATGAATATCCAACTTTTGTATCAACATGGACGGGACTGGAAGAGATTATGCAGAGTGAAATAAGTGAAGCGGAGAGAGTCAATTATCTTATGGTCTCACACGTGTGGAGTATAAAGAAAATCATGGAGGGCATTGTGAGAAGGAAGGGAAGGGTGAATGGGGGGAAATCGGAGGGGGCAATGAACCAGGAGAGACTGTGGACTCTGAGCAACAAACTGAGGGTTTTGGAGGGGAAGGGGTGGGGGTGGGCGAACCTGGTGGTGGGTATTGTGAAGGGCACATATTGCATGGAGCACTGGGTGTGGTGGATGAACAATCAATCTTGTAACACTGAAAAAATGAAATAAACATATTTAGGGGAAAAATGTTTACTGGATTTTAGGGTTAAAATCCTGGTCTAGGAGTTTAGGGGGAGGAAGGAACAAAAGGGAAAGTGAAGAATATATCTATGCTTCAGTGATTCACTCCCACTGTTTTTTGGTCCATTAAGGTTTTACTGGGGAAAATAGTTATCTTTGACAGCCAGAGCCTTCTGAAAAAAAAATTTCAGATGATTGATGAATTTTTAACAAAATCGCAAGCTAAGAGACAATGACAGTGGAATGTGCATTTCTATTCGCAGGAAGTTTAAGGTTTCAACTCACACATCAGATCCTACTGATTGGAAATGCCTTTTATATTCCTGTGTTGAAAAAAATTGCAAAGAAACTTCTGAATAAACTGGGTACGTATGCCATGATCGACTAGCCATGAGTGTGGAATGACTGAGTGAATCAAAAGAAATTTGAATACTCCATCAAGCAACTACGAGAACCTATGGGAAAACAAAACAAAACTCTTAATTATCAATTCATCACCAGGGCCCCTGGGTGGCTCAGTTGCTTGAGCAACTGCCTTAGGCTCAGGTCATTATCCTTGAGTTCCCTTGATCCAATGTTGGGATCAGGTCCCACATTGGGCTCCCAGCTCCACGGGGAGTCTGCTTCTTCCTCTAACCTTCTCTCCTCTCATGCTCTCTCTCACTTTCTCTGCCTCTCAAATAAATAAATAAATAAAATCTTTTAAAAAATAAATTCATCACTAAAACAAATTATTTATTGTGTGGGAAAGAAGCACATGATTTCTACGGAAGTTGCTCAGATGATAGGAGATAATTCTGGAGTTGCTGGTAGCCATCTTCCACCAAGAGGAGAGAAACTGCTTGAAAGTAAGGACAAGCCAAAGAAATCAGAGCCAAAACGCAGAGACTGATTTCTGAAGACAGATTTTCCAATTCTGGATCTAGCTATGCCTTTAGTCAGGAAGATCCACCCTTGGACTTTACTTACAGAGCCAATTATTTCCCCTTTACCTAAGCCAGTAAGTGCTGAGGTTATATTATTTGCAACCCAGTGTTCTAATAGGTTTGTAGGAAGAGCCTAGAGAGGAATCTTTTAGGAAGGCCACTTAATTTCTTTTGTTTTTGAATGGTCTTATCTGTCAATGGAAAAAAATAAACTTATCTGTATTTGTTTAATTGGATTATTGTAGAGACCAGCTGAGATAACAGAAATTAAATTTCTTTGACAAATTTATGTAGAATTTTAAAAATTAAGTTCCAGGTGTATGTGTGTGGCTGTGTATGTGTTAAGGAAGAGAACTAGCTTATCTGTATGTCAGATAATGATGTAGATAATCCACTACCTTTTATATCTTTTCTCTCTCATATGCATGTGGATGTCACCAAAGCTAGCAAATTCTTTCCTTTGTTGGATCTATGTTTCCAAAGGAATTTTCTATATGATTTAACACTTTGATTACTTATTTTCCTACAGTGTCTTGAAACTCATTTCTAATTAGAATTTACTAAGAAAGAACTTACTAGAATCTAAGAAATTACTAATTTCTTCATACTGCCTGTAATGCCCTCCCTATATAGCACTCTGAGATAAATTCTCTGGATCTGGCCCTTCCATTGATTTTATTTTAGACTTAGGTAGCTTTCTCTAATTCCAGTGTATTCTAAGAGAGCTATTGGAATATCAGTGCTGGAAAGCCCTCTTTAACACTCTCTAGGTTTATGAATGCTCTGTTCCATTCATCATCCTTGCTGTGGGCTCCATCATTCAGCTTCTGTGTGCTGTATATCCCCCAAAGTCCTGGTACCCTTTGAGGGTGCCCACTTGATTGAGATAGCATCTCAAGTGTGTAGAAGAGTACACTGTGTTTCTGCCCCACCACCAGGGCCTTTTCTGGTTTGAATCTCAAAGGTCAAGTCTGCAGATTACAGCCATAAAAGGATCATCTAATTGTTCAGAAAGCCAATAGACATGTGTGTTTTCTTTCTTGTTTTTGGTTTGACTCTTATTCTTGAGATATGGCTCCTTTGAAAAACCATCTGAACCAGGAGAATAACTCATATATTTCTTTAGGTCAATCCCCTTTTTCATTCAAATAGAAGTACATGCCCATTCCTCTTTCTCAAGTATGTGCCCATTCCTCTGGTTTGTATTGCACTTATTTCACACAAAGTTTACATGAGTACTTTTGCTTTTGCTTACCAAATTGCCTTGTTGGGCACCATCCTGATTCTTCTGCGTAGTGGCAACTCAAAGTTGTGTGGGGTAGACTTCCCTGAAAGCTCAGGGCAGTGGAGGGGATTTTATTGTACCCATCACAGCAAATGATCCAAGTTTAAAATTTGAGGTTTCTCTTTTGAAGTTCTCTCTGCCAGGAGCACCTAGCTGGGTCAGTTGGTAGAGCAAGTAGCTCTTAATCTCAGGGTCATAAATTTAAGCCCCACTTTGGGTGTAGAAATTACTTAAAAATAAAATCTTAAAAAAAAGTGAAGAGAAAGAAAGATTTTAAAATAATGATATAATATATTATATGTAATTTATACATAATAAACTAATAATAAAATTCTTTCAGCCATTTCTTCTCTTGTAATCATTTCATACTTTATCCAACCTTCTGCTGAATTGATGAGCCTCCTCTCTTTTCTTTGATCTCTATCTCCCTGTAGCTTACTCATGCCAACCCCATGAGCTTGTATTTAGGTATTATTCAGAACAATTTTGTGTGATCTCTTTATTTGTTTCTCTCTGTCTCTCTTTCTCTGTCCCTGTCCCTCCCTTCTCCTCTATTCTTTCTCATTTTCTCTCTCTTATTTTGTTTATTTATTCCTCATATAGCAGCCCACCCTTGCCCATATGAGCTCAATAATATGATTATTAGATGGTGCTCCTAAAACAGAGAGTTCTGTATAATCCCTCTCCCCCGTCAGAGGCACTGGACACTTAGCTCTTGAAATAAATTATTTCATTCTCAGTATTGTTCACACAATGAATTCACATCAATTTAATGGATAATATATGAGAAATCATGAGAGAATTAGCCTGAACTTTATTAGATCTAACATATGCTAGCTATTATTTGTATATTATTGACAGAATAGGTGCTTAATATACATTGGGTCATTGGATAAATAAATGAGTGAATGAACAAAGAAACAAATTGAGCATGGAAATAAAAGGATTCTATAGGCAAGAATGTTCCAGGAAAATCATCATAACCTCTCACTTCCCCTTAGTTGCATTGGCTTTTCTTATTGATGTTGCAGAAAGGCTTTTAATATCCAAATGAGAAAGAGAACTGCTTCATTCATCCCATTTTGCAGATGGAAATGCTGAGGAATATAAATCTGGCTTTCTAAAAGACAGGTAGCTGGTAAGAATCTAGACAGGCTGAGAAATGCTTACAATATGGGCGTTGCAGTAAAGCTGTTTGGGTTAATATTAGATGTACGACAAAAAATTTGCAAACTTTGGCAAATTATAAACTTACTGGCAAGATGGGGATAATTGCACCTACCACTTAGGGATGTCGAGTAATTACATAAGAGATTCTATGTGGAGTGCATGGTATATCCACTGTGCAAATACCAAGCATGCCATGATTGGTCCAACTCCTGGTCAAGACTCTGTAATTGTGAAAACTTCTGTACATTGTCTTTCTTCCTTTCCTCCACTCCTCATGCTTCTTACTACTAATAAGCAGATCCATTCTTCATCATTACAAGACAGTTTTATAAGGCTAGGCACCCCCCTGAACTTATGTGTTGAAATCTGAATGCCCAGAACCTCACAATGTGACTATATTTAGAGAAATGTAGTAATAAATTTGGAAAAATTATCTCTTTATTATTTAAAGAGATAATTATATTAAATTGAGGTTGTTAATTCAATATGACTTGTGTCCTTATTAGAAGAGGAAATTTTGGTGCAGACAGTAGAAAGGGAAGACCATGTGAAGATACAAGGAGAAGATGGCCATCTACAAGCTAAGCAGAGAGGCCACAGAAGCAACAAACTCAGCTGACATGCTCATCTTGGAATTTTAGCCTCCAGAACTATGAGAAAATTAATTTGTTGTTTAAGCCACCCATTCCATGTACTTTGTCATGACAGCCAATACTGAGTAATATAGACAGAAGAGGGCCACGCCTCCCATTTCAGAAACTGATGCAGGAAATAGAAAAATAAATGTGGGAGTATCATTTGATGGTCAGGATTTTATTTTGCAGTTGTAATTCATAGCAGAATCTTCCATAGACCTACAGGAGTGGAAACAGAAATTTCTTTCTTTCTTTTTTTTTTAAAGATTTTATTTATTTGTTTGAGATAGAGACAGTGAGAGAGAGCATGAGAGGGGAGAAGGTCAGAGGGAGAAGCAGACTCCCCATGGAGCTGGGAGCCCGATGTGGGACTCAATCCCAGGACTCTGAGATCATGACCTGAGCTGAAGGGAGTTGATTAACCAACTGAGCCACCCAGGTGCCCGGAAACAGAAATTTCTAAAATAGTATATTTCAAATGAGCTCTGTAGAAAACCAGTATGAAAGGTTTCCTTAAAAAAAATGAAAAGACAAAATTTCTAAGAACACTGAGTTTGGGAAGGTTCTAAAGCCTCCCACCCTCTCTTAAAACTCACAGTACATATTAAAGGCTTTGAGAAATTCTAGAGAAAACAAAAACAGAAATTTGTTATTATAAAAAGAGAAGATTGTAAATCTTTCCCCCCCCCTGATTAACAGTTGTTAAGCTCTAGTTGAACTAGTGTGCCATGAAACATACTTTCTGAAATTCTTATTTAATGGTTCCTCCAATATGCAAAGAATCAGCCTAGAAGCAAACTGAATTTATAATGAGAAGTAAAAACATTTTGTGCTTGGGCAGATTATTGCAGGACCTTATAAGTCTGCATGAAAATGCAGATCAGAATTGGATAGAGCACATTTCAATAATTGGTACATGCCTTGACACCAACTCACTTCTGTCATAGAAAAGGAAAATTGTAAATGTTGTGTGTCAGAGCTTTGTTCATGTCTGTTGTCAAGGTTAATACAGTAACTGCTTAATTATTGGTAGTTGGGAATAACTAGTGTTCTACTTATACATTCATATGTCTCACATTCTTTAGTAGAAGCCCAAAGATGGCCAAACTCATTTAACAAAGAACATCACATGTTAGTCAAAGGGAATGAAAAGAAAAAGGCTGGAGTACCAGGTTGGGGCTAGACAGTGAAGAGACCAGGATCATTCCAAAGAGGCTGGAGCTTCCTGCAGTACTGGGGAGATGACAAAGGAACTAAGATATTAAAACACACACACACACACACAGACACACACACACACACACACAGCTCATTGTGACACTCAGCTAAGATAATGACTAAAAGAGAAGAAAGTAGAGGCAAAAGAACTAGAAAGCATTTTTTTTTATTTTTCACCAAATAGTTTTATTTTATTTTATTTTATTTTTACTTTAATTTTATTTTTTTAGTTTATTTTATTTTTTCAGTGTTACAAGATTGATTGTTCATGCACCACACCCAGTGCTCCATGCAATACGTGCCCTTCTTGATACCCACCACCAGGCTCGCCCACCCCCCCACCCTCTCCCCTCCAAACCACTCGGTTTGTTGCTCAGAGTCCACAGTCTCTCCTGGTTCATCGCCCCCTCTGGTTTCCCCCCACTTCCCCTTCCCTTCCTTCTCACGAAGCCCTCCATGATTTTCTTTATACTCCACAGGTGAGACCATAAGATAATTGACTCTCTCCGCTTGACTTATTGTACTCTGCATAAGAGATTCAAATCAAAACCACACTGACATACCACCTTACATCAGTTAGAATGGCCAAAATCAACAAGACAGTAAACAACAAATGTTGGAGAGGATGTGGAGAAAGGGGAACCCTCCTCCACTGTTGGTGGGAATGCAAATTGGTGCAGCCAGTTTGGAAAACAGTATGGAGATTCCTCAGGAAATTAAAAATAGAGCACCCTATGACCCTGCAATTGCACTACTGGGTATTGCACCCTATTGCACCCTATGACCCCAAAGAAGCAGATGCAGTACAAAGAAGGGCCACATGTACCCCAATGTTCATGGCAGCAATGGCCACAATAGCCAAACTGTGGAAAGAACCAAAATGCCCTTCAACAGATGAATGGATAGGGAAGGTGTGGTACATCTATACAATGGAATATTATGCCTCCATCAGAAAGGATGAATATCCAACTTTTGTATCAACATGGACAGGACTAGAAGAGATTATGTGGATTGAAATAAGTCAAGCAGAGAGAGTCAATTATCTTATGGTCTCATTTATGTGTGGAGTATAAAGAAAATCATGGGGGCATCGTGAGAATGAAGGGAAGGGGGAGTGGGGGGAAACCAGAGGGGGCGATGAACCAGGAGAGACTGTGGACTCTGAGCAACAAACTGAGTGGTTTGGAGGGGAGAGGGGGTGGGGGGTGGGCGAGCCTGGTAATGGGTATCGAGAAGGGCACGTATTGCATGGAGCACTGGGTGTGGTGCATGAACAATCAATCTTGTAACACTGAAAAAATAAAATAAACATATTTGGGGAGGAAAAAAAAAGAAAGGATGAATATCCAACTTTTGTATCAACATTGATGGGACTAGTAGAAAGCATTTATAATAGAGTCCTGACCAAATGATTTGGGATAGATTTAGGGGCTGAGGAAAGAAATAAGGGATGGATAGGTTCTTTGTGGCTTGCTAGGCAGAAGGGAAGAATGTGATGCCTATCACTTGGTCAGGGAGACACAGGGAGGCAGGGTTTGGAGGAAGAAACAAAGTTTGGTGTTATATACTGAATGCTCATAAGTTAGAATGAAAAATCCACTTGCTAAATCTGCCTTTTTTTAATTAATTTAATTTTTCCAGTGTTCCAAGATTCATTGTTCATGTACCACACCCAGTGCTCCATGCAATATATGCCCTCCTCAATACCCACCACCAGGCTCAGCTAACCCTCCACCCCCTCCCCTCCAAAACCTTCAGTTTGTTGCTCAGAGTCCACAGTCTCTCATGGTTCATCTCCCCCTCCAATTTCCCCCAATTCACCCTTCCTTTCCTTCTCACAATGTCCTCCATATTTTCCCTTATGTTCCACACATAAGTGAAACCATATGATAACTGACTCTCTCTGCTTGAATTATTTCACTCAGCATAATCTCTTCCAGTCTGATCTATGTTGATACAAAAGTTGGGTATTCAGCCTTTCTGATGGAGACATAATACTCCATTGTACATATGGACCATATCTTCTTTATCCATTCATCTATTGAAGGGCATCTTGGCTCTTTCCACAGTTTGGCAATTGTGGCCATTGCTGCTATGAACATTGGGGTACATGTGGCCCTTCTTTGCACTACATCTGTATCTTTGAGGTAAATACCAAGTAGTGCAATTGCAGGGTCATAGAGTAGCTCTATTTTTAATTTCTTCAGGAATCTCCACACTGACCATTCTCTTACACCATACAAAGAGATAAACTTGAAATGGATAAAAGACCTCAATGTGAGGTAGGAATCTATCAAAATCCTAGAGGAGAACATAGGTAGTAACCTCTTCTACATCAGCCACAACAATTCCTTTCAGGACTTGTCTCCAAAGGCAAAGTAAACAAAAGCAAAAATGAATTTTTGAGACTTCATCAAGATAAAAAGCATCTGCACAGTGAAGGAAATAGTCAACAAAACAAACAGGCAACCCATGGAATGGGAGAAGATATTCGCAAATGACACTACAGACAAAGGTCTGATATCTAAGATCTATAAAGAACTCCTCAAACTCAACACTCACAAAACAGATAATCACATCAAAAAATGGGCAGAAGACATGAACAGACACTTCTCCAAAGAAGACATACAAATGGCTAACAGACACATGAAAAAATGTTCATCATCTTTAGTCA
>CM052803.1:17593151-17605395 GCA_028533885.1 Nasua narica | reverse complement strand
AATGGGAGAAGATATTCGCAAATGACACTACAGACAAAGGTCTGATATCTAAGATCTATAAAGAACTCCTCAAACTCAACACTCACAAAACAGATAATCACATCAAAAAATGGGCAGAAGACATGAACAGACACTTCTCCAAAGAAGACATACAAATGGCTAACAGACACATGAAAAAATGTTCATCATCTTTAGTCATTGGGAGATTCAAGTTGAAACCACATTGAGATACCACCTTACACCAGTTAGAATGGCGAAAATCAACAAGTCAGTAAACAACAAATGTTGGAGAGGATGTGGAAAAAGGGGAACCCTCTTCCACTGTTGGTGGGAATGCAAGTTGGTGCAGTTACTTTGGAAAACCATGTGAATCTACCTTTTTAAAAAAATCTTGGTTATTCTACAGTGTAGTTTCTATTATACAAATGATCATTGAGGTTTTTCTGTGATACTCTAAACCAGAAAGTAAATGGCAATTCCAGCTAATGAGCACCTTTCAGCAAAGGTCTACCATGAGGAAAGCATTCCTGCATGGCACTGTTTGACTCAGGTATGCATTTGGACCTGGTTAAGATGGCAGAGCCCATGTCATTTGGCTGCTTGCAAGCAGGATTCAGCATACTCTTCCTCAGGCCACCTTGCTTGGCCAGGTTATGTCAACATTGAGGGGCACCTGGGTGGCTCAGTGGGTTAAAGCCTCTGCTTTCCACTCAGGTCATGATCTCAGGGTCCTGGGATGGAGCCCCACATCAAGCTCTCTGATCGGCAGGGAGCCTGCTTCCCCCTCTCTCTCTGCCTGCCTCTCTGCCTACTTGTGCTCTCTCTCCTCTCTCTCTGTCAAATAAATAAAAGCAAAGTCTAAAACAAACAAACAAACAAACAAACAAACAAAAACATCGAGACACTTCCTTGGACCTAATATGTTTTGAAATTTGAATGATACTTCAAGGGACTTTTTTAGGAGTGATAGTGATGGAAAGATTCTAAGGAAGGGATTTCTTTCTTTCTTTATTTTTTAAGATTTTATTTGAGAGAGAGAGAGAAAGAGAGAGAGAGAAAGAGAGAGAGAGAAAGTAAGCATGAAGGAGCAGGGAGAGGCAGAGGGAGATGGAGAAAGAGAATCTCAAGCAAACTCCCCAGGACCCTGAGATCATAACCTGAGCCAAAATCAAGAGTCAGTGGCTCAACTGACTGAGCCACCCAGGCACCCTGGGCTTCATTTTCTAAATAGCTATAATTATAGATATAGCTGTAGATATAGATGTATCAAGAAAATATGCTGGAATATCCTGATTTAAAAGGGTAATTCAAAGAGCTCAGTTTGCATTCCATTTGGGAATTGCTAGGTATGATAAACTGTTCATGTCCTCTGAATTTAGGAACTTGGGAACATGAACATGAACCTCAGTACATGAAAAAATCCAGTCAGTCACTAATAACTCAGCCCTGATGGAGCCAAAGTGTGCTCTCTAGAGAGGGGAAAATAACATTGTAGGGGGTATGTTTAATCTATATAAGAAAATATATGGTTTTAACACAAAATATGAAAATTAGTGCAGCAAATTATAGTCCTTTTTATCAGCTCATTGAAGTAGGCTCAGCAGGGGCTTTATTCATGCCGCCCTTTACTGGCATTGCATTTCATTATCTGTGTAGTTGAGAGGGAACAGAATGAAATGGCTTTTCTTTTCAAATATGGTCTAATTTGAACTTGAGCAATCCAGATTGACCTCCTCAGCCTCGAGCACCTGGATAAGAATTTTAAAGAGTTTGTGTTGATGAAGTTGCCTTCCTTGAATGGACCACAAGGAACACTCCAACTCTGTGTTTAGACAAGAACTTTCCACGTGTTCCTCTTCCATCTTTCTTTTCTGTAAGGATTTTAGGGAGGTAGCATAATGGACTTCTTTATGCAAAATGTTTTCAAAAGTTGTATTAATGGAGAAATTTCTTTGGGGGCTTAAGTTTCTATTTACCTTTTGTGACATGTTTTAAAAAAAAACCTCATAAAAAAAAAAAAACCTCATTATCTTCCTTTCCCACAATCTCAGCAGCAGAATGGAGATAAGGCAAGTGCTGAATAAACTGATGGCTGGGTATGCTGTTGGGATATCTAATGTGCCTGTGCCCCTTTAACAAATACAGTCTTTAACATGCAGTAACACTCACAATCTTAGTGCCAAGTGATAAGAATAATTGTATTCATTACACAGTTGAATACAGGAACATATTTCTGAAATAATTTTCCTTGTCTAGAATTACACAGAATTCCGCTGAGTGGCACATTTAAGTGAATTTTTATTAGGAGGGTTCCAATGAACTGTTCAGTGGCAGAGAGACTTCATGTTTAATTTAATTTCTCAGAACCAGGGTACTGTTGAGAAAGGCATCAGACAACCACTAAGTGCTGGTTAACAGGAACATCTCACTAATCAGGAATCCTGTGTTCAAGCCCAGCAACCAACAAGCACTTATTGAGATACTCTTATTCAGGAGTGGACACTAAGGCTCTTTAGGACTCCAAGTATATGTTTGCTGTTTCTTGTCTCCTTTTATTTGGTTTCAGAGGTGGCATGAACTTTTGTACTGAGAAAGAATAAAAATCAGCTCCAGATAGACCTTCACGTCCTTGTCTACTTGGGTCCAGGACATGGGTATAGGGTAGAGTCAGGAGTTTTAGAACAGGGCACCTGGGTGGCTCAGTCTTTAAGCATCTGTTTTCAGCTCAGGTCGTTATCTCAGGGTCCTGAGATTGAGTCCCATAATCGGGCTCCCTGCTTAGCGGGAAGCTTGCTTCTCCCTCTCTCACTCCCCCTGCTTGTGTTCCCTCTCTCACTGTCTCTCTCTTGTCAAATAAATGAATAAAATCTAAAAAAAAAAAAAAAAGTTTTAGAACGAATTTTGCCAGTAAGGAGTATCCTCCTTTTATTTTGTTTTTGCATAGGCAACAATCTGAAAAACAATTTAATACATTAGAAAGTTTTTTAAGACTGCCATAAGCACCTATTACAGAAAGAACAATGTAATTATAAGCTCTGGTACTGACCTGTAGTGGGTTTAATAGTGGTTCCTAAAAAGATATGCTTACATCCTAATTCCCAGAACCTATGTATGTGACCTTATTTGGAAAAAAGGTCTTGCAGAGGTAATTAAGGATCACAAAATAAGTAGATCATCCTAGATTAACTGATAGGCCATAAATCCAAGCATAAGTGTCCTTTATAAGATACACACAGAAGAGAGACATAGAGAGAAGAGAAGAAGGCCATGAGAAAATGAGACAAAGATCGCAGTGATGCTGCCCCCTAGTCAAGGGACATCTGGAGCTGCTAGAATCTGGAAGAAGTAAAGATTCTCCCCTAGAGCCTTTGGAGAGATCATGGTCTGCCGACTCTTTCATTTTGGTCTTCTGGCCTCCAGAAGTGTAAGAGAGTACATTTCTAGTATTTTAAGCCACATAATTTGTTACAGAAGCTTCAGGAAAGTAATACATGGTATTATCTCTAAGCATGGTATAAAGTTGTCTTGTTTCTGTTGGAGCTCAGGCATACTATGGCATACGAACACCATACCTTAGACTATACTCATTACATACCAATAGTTGTCAAGGCTAGGATGGCTATGTCTACACATCCAGTTAGAGGATCAGAGGCACCTGGGTGGCTCAGTCAGTTAAGCAACTGCCTTCAAATCATGTCATGATCCTGGGATGCTGGGATCAAGTCCCACATTGGGCTCCCTGATCAGTAGGAAACCTGCTTCTCCCTCTCTCTGCCTGCTGCTCCCCCTGCTTGTACCAGGATGCCTTTACCACTGTAGCCAGGAGGGGTAATAGGAACGAGAGAGCCTTGCAGAGAGTGCAGAGTGCACTACTTGGCCAGAGTGGAGATATGCTGTCAAGGGACGTAGACAACCTATAGTAACCTGGCAGAGGTCAATCTGGGAGTAGAAATAACCAACTCTATGCTGTTCTTTCCCTTAGATCCTTCTTTGGTTCCTCTTTGCCAAAACCCAACGTAAAACCAGAGGGCAAGTAAAGCCCATAAAAGGTAGCCTTCCAGAGCACAGAGGAAAACAGAACATCTTGAACAGACAAATATTTGTTTCAGAGAATGAAGTTTAGAAAAATCATCAGTCAAAAGTTTATTACCCAGCAATAAATTTGGTGAAAAAAAAAATGAGTGATCTCAGGACAAGTTTTTCTTGCCCCTTCCTGTTAGTCCCTCAAAATAAATACCTTAGGACTAGAGCAAAGGGAAGGTGGAGGGGAAGTAAGGCAACATAATGCTGTGGAGGGGATGTCTATTGAAGGCTCGGTCTTATCATCTAAGTTGAATTCCATAGGATGAGGAAGTAAAGCCCTAGATCAGTTTCAGGAGCTGAGAGCTTAGGTGGTCTGTGCTATACTTCCAGTGGAGCCTGAGGAAGCAACAAATCTCCTGGAATCTCTGGCACAAACCTGTGTAGCAGCATTAAAGCCACACGGTCATGGGCGTAGTCTAACTGCAAGGCCTAAGAATATAGTGCAGTATCTACAAACCTGGAGAGAGCTCCTTAGAGTTCCTTATGTCCTCACCTGGACATATCACAAGAGGATATGAGAGGTTGGACTCAGAGGTTCTGACACCAGAAGCCAATGAGATCATAGAGATCATCTCAGTGGATGTCAGTATTCACAGATGACTGTTCAAAACCCAGAGTCTGTGTATTACATTGGCTTCCTGAATTTTAACAGTAACCTCACCAAGGAGAAGAGGGGAAAACTCATGAAATGATCGAGTTTACTCTTATGTGGACTAAAATTACGTGTCAGGCAATGTGAGACTGGGAAGTCAAGACAGAAACTAAGTTCAATTACAGAAACATAAAATTATATTTCTCTTATGCCTACCTAGGTTATGGCACATACAATGGATGCCTCTGTAGTAGGACTGGGTGAATCTGTTCACCCTCTCCAAGGCCTCACACCACATTTGAAAAAGCATAAAAAAAGTAAAGTTTCATAAGAGATGGACCAAGGGAATGTTCCCTATCCTTTCTCCTGTTATTTAGCCTTTATTGGGAATATAGGTCAGGAGAAGATAATAACTCTTTGAGAAATTATCACCTAGGGGACAGAAAAACTGATAGAACAAAACCTGCCATTCAAACCATTCCATTCTCTGGCCAATTTCATCAAGGAAATCCCTTTCATTGCTCTTCTGGCACCCAGTTTTAGATCTACATCTTCAGAACCTGGTTCCTGTGCCATTTAAGTCAGCTGAAAATGAAGCAGAAGCTTATTCAATTTGCACCTGAGTCTCTCCCTACAAGCATCTTAGGACTGACACCATCTTTCTATCAGAGGATCTCTCACTTCCAATGCACTTCAGTTGAGTTGTAAGGGATCAGTGTTCAGACTGTCAAAGTAAAATAATGTTAGAAATGGAAGATCATTTAGAGTTTAGAGATGAACTAGTTCAGATAAAGAAAATGAGATCCATGGAGAGAAAATTATTTCCTAAAGCTCACCTAGCATATTAAAGACTGAGTTAGAAACCAGGCCTTCCAACTGCAAGGCTAAGGTCTTTTTCTTCTGTCACTCTGTATATCTCCTCACCAACACCAGTCAGGAAGTACAGCTGGTACCTTCCACAGATGAGCACTCTACACACTTTTTTGTCCCAGGCCATATGTTAGGCACTGGAGATAAAATGATGAGGAAAAGAGGCTTGGTCCTGCCTTCAAGGTACATACACCTTCCTACACTGGACTCAATTCAGAGTCCAAAACTGTTGATTTGGAGTAGTGGTGTACTGGAGAAACCATTTTTCTTAGCAAAATGAGACAAACTGAGTGATCAGTGGCCTGAATTCCATCCATGCAAGTATGTGAAATACTGTTTGGACTTTCTACCTCCTGTTTAAAATCAGAGAAAGTTTATTTCTACCTGAATGAAACATTTCTTAATGAGTGGTTGAAATGATAACTAAAGCCATCATAGATCTAATCCTTGACATGAGTAGCAACACAAGGAACACTTTCTTCTACTCTAAGCTGCTAAATAGTTGATTTTTTTCATACTGCTAAAAAATTTTAGGGATCCGGTAGGAGGAAGACTTTTCTCTAGACTTAAACCATGAGTCCAGCTAACATAAAAACCCTTGATAACCAATGAGAACTGTGTTCTGAAGACTCCTTCACCATGTTTTTCACTATCTATCCACACATTTCCATAGGTTCTGTGAATTCCCTGCATCTGCCAACAAAGGCAGTAAGGACCTCTCAAAGGGAAGAGGGGCCTAGATGTCCCAAAGCAAAATAGGACAATTCAGGCTTTTGAGTTTTGAAGTAGTCTTTGAAAACCAAGAGTCTTTATTTTTAAGAAACAGAATTTTTGAGTTTCTAAAGTCTGAAGAACTTATAAGTACTTATAAGTAATAATATAATAATGAGGCTCTACTCCCAGGAAGGGTAGATTAAGAAAAATCAGTCAAGAGATAGGATTTCAGACAAATAATGTTCCTGTATGTGCAGAGGATAAGTGGTGAGATGAGGTGCATGGTAAAGAGGAGCAGTTGGTGAGATCTTGGAGGGATGGACCAAGGATCACACGAACAGAAAAGTTAGTGCTAATAAACTCTCCACATCCATACCCCCATAAAGGATACCCCTCAACCTTGTCACAGAGTCCTGTAGGGACAGGCGGGGACTGAAGACCTTCTAAGCACCATCCAACCCAGCCCATATAGTGCTGTGCAAGCTTCTTGCTTTCTTGCTAGGTACCATTATTTAGGGAGGATAGCCCATGGATGGGAAGACCCCCTGCTATTGTGGATTATCTAGCAGAAATGACAGCTATCCATGCCCAAAGACTTCCTTCATACCTGTCCAAGCTGTATTGTATGAACAACTTTATTTTGTTTGGGAAATGCAGGTGGGCTACAGGAGATACAGGAGATATTGGAGAGGCTGATTTTCAATGAGAGCATTATGCAGCAGATTTTTGTCAGCTTCTCCCACTCAGCCAATTGAGTCTGTGTCCATGGCCTGACCACCTATATCTAGCGTAACTATTTGGGTCTTCCACTTCTTTTTGGACACATAGATCATGTGTGTGGGAGAAATAAGCTGGTCAAACATTGTGATGTGTTCATGTGTACAATGAGTATTCCAGGTAGTCCACATTCTGGTATGGGACATGAATATAAGGAGAACAACTAGGATTGACAGAGACAGGACAAGTTTTATTGATAATGAAAACAGATGTGGCCAGGTTACTGGGAGAACATTTCAAGTAGGGACTGGGGAGTTGGAATAATCAAAGACCATAAATTTTCAGAAAAGTGTTCATTGGAAAATCTCACACACATCAGGTTATTATTCACTTCCTCAGAGGAGGAAGGGTGACCTCAGTTAAGGGGAACAATAAGGACTCAGCCTTGGTCACAATAGCCTGGTATTAAATAATATTTAAAAGGACACATATTTATAGAGAAAAGATCTGGGGAAATGAAATGTAATGCCTAGTACCCTGTCATTTATGCAGCGACTAGAATGAAGTCCTTTAAAAGGGAAGTCAGAACATTTTATCGCCATCCCTAAAAGTACCCTTCAAGAAGTTCTTCTTGCAGTTTAGTTAAGATACCAACTTCTTACTCCCTTTATAACACCCTCAATGTCCATTCTCTTTCCTTACTCCCTGACCTCATTTCTTGATACTTCCCCTCCCTCTCCAGCTTGGCAAGTTCCTTGGCACCTTTAGCATTCTAACCATTAACTTGTTCCCTACACAAAACTTGCATCTGCTCTCCCTTCTCCTTACCTTCTCAATTTCCCACCTCCTCCATCCTTGTCCAGATTAATTCCTATCTATCTTTTATGTCTTTGTTTGAAGATCACTTCCTCAGAGAAAACTTAGTTGATCTTACAATCCACTTACTGCTAATGAATACTCTTATTGTCCTGTATGACACTTATCAAAAATTCCATAAGCAGGCCTTCACTTGTGTGCTCATCTGTTTAATATACATCTCTCAGGGGCACCTGGGTGGCTAAGTTGGTTAAGCATCCAACTCTCAGTTTAGGCTTAGGACATGATCTCAGGGTCCATGAGATGGAGCCTTGCATCAAGCTCCATGCTCAGCATGGATTCTCTCTCTCTCTCCCTCTCCCTCTGCTTATGCACACACTCTCTCTCTCTCTCTAAAACACACACACACACACACGTATGTGTGTGTGAGAGTGCTTGTGTGTATCAGAAGTTCCAAGAAGGCAAGCAGAAATTGATTGTGGCTGGCTGATTTCCAAGACCCCTACTCTCACCAGTTTACCATCCCACCTTCCTGAAGGAAAGGAAGCAAAAGAAATGTAAATGCATAGGGTGCAAAGCCAGCTGACTTGGGAGACCCATAATGACTTTTGTCTTGTCTTTATCTCTCCTGACCCAGAGGGGAAGCACACTGCCACAGGGATCTCGAAGATAAGGTAGGGTACTAGGCTTGGGCTTTATTTATTTATTATTAGGCAGGTATTCGGCTTGGGTGTCCCTGGGTTGTTGCTCAGCCTTCCTCACCTTGCCCCTCCACAGCTCTTGCTTGGAAAATAGCTCCCTTATGAAGACTGAATTCTTATCCCCATTTACCAGAGAAGTAGACAAAAGTGAGACAGGAGAAGGCCTGCAACAGGAAGTATGTGATTGTGAAGCCTATGGTCATTCCAATAGCACTGTCCTTTATAAATGAAGGTGAGGATGCAAGCTGCTTCCAGCATTCCAGCTGGGGAAAGGCGACACTATCAGATGGGTAGCTACAGGGACAGACAGACAGATAGACCATTTTTCCTTTGCTGCCTCCCAAGATGTTGACATTTCCTCTCACTGCACTTCTCAGATCCTTTTGCTTCCCACAGTTCTATCATCTTGTCATGGTTTACATCTTTCCTGGTGTCTGCACTTTCATTAATTCCTTACCACTTGTCCCTCAGCTCTAATCTAGGACTTTGTGAGGATAACTAATTAAAGTCAGAAGGTTCTTAGAAAGTGATATTGACCTTCAATTCAGCCCTTTCTCTCAGCAGGATCAATCTTCAGGTTACTGGTCAAGAGGACATATATTTAAAAAACATGTCCAGCTAATCAGCCTTTCAGATGTGTTCATGAAGTCTCACGAGCTGTTTGTGAATTCTAATTACATATCCTGCTTACTGCCTAAGAAAAGCATGCCTTACAGAGGTACACATGGGGATCGCAACTTGCTTGAAGAATTTGTTGCATGAGAAGAAAAGATGGAGAAAAAAAAATTATATAGAGAGAGTGAAAGCACCATCCTCCAGGAAGCACAAGAGAAGGAACTCATTTAATGCTGGAACAGATGCCTTAATATATAAATTGTAATAATAGGTTATACAAATTACCTGTTATATAACCTCTTATCTAGGAGCATTGAAATTACCTAGTAAGATATTATTTCTTATCAAATAAGAAAATCAGGACCCTGAGAGAGACATGGCTTGCCCAGTTTTCATGCAGCTGCTCCACTGAAGTTCAGAGACTGAACTTCAGGGCCTTGGATGCCCAGGTAGGCTCTGTCCAAGATAGGCTGCTATTTGTCAAGAAAGAAGTAGAGAGAAGAAGCCAGTCATCTTCCTTTTCATTTTTTCTAAATACACAAAATTACTTCCCAATCACTCATGCAAAGAGAAAAAAGAGAAATATGTAATATATCCTGAGTTGATGAGTGACAGAACCAGAGGACACAAAAAATTGGGGGCTTAACAGTGTTTATTACTAAAAACAATGTCCTACATTTTTTGAGCACTGGCTGTATACAGATGTAGTTCTTATCTCTTTATACATATTAGCTCATTTACAAATGAAGTCTCAGGGGCTTAGAAAGGTCAAGTGGCCTGTCTGACCTCATATAGTTGGTCAAATTTGGAGTCGGAATTCTAGATTTAGTCCTACATTACAAAACAATTCTTTATTGCCTGGATAGACAAGGTGCAAATTAATTTGAATTTAGCTGAGTGATTTAATTCCTGTACTTTACAAAGATGATGGGAATGATAAAAGCATTGGTGGTGATGTTACCGCTACTGTTGCTGCTGCTGCCATGATGGTAACAATGAAACAGGAGTACATGACTCTTTCTTTTCTTCTCTCTCTCTTTTTTTTTAATATTATCTTAGTCACCATATATTACATCATTAGTTTTTGATGTAGTATTCCATGAATCATTGTTTGTGTAAAACATCCAGTGCTCCATGTAATACATGCTTTCCTTAGTGCCCATTACTGGGTTAATCTATCCCCTGACCCCTTTCCCCTATAAATCCCTCAGTTTGTTTCTTGGGGGTCCATAGTCTCTCATGGTTTATATCCACTTCTGACTCATCCCCTTCATTTTCCCTTTCCTTCTCCTAATATCCTCCATGCTATTCTTTATGTTCCACACAGGAGTGGAACTATATGATAATTGACTTTCTCTGCTTGATTGATTTCACTTAGCATAATCTCCTCCAGTCCCATCCATGTTGATGCAAATGTTGGGTATTCATCCTTTCCGATAGTTGACTAATATTCAGTTGTATATACGGACCACATATTCTTATTCATTCATCTGTTGAAAGGTTCTTTCCACAGTTTGGCTATTGTGGACATTGTTGCTATGAACATTGGGGAATATATGGCCCTTCTTTTCACTACATCTGTATCTTTGCAGCAAATACCCAGTAGTGCAATTGCTGGGTTATAGAGTAGCTCTATTTTTAACTTTTTGAGGAACTCACATGCCAAGAGCTGCAGAAGCCTTGCTGCTTGACACAGTCATGGCAAAGACATGGCAGGTTTGCACAGCTCCTGCCATATGGATGGGATTGGTATCTCCTCCTGTACCTCTTTGCATTATTTGAATTCCTTTTTTTCTTTTTGGCCTAAGTCCTTTGCTCAAGTTGAGGCTCTGACCCACTTAACCCACTTCTACCAGACCAAGATCTCCTTACAGATACTACATAAAATGACCAAACCATTCACCCGCCATAAAACTGTTAGGGCAGATAACTGCACGGCTTCTTCCAATGATTGTCCACCAAATTATTGCGGATAAGATGATAAGGTACTTAAAGACCAAAAAATTACACAGACCTTTAATGATCTACAGCCAACCTTAGTTCCCCCCTAGGGATTCACATTCCATCCTCACCACAGCAACACCTGCATTCCCTTACAATGGAGAGTACACATAAGGTAGTAATGGTTAAATATAAAAACAATAGAGTTTTACTTCAGACTTTGCTAAAGATTATACAGGTTGAGGCCACTTTGGTGCCTGCTCACTCAGCAGCAAAAAGGGCTTGCACAAACAGCTTGGGCTCTATAATAAACTCAAATGTCACCCCTCTTCCTTTGGTTAATGTGCAAAAGGTATACGTGACTAAACCTTTATTCAATACATAGAAACAGAGTCTAAAAATTGTTGTTAAGGGTCTTGCTGTTCAAAATAAGATAATCCTGTCTCTGCCTTGGTCTTAGAAAGGACTATAGGTTCTACAAAAGTACTTTTGTTGATCTAAGCCTCCTTATTTAAGAAAATCATTGACTGTTTTCCATGTATCCTACTACCTATAAATAAAGAGTAAAAAACCAACGAGGCAGAGATGCCTGCCTGGTGACTGAAAGAATCCTCTGGCTCTCTCATTCTTTTTGCTGACACTGTCCATCCTTCAGAAGAACCCCTGGACTGCCTGGGCTGGACCCTGGCACCTACACACTGTTTTCCAAAGTGGCTGTACCAACTTGCATTCCCGCCAACAGTGTAAGAGGGTTCTCTTTTCTCCACAGCCTCTTCAACATTTGTTGTCTCTTGTCTTACCAATTTTGGCCATTCTAACTGGTGTAAGGTGGTATCTCAGTGTGGTTTTGATTTGAATCTCTCTGATGGCTAAAGATGATGAAAACTTCTTCATGTGTCTGTTAGCCACTTGTATGTCTTCTTTTGAGAAGTATCTGTTTATGTCTTCTGCCCATTTTTTGACTTTATCATTTGTCTTTTGTGTGTTAAGTTTGAGAAGTTTTTTTTTTTTATGGATCTTGGATATCAGCCCTTTGTAGTGTTATTTGCAAATATCTTCTCCCATTCTGTGGGCTTCCCCTTTGTTTTACTGACTGCTTCCTTTGCTGTGCAGAAGCTTTTTTTTTTCCATATATTTTATTTTTTTATTTTTATTTATTTTTCTTTTTTAAATCTTCTGTCTTGATTTTCTTTTC
>CM052803.1:17582639-17593051 GCA_028533885.1 Nasua narica | reverse complement strand
TTACAAGATTGATTGTTCATGCACCACACCCAGTGCTCCATGCAGTACGTGCCCCTCTCGATACCCACCACCAGGCTCACCCACCCCCCCACCCCCTCCCCTCCAAAACCCTCAGTTTGTTGCTCAGAGTCCACAGTCTCTCCTGGTTCAACACCCCCTCCGATTTCCCCCCATTCGCCCTTCCCTTCCTTCTCACGATTGTGCAGAAGATTTTTATCTTGATGAAACCCAAAATGTCATTTTGCTTTTGTTTCCCTTGTCTTTGGAGAGGACATCGTTCTGATCATTTAGGGGCTGGTTGAGTGACTCATAACTTGAGGAGGTTTTTCCCAGGGATATTTGCCAATACCTAGAGACAGTTTTGATTGGCACAACTGTGATGAGATGGTGGTACTGACCTGTAGAGGGTGGTGGAGAGTGATGCTGTTAAACACCATACAATGCATAACATAGTCCCCACAGTAAAGAATTATCAGACCCAAAGAAGGCCTACAAATAGCCATCAGGTATGTGAAAAGGTGCTCAACATCAATCAACATTGAGGAATTGAAGGTCAAAACCACAAGGGAAGATATCACTTCACAACTGTTAGGATGGCTATTTTCACAAAAACAAAAAATAGCAAGAATGTGGAGAAATTGGAACCCGTATACACTATTACGGGGGATATACAATGGCATAACCCCTGTAAAAAACAGTATGGATGTTCCTGGAAAAACTAAAAATAGAACTACTATATAATTCAACAATCCCACTTCTGGATAAATATCAAAAAGAATTGAAATCAGGATCTTCAAGAGATTTTTTTTTAAAGATTTTATTTATTTATTTGAGAGACAGAGAAAGTAAGAGAGAGCATGAGAGGAGAGAAGGTTAGAGGAAGAAGCAGACTCCCCATGGAGCTGGGAGCCTGATGTGGGACTCGATACCGGAACTCAAGGATCATGACCTGAGCCGAAGGCAGTTGCTCAACCAACTGAGCCACCCAGGCGGCCCCCAAGAGATATTTTCATACACACATCCCGCACCCCTTGTTCACTACATTATTCAGAATAACCAATATGTGGAAACAACTCAAATGCCCATCAACTCACCACTGAATGGAAAGTCCAGTGCAGGGCTCAATCCCAGGACCCTGAGGTCATGACCTGAGCCGAAGGCAGCTTTAACCCACTGAGCCACCCAGGTGCCCCCATCACAATGTATATATTAACTGACTACATGACACAACCCTTTCAACCACTGTCTTAAACTGCATAAGAGCCTGCACCAAAAGTAGGAGAGGAGAGTCCCTGCAGACAGAGAAGGCTAGGATGATGCAAGCCTCTCCCTGGGGCCAGGCCTTGCCCTCCTCCCTTTCCCACTAGACAGCCTGGTGGAGCTTTGCCTCTGGCCTCTCCGAGTGCCCAACTGATGACTGTACCCTCGTTGTGGAATGAGCAAGAAGACCTGTGGCAGGAGCAATCTCTCTCACTGAGGCTCTGATGCTGTGATGAGAAATACTAAACAGGAGGAGGAGGTGGGGGAAGAAAGGAGGAGAACCACCAATAAATGAAAGAATAATGGAACATTGATCAGCTCTTTATCACAGTGGGGGAGCTGCTTTGCTGAGCCCCAGTGCTGTCAAGCAGACCCTTGATTAAACCTGCACAGCTGCCTGGATGGATGGCCTTGTTTAGCTCCTGTCAGCAACTCTGCCAGAAGGGAAGAGGTACCATGGAAATTATGCAGTGGGCCCAGTACTCTCTGCTGGGTGTTCAGTGGGCTGACTTCCTCTTCCCTCCACCACAGCTGGATCCAAATTCCAGACTCAAGAGAAGAAAGTTTATCTTTCCTCAGAGTTATGGCTGGTTGTGGGTGAGACCATGGGGAAGGCAAGATTCACTGGGAAAGAATAGTTGTTTTTGCACCCTGAAGCCCAGCATCTGCAGGAAGTTTTACTGATATGACTCTTCTGCAGGGCAGGGGAACATCTAAGTCCTTACCAAGTCCCAGATGCCTCTAGCAAGGAGAAGGGGCTCAATTTAGTGATAAAACCTTTTCTGTCTTTTTGTCACTTGGAATTCTCTTGATGGCTTGTGAGTTTTCTGTTGCAAAAGCAAACATACTTTTTTTTTAATACATGAGGAGTTGTGAATTTTCTTTTGCCCAAGATCACTGTGTGATGTTATAAAAGTCACATTTCATTGACTCAGAGTCCTCTGCTGACAAATGCACATGATAAAGCCTGTCTTCATGGAGGGGTTTTTGATGAGCAAAATGAAGATGAATGCTAAAAGCATTATGAAAACTAAGCCACCCCAGAAATTTAGCTGCTGAAGCCAGCAGAGAGAGAGCACTTTGCAGACAAGGTCTGATCTTTAATCACCACTAAGGTCATAGTGCCTCACACTGTGGCATGTACAGCATAGTAAAGAGAAAGGAAAATCCATGTAAATGTGTAAGTTACCCTCCCCAGATGCCTCCCTAAGAAGGTGAATTGTCATGGAAGGTGATAGGTAGGGAAACGCAGTGGTGGAGGACCTGGGACAGAGTTGGATTGCTCTACAAGAAAAAAATGAAAAATAACATAGTGGAGAATATTGGGATAGGGTTGGAGTCAAGGGAAATTTATTGGTGGGTGAGTGGATAGCAGGAAAGGGTAAGTGATTGCTACTACACTGTCTCTGGAGTGGGTTATGAAATTGTCTGATATGTGGTAAGGTTATGGACCCTCTTCTGGGTCTCCCTGTGAAACTTCCAGTAAACACATGGCTTGCTACTACTTAGTGAAAAAGGCTTGTATTTGGGAGTTACAAAGCTGATCTGAAGTCAGATCTGAGGATGCCCATGGGACACCTGCCATATTCTGGGATGTACTGCAAAAGAACACTCCTTTCTTTCCATGGCTGGTATGAGACTTTATACAGCTTGATTTGAGTCTATAGTCTGACACTGCCAGATACTGAGTCATACTTTACAAGTGACCCAAGTCTTTATGAAGCTATTTATTCTCATTCTTTTTGAACTGTATCAACATACTATGCCACTTTGGAGAAGAGGGGAGGCTAGAAAGAGAATCCCAAATACAACCCTGAATCTACATCAAGTTTTCCTTTTAGCCCAAACCTCTTTGGTATTCAGCAGAAAACTTGAGTCTAGTATTTGACATAATTTAATTGTGTGCATTAATGACTATAATTTTCCCCTGTAGTCAAGATACTAAGAAAATGAGGAGTGTTTCATCTACATCACACAAAATAGTAACCCGGGCAGACTTGCAGACAACAGCAAAGAATGAAGGTCCATGAAGGCCAACTTTTCGTCATTAACTTCAGATTTAGGCACATAGCACTCCACAATTTAGAAAGTTCTTTTATATTTATTATGTCCGTTTACCCTCACAACATTGCCATGCGGTTGATAATATTGTCCCCATTGTGCAGAGCCTGAAACTGAAACTAGAGAGGTTAGTAGTTAGGAAATGGTTCATATCCAAGGATAAAATGCATATTTTTTTTAAGTTCAGTTTTTAAAATGTAGTATTTGGCATTGGAGTAGAAGGGGTGGAGGGTGAAGGAGCAGGCAGTTAGCCCAGCAGATTCATTCACAAGACCTTCTATTTTCCTTTCCTGTACATTCTCATCTCAGGGGATATTTTTAGCTAGTTCTAGTCCATCTCCCATTATTTGTTTTTGATGTGGAAATGGCTGGCTACCAACCACAGTTTTAGCTTCCCCTTTCATTGCATTGCATTGTTTCGGGAAAGTGACTTTCCAGAGAGGGGCCACATTTCCCACTTTTCTTTGCATGTAGGCCAAGCCAATTATGAAATCTCTGAATAGAATGGAAACAGAAGTAATGAATATCATCGAGGACCAGATATGTGAGAAGTGTGTGTGCCTTCTCCACATTTCCTCTTCATTCCCTCTGAGGGGACGCAGAGGATTCTGATGCCTTGGAGGATGGTGGAGACACAATGGAAAGAGCCTGGATGGAGGAAAGCTATAGTAAACCACGGTGTAGATGAGACATAAAGTTCTATTTTGTTAAGTTCGCACATGTAGAGATTTATCTACAACTACAGATTCACATCTATAACTACTTTAACAAATCTACACTACTTTAACACATCTACAACTACTTTAACAAAGTAGGTGTTACCTGGAATGTAGGAATAACTGGTACCAGGTGTGTTGGTGTTCCCACCAAAACTGAAACAGAAAGAACAGCATTTTTAAAAATTGTACCTAAATTTTAACATCCTTTCATCTATGAGTAGGCCCTGCATTAAGAAAATATGAAATTAGCTTGGAGGGGGCAAGATGGTGGAGAAGTAGGAGCTCCTGTTACAACCTGTCCCTTAAAGTGAGCTGTATATCTAACAGAACACACTGAACACCCATGAAATCAGCCTGAGAAGATTTTTCACTTCTGGATCTCTACAGGAGCAGAAGACAGCAGTGGAGAGGTAAAGCAAAGTGGGAACACTTGAACCTATATGGGAGGATAAAAAGAAAGGGGAGGGAACCACCAGAAGCAATCCAAGGAAACTAATATCCCAAAGGAAAGTGCCCTGTGATTGGGGACCAGCATTAACTTAGAATCTGGTTAAAAACACTTAAAAAGAGCAAAAGATATTAAGGAGCAACTAGTGGAAGTGGGTGGTCATGGGCAGGAGCCCAAGTCCACGTTCCCAGGAAGGACACCACCTGTGTCAAAGAGACTGGGGGGGGGGGTCCCGTCCGTGGTTCATGGACCTGCAGCTTTCCACTCCTTGAACAATTTCATGGGCAGGGCGCACTCCTGCAAGCACCTTAGAGAGTCTGGTGTGGTCCAGGAGCCTGTAGCTTTTCTTTGTGTGCAGCACTCCCTAGGTTTGGTGCACCCCCGAAAACTCCTAAGAGACTGAGTGGGAGCCCTAGCCAGCAGACCCGAGGACTGCAGGACATCCATAGCCTGCTGCAGGGTCTGAGTGCTCTTGGCCAGCACTGGAGAGAATGTGGACCAATCTCGAGCAGGAATCTGAATGCACCAGATTTAGGGGAAGGGGCGCACTCCTGCAAGCACCTTAGGGAGCCCGGTGTGGTCCATGAGCCTGCAGTTTTTCTCTGTGGGCAGCACTCTCTGGACCGGGTGCACTCCTGCCAACTCCTGAGAGACCAACTGAAAGCCCTGGCCAAGGGGGCGGGGGTGTCACAAGGCATTTGCCGGTCTGGGTATCCCAGCATGCATCAGAGAGAACCCAGACAGCCTAATCTCCAGCAGGAATCTGAGCACACCCTGCATGGGCCTGGAGCCCAGAGAGGAGTCTCTGCAGCAGCAGCCATCTGAAGTGAGTTTCCTAGACCAATACAGCTCACGACTTTTGTCGCACATGGGTGCAGAGGCATGCGAGGGCCTCCCAGGGCCACTGAATGGTGACTGGGGGTGTGCTACGCCTGTGACAGACTGCAGGGTGAGCAGAATTTTGCAGAGGGGAGTGTGTGTTCTGGACCACCCAGAGGGACGCAGACTGAGGCTTCTCTGTGATGCAGAGGTCTGGGTATGGGCAGATTCCTTGCTTGGACTCTCTGAAAAGGTGAAAAAGCTACAAAAGGCCAAAAACCTTCAGAGAGCAAAAGACTGAGAAACCAGTATCCACAGAGCTCAGCCTCTTGACTGGGGGGCAGGGTGACTCAACCCAAGCAAGACTGACTGGAAAACAACGAGGCAGGCCCCTCCCCCAGAAGACCAGCCAAAAAACAAAAGGACTATAACCACAGGGTTCCCATAAAATTTTAAACCCCCAACGCCAGGGGAAATCAATATATTAAGCTCCTGGTAATACTCTCAAACCTGTATATTTCATAGATACAAGTTTTTTTTTCCCTCTTTCTTATTCTTTCTCTCTCTATTATTTTATTTTATTTTAGTATTCACTTGCTTTCACATTTCTTTTTTCTTTTATTTTTTTTTAACTACTTAACATTACAATGAGAGGTTTAATACAACTATAAACCCAGGAGGACCTGAAATAACCTTCCTCACCATGAGGAGTTATAACCACACTCCCATCGTATCCCTCTGTCAGTGTTTCTATGTATCTGCTTTTGTTCTGGTATTACATAAATGTTATTCTTGGGGTTCATTATACTAGGTTCTTTTACTTCTTGTCATTTATTCGTGTTGGTCTATATATTTGTTCGTGCTTGTTTACATACCATATAAATCTTAGTTTTGGGGCCCATTCTGGCTGGGATTTCCTCTTTTTCTCCTTCTCTCTATCTTTTTTTATCCTTATTCTCTCTTTTTGGTGGTAAATCCCACTTGCTCCAAAACCCTCCAGGGTGCACCCTGCCTGGATTGGGGCGATATATCCAGCTATACATCCTCTCATCCACTTCTCATCAAAATGACTAGGAGGAGGAACACCCAACAGAAGAAAAACCCAGAGACTACACCCTCCCCCTAAGAACTATTGGACATGGACATAAACAGTATGTCAGAAAGGGAATTTAGGGTGACAATTATCCAGGCAATGCCTAGGATGGAGAAAAACATTATAGAATCTCTAAGGACAGAAATGAGTTCCAGTATAGCTGATGTAAGAAGCGCTATTAACGAGATCCAATCCAATCTAAATAGTCTAACAGCTAGAGTTATGGAGACAGAGGATAGAATTAGTGATCTAGGATAAAATGATTGAGATGAAAGGTCAGGAAGAGAGCTGGAAAAAATGCTCAAGAATCATGAAAGATAGACTTAGGGAAATAAATGACACCATGAAACATTGCAACATCAGAATCATTGGCATCCCAGAGGGGGTAGAGAAGGACAGAAGACTAGAAGATATAGTTGACCAAATTATGAATGAAAATATCCTCATTCTGGGGAATGGAACAAATGTTCGTGTCCTAGAGGCAGAAAGGACACCTGCCAGGATCAATGAATCTAGAAAAACACAAAGAAACATAATCTTAAAATGTGCAAATTATAATTTTAGACAGGAGGTCCTGATGGCAGCTAGGGGAAAGAGATTCCTTACATACAGAGGAAAGCCCATCAGAATAATGTCAGACCTGTCCACAGAAAGCTGGCAAGCCAGAAAGGGCTGGTATGACATATTCAGGGCACTAAACGAGAAGAACATGAAGCCAAGAATACTTTATTCTGCAAAGCTGACATTCAAAATGGATGGAGAGATAAAGAGCTTCCAAGACCAGCAAGGATTAAAAGAGTATGTGACCACCAAGCCAGCACTCCAGGAAATATTAAGGGGGTTTTATAAAAGCAGAAAGAACACATGAGTGACTTAGAACAGAAATTTTCCATTTATAGAAACAAGGACTTCACAGACAACATGATGTCAATAAACACGTATCTTTCAATAATCACTCTCAACGTGAAAGGCCTAAATGCTCCCATAAAATGACACAGGGTTACAGAATGGATAAAACGACAGGACCCATCCATAGGCTGTCTACAAGAGACACATTTGGAACCAAAAGATACATCCAGACTGAAAGTGAAAGGATGGAGAACCATCTTTCATGCCAACGGACCTCAAAAGAAAGCTGGGGTAGCAATTCTCCTAACAGATAAATTAGATTTTAAGTTAAAGACTGTAGTTAGAGATACAGAAGGACACTACATCATTCTTAAAGGGTCTATCCTCCAAGAAGATCTAACAATTGTAAACATTTATGCCCCCAATATAGGAGCAGCCAAGGACTACATAAACCAACTGTTATTCAAAATAAAGAGTCATGTTGACATGAATACCTTAATACTAGGAGATCTTAACAAGCCATTCTCAGTAACTGACAGATCACCTAAACAGAAAATCCATAAAGAAACAAGAGCTTTGAATGACACATTGGACCACATGGACCTCTTGGATATATACAGAACATTCCACCGTAAAACAACAGAATACTCATTCTTCTTGAGCGCACATGGAACTTTCTCCAGAATAGACCACATACTGGGCCACAAATCAGGTCTCAACTGATACCAAAAGATAGAGATGTTTCCCTGCATTTTCTCAGACCAAAATGCTTTAAAACTGGAACTCAACCACAAGAAGAAGTTTGAAAGGAATTCAAACACTTGGAGACTAAAGACCAACATGCTCAAGAATGCGGGGATCAACCAGCAAATCAAAGATGAACTTAAACAATTCATGGAGACCAATGAGAATGAAGACACATCGACCCAAAACCTATGGGATACGGCAAAGGCGGTCCTTAGGGGGAAATACATAGCCATCCAAGCCTCACTCAAAAACATTGAAAAATACCAAATACACCAGCTCTCTTTACACCTTAAAGAACTGGAAAATCAACAACAAATCAAGCCAACACCACTCACAAGAAGGGAAATAATCTCGATTATAGCAGAGATCAATGAGTTAGAAACTAAAGAAACAGAACGCATCAATGAATCCAGAAGTTGGTTTTTTGAAAGAATCCATAAGATCGATAAGCCACTGGCCAAACTCATCCAGAAGAAAAGAGAGAGGACCTTAATATACAAAATTATGAATGAAAGAAGAGAGATCACGACTAATCCTAAGGAAATAGAAACAATCATTAGATATTATTATCAACAGCAATATGCCAATAAGCTAAACAACCTAGAAGAAATGGATGCATTCCTGGAAACCCATAATCTTCCAAGAATGAAACAGGAAGACATTGACAACCTGAATAGACCAATATCTAGTAATGAGATTGAAGCAGTGATCAAAAACCTCCCAAAAAACAAGAGTCCAGGGCCTGATGGATTCCCTGGGGAATTCTACCAAACATTCAAGGAAGAAATAATACCTATTCTCCTGAAACTGTTTCAAAAAATAGAAACAGAAGGAAAACTTCCAGACTCTTTCTATGAAGCCAGCATTACCTTGATCCCCAAATCAGTTAAAGACCCCATCCAAAAGGAGAATTTCAGACCAATATCCCTGATGAATAGGGATGCCAACATTCTCAACAAGATCCTAGCTAATAGGATCCAACAGCACATTCAAAAGATGATTCATCATGAACAGGTGGGATTTATCCCTGGGATGCAAGAGTGGTTCAACATTCGCAAAGCGATCCATGTGATAGAACAAATTAACAAGAGAAGAGAGAAGAACCATATGATCCTGTCAATAGATGCAGAAAAACCATTTGACAAAATTCAGCATCTGTTCCTGATTAAAACTCTTCAAAGTATAGGGATAGAACGAACATTCCTCAACATCATACTGTCTATCTATGGAAATCCCACAGCAAATATCATTCTCAATGGGGAAAAGCGGATATTCTTCCCTTTGAGATCAGGGACACGTCAAGAATGCCCACTCTCACCACTCTTGTTCAACATAGCACTAGAAGTCCTAGCAACAGCAATCGGACAAAAAAAAAAAATAAAAGGTAATCAAATTGGAAATGAAGAAGTCAAACTCTCTCTCTTCACAGATGACATGATACTTTACATGGAAAACCCAAAAGACTCCACCCCCAAACTACTAGAACTCATACACAAATTCAGTAATGTGTCAGGATACAAAATCAATGCACAAAAATCAATTGCTTTCCTATACACTAACAATGAAAATATGGAAAAGGAAATTAGAGAATTGATTCCATTTACTGTAGCACCAAGAACCATTAGATACCTGAAAATAAACCTAACCAAAGAGATAAAGGATCTGTACTCGAGGAACTATAGTACACTCATGAAAGAAATTGAAGAAGACACAAACAGGTGGAAAAGCATTCCATGCTCATGGATCGGAAGAACAAACTTTGTTAAAATGTCTATACTGCCCAGAGGAATCTATACTTTCAATGCCATCCCGATCAAAATTCCACCAGTTTTTTTCAAAGAGCTGGAACAAACAACCCTAAAATTTGTATGGAACCAGAAAAGACCCCAAATTGCTAAGGAAATGTTGGAAAAGAAAAACAAGGCTGGGGGCATCACATTGCCTGATTTCAAACTTGACTACAAAGCTGTGATCACCAAGACAGCATGGTACTGGCACAAAAACAGACGCATAGACCAGTGGAACAGAATAGAGGGCCCAGATATGGACCAGCAACTCTATGGTCAAATAATCTTTTAAAAAATCGGCAAAAAATATGCAGTGGAAAAAAGACAGTCTCTTCAATAAATGGTGCTGGGAAAATTGGACAGCTATATGTAGAAGAATGAAACTTGACTGTTCTCTTACACCATACACGAAGATAAATTCGAAATGGATAAAAGACCTCAATGTGAGGCAGAAATCTATCAAAACGCTACAGGAGAATATAGGCAGTAACCTCTATGACATTAGCCACAGAAACTTCTTTCAGGACATGTCTCCAAAGGCAAAGGAAACAAAAGCAAAAATAAACTTTTGGGACTTCATCAAGATAAAAAGCTTCTGGACAGTGAAGGAAACAGTCAACAAAACAAAC
>CM052803.1:17565555-17582139 GCA_028533885.1 Nasua narica | reverse complement strand
AGAGAGTCAATTATCTTATGGTCTCACACGTGTGGAGTATAAAGAAAATCATGGAGGGCATTGTGAGAAGGAAGGGAAGGGTGAATGGGGGAAATCGGAGGGGGTGATGAAACAGGAGAGAGACTGTGGACTCTGAGCAACAAACTGAGGGTTTTGGAGGGGAGGGGGTTGGGGAGTGGGCGAGCCTGGTGGTGGGTATTGAGAAAGGCACGTATTGCATGGAGCACTGGGTGTGGTGCATGAACAATCAATCTTGTAACTCTGAAAAATTAAAATAAACATATTTGGGGGAAAAATATTAAAAAGAAAGAATTATTAAAACGTGTTCTATAAAAGTAGAAGGAACCCATGAGTGACTTAGAACAGAAATTTACAATCTATAGAAACAAGGACTTCACAGGCAATATATAAATAAAAACTTATCTTTCAATAATCACTCTAAACATGAATGGCCTAAATGCTCCCATAAAATGACACAGGGTTGCAGACTGGATAAAACAACAGGTCCCATCTATACGCTGTCTACAAGAGACACATTTCGAATCAAAAGGTACATCCAGACTGAAAGTGCAGGGATGGGAACCCTCTTTCATGCCAACGGGCCTCAAAAGAAAGCTGGTTTAGTGATTCTCATATCAGATATATTTGATGTTAAGCTGAAAACTGTAGTCAGAAATACAGAAGGACACTACATCATTCTTAAAAGTCTATCCTCCAAGAAGATCTAACAATTGTAAACCCTTATGCCCCCAATATAGGAGCAGCCAACTACATAAGCCAACACTTAATCAAAATAAAGAGTCATATTGATATGAATACATTAATTGTAGGAGATCTTAACACGTTACTCTGAGGAACAGACAGATCATCTAAACAGAAAATCAATAAAGAAACAAGAGCTTTGAATGACACATTGGACCAAATGGACTTTATACATTTATACAAAACATTACACCCTAAAACAACAGAATACTCATTCTTCTTGAGTGCACATGGAACTTTGTCCAGAATAGACCACATACTGGGTCACAAATCAGGACTCAACCAATACCAAATGATTGAGATGATTACCTGCTTATTCTCAGACCACAATGCTTTGAAAGTGGAGCTCAATCACAAGAAAAAGTCTGGAAGGAATTCAAACACTAGGTGGCTAAAGACCAACCTGCTCAACAATGTTGGGATCAACCAGGAAATCAAGTATGAACTTAAACAATTCATGGAGAGCAATGATAAGGAAGACACATCAGTCCAAATCCTATGGGAAATGGCAAAGGCAGTCCTACATGGGAAATGCATAGCCATCTAAGCCTCATTCAAATAATTGAAAAATCTCGAATACACCAGCTCTCTTTACATCTTAAAGAACTGGAAAATTAACAACAAATTAAACCAACCCTGCGCACAAGAAGGGAAATAATCAATATTAGAGTAGAAATCAACGAGTTAGAAACTACAGAAACAGTAGAACATATCAATGAATCCAGAAGTTGTTTTTTTGAAAGAATCAATAAGATCAATAAGCCACTGGCCAAACTCATCTGAAAGAAATGGGAGAGGACCCTAATTAACAAAATTAAGAATGAAAGGGGAGAGATCACGACTAATCCAAAGGAAATAGAAACAATCATAAAAAATTATTATCAACAGCTATATGCCAATAAGTTAAACAACCTACAAGAAATGGATGCATTCTTGGAAACCTATAAACTTCCAAGACTGAAACAGGAAGAAATGGACAACCTGAATAGACCAGCGTCTGGTAATGAGATTGAAGGAGTGATCAAAATCCTCCCAAAAAACGAGTCCAGGACCTGATGGATCCCCTGGGGAATTCTAAGGAACATTCAAGGAAGAAATAATACCTATTCTCCTGAAACTGTTTCAAAAAATAGAAACAGAAGGAAAACTTCCAGACTCTTTCTATGAAGCCAGCATTACCCTGAGCCCCGAACCAGGCAAAGACCCCATCAAAAAGGAAAGTTTCAGACCAATATCCCTGATGAATATGGATGCCAAGATTCTCAACAAGATCCTAGCTAATAGGATCCAACAGCACATTAAAAATTTTTTTCATCATGACCAGGTAGGATTTATCCCTGGGATACAAGGGTGGTTCAACATTTTCAAATCAATCAATGTGATAGGACAAATCAATAAAAGAACAGAGAAGAACCACATTGCCCTCTCATTTGAAGCAGAAAAAGCATTTGACAAAATTCAGCATCTGTTCCCTATTAAACTCTTCAAAGTATAGGGAGAGAAGCAACATTTCTCAACTTCATAAAGTCTTCTATGAAAAGCCCACAGCAAATATCATTCTCAATGTGAAAAATCTGACAGCCTTCCCTTTGAGATCAGGAACACGACAAAGATGACCACTCTCACCACTCTTGTTCAACATAATGCTAGAAGTCCTAGCGATAGCAATCAGACAACAACAAAAGAAAATAGAAGGTATTCAAATTGGCAATGAAAAAGTGAAACTCTCTCTCTTCACAGATAACATGATACTTTATATGGAAAACCCAAAAGACTCCACCCCCAAACTACTGGCACTCATACAGCAATTTAGTAATATGTCAGAATTCAAAATCAATGCACAGAAATCAGTTGGTTTCCTATACAGTAACAATGAAAATATGGAAAGGGAAATTAGGGAATCAATTCCATTTATTGTAGCACCAAGAACCATTAGATACCTGGGAATAAACCTAACCAAAGAGGTAAAGGATCTGTACTCAAGGAACTACAGAACACTCATGAAAGAAATTGAAGACACAAACAGGTGGAAAATCATTCCATGCTCATGGATCAGAAGAATAAACATTGTTAAAATGTCTATACTGCCCAGAGCAATCTATACTTTCAATGCCATCCCAATCAAAATTCCACCAGTTTTTTTCAAAGAGCTGGAACAAACAATCCAAAAATTTGTATGGAACCAGAAAAGACACCGAATTGCTAAGGAAATGTTGAAAAAGAAAAACAAAGCTGGGGTCATCACATTGCCTGATTTCAAGCTTTACTACAAAGCTGTGATCACCAAGACAGCATGGGACTGGCACAAAAACAGACACATAGACCAGTGGAACAGAATAGAGAGCCCGGAGATGGACCAGCAACTCTATGGTCAAATCATCTTTGACAAAACAGGCAAAAATATGCAGTGGAAAAAAGACAGTCTCTTCAATAAATGGTGCTGGGAAAACTGGACAGCTACATGTAGAAGAAAGAAACTTTACCATTCTCTTACACCATACAGAAAGATAAACTCAAAATGGATAAAAGAACTCAACGTGAGACAGGAATCTATCAAAACACTAGAGGAAAACACAGGCAGTAACCTCTTTGACATCAGCCACAGTAACTTCCTTCAGGACATGTCTCCAATGGCAAAGGAAACAAAAGTGAAAATGAACTTTTGTGACTTCATCAAGATGAAATTCTTCTGCACAGTCAAAGCAAAGTACACAGTCAACAAAACAACAGGCTACCCACAGAATGGGAGAAGATATTCGCAAATGACGCTACAGACAAACGGCTGATATCTAAGATCTATAAAGAACAACTCAAACTCAACACTCAAAAAACAAATAATCATGTCAAAAAATGGGCAGAAGACATGAACAGACACTTCTCCAAAGAAGACATACAAATGGCTAACAGACACATGAAAAAATGTTCATCATCATTAGTCATCAGAGAGATTCAAATCAAAACCACACTGAGACACCACCTTACACCGGTGGGAATGGCCAAAATCAGGAAGATAGTAAACAACAAATGTTGGAGAGGATGTGGAGAAAGGGGAACGCTCTTCCACTGTTGGTGGGAATGTAAGTTGGTGCAGCCGCTTTGGAAAACAGTGTGGAGATTCCTCAAGAAATTAAACATAGAGCTACCATATGACCCTGCAGTGCAGTACTGGGCATTTACCCAAGAAACACAGGCAGTACAAAGAAGGGCCATATGTACCCCAATGCTCATAGAAGCAATGGCCACAATCACCAAACTGTGGAAAGAACCAAAATGCCCTTCAACAGATGAATGGATAAAGAAGATATGGTCCATATGTACAATGGAATATTATGACTCCATCAGGAAGGATGAATATCCAACTTTTGTATCAACATGGATGGGACTGGCGGAGATTATGTGGAGTGAAATAAGCAGAGAGTCCAGTATCATATGGTCTCACTTACATGTGGAGCATAAGTAAAATCATGGATGATATTGTGAGAAGGAAAGGAAGGGTGAATTGGGGCCATTTGCGGGGAAGATGAACCATGAGAGACTGTGGACTGTGAGCAACAAACTGTGGGTTTTGGAGGGCAGGGGTAGGGGTTGGGTGAGCCTGGTGGTGCTTTGAATAGGGCATGTATTGCATGGAACAGTGGGTATGGTGAATGAACAATGAATCTTGTAACATTGAAAAAATAAAAGTATTTGGGGAAAAAATAAAATATGAAATTAAATAATAATTTCAGTTAAGGTGAGAATATACTCTTATCTATCACAAGATGTCTCATTGTATGTAATAACTTACCCAGGTGAAGGAAAATCATAATAAAAACATATACATTTATACTGGTATTCTAAACTACACAACAGTATGTGTGTGTTAAAATGTGTGTGCTTGGGAGTGTTCAATTTTCCTAGGTACAGAACTCTGAGTCCTGGATTATTTGTTCTCATAAGTTGAATTCCTAGAGTAACTCGGTCTTCTGGAAAAAAAATGTGAATTTCATGATTGAAGCCTTCTTTAACTTGCATATGTTTGATTTTCATAAATTATATAGTGACACAAGTAAACCTTAACAATCTGAACTTGGACTCTCATGCATCAGTTGACAAGCCTCAGGAGCTCTCATTGGTGTAGTAATGCCCACCTCCCAAGAGTTTAATTTGATAAACCACAGTGTTTATGCAAACTCTTTATGTGTTTGTTATTTTATGCTTTAAAAATAAATTAGAACAGGAAAATGAAAGTGCTGATATTAGTAACCAAAATATTGGTCCCATTGTAATATAATTAAGGCCAAGATAGAATCAATCAAGTGTTATCACTTCTCAAATGGTGTGAATCTCCATCTCGAATGGACTTTCAAATATGGTTGAATTACTAAGAAAAATAACAAGACTAAATGTAGTGTTTTAAATATATTGTGCCCAAAAGGCACAATGTAATTAGAGATATTATAGTATTTTTTAATCTCTGGCCTGAAACACACAACCACCTAAACACTACCATAAGCAAAACTGTAATACTCTTGTTTATTTTAAAATGTCTTTTATGCATGTTCTCAAGAACACATTATTAACAAAAAGTAGGTGTTGCTAATGTGTTTTACTCTTTATTGTGGACTCTCAGAGGCTAATTGCCAAATTTGTAGCTAAGTGATCATAACTACATAGGCATGGAGGGTCTGAATATAATCTTTTCCCCACTACACGTTCTGTCAACTGGCATCATATTGCCTACTCTATTGAACATTTTCTTTGTCCCAGATTAAAAAAAAAAAAAAAAACAAACACTTCACTTGTTCAGTATGAATTTGTAATCTATGTCAAATTCTAGTGTTCAGTGGTGAGGTAGAGAATAGGTGGACACACAGAGGCCAGATAAAATGCTGAGCACGTGTCAAGGACCATGATTACTGGAAGATATTCCTCTCCCATCCGTCCTAGGAGAGGAGGACAAGTAGATAATCAGTGTACAGTGAGACTATGTCTATAGCACATGAGTGTACAGGTGACTTGGAGACCTATGAGGAGGATGTGAACTTGCAAATAGCCAGTGTTCACAGATAATAAAACTCACAGCATCCCTAAAGAGTAAAATTTGTAAGTTGAGTTTGGAGTGTCTAGTTCAGCTGATGGAGTATGTGTTTATTTTCTCTTCTTCTAGAAGACAACAGCAAAGAGGTGTAAGAGGAAATAAAATCCTGTAAGAATTGAGGTAGAGTGGAGGGATATTAGAGGAGGGAGAGTTGTGAGGAATTTCTGAAATGTTGAATGTGGGTAGTGTGCTGATGGTGGAGGTGCACAGCCTAGAGCTGGGACAGGAGAAAGCTCTGGGGAAGGCAGGAACTCCCTTTTGGAGGATAGGAGAATATGCCACTCCATAATTGGCAGGTGCAGAGCTTTTAAAAAGAATGGGCCAAAAGAGAAATATTTACCTAAAGAAAGCCTAGTTAATGACTAAGCAAGTTGTTCTACCTGATATGCACACATATAGCAAGGAAGATTTACCTACCTACCTGACAGAGCTCAAATTCCAGGAATAATATAGAAAACCCATAGGACTATTTATAAATAGATAATTAAGACATATAATAGATAATTATATGGCTTAATTAAAGATATAGTTATATATCTTTATATAGATAGAGACATATATTTATCTTTATATTGATAAAGATATAATAAATAGATAACGGAGACATATAAAAGACAAATAACAGACAATTAAGAATCACCAGCTACTCAAGGGTAAACAGCAGCACAGAAGAGAGACCAAAATGAATAGAGGTTCAAGCTACACTGAGCACTTTTCTAAGGACTTTGCAGATACTAACTTATATAATCTTCACACCTGCTTTTTTTTTTTTTTTTAGATTTTATTTAAATTCAAGTTAGTTAACAATAGCGTATTATTAGTTTCAGGGGTAGTATTTAGTGATTTGTCAGTTACATCTAACACCCAGTGCTCATTACATCAAGTGCCTTCCTTAATGTCCATCACCCACCTTCCCCCCACCTAACCTCTAGCAATGCTCAGTTTGTTCTCTATAGTTAAGAGGTTCTTATGGTTTGCCTCTCTCTGTGTTTTTATCTTATTTTATATTCCTTCCTTCCTCAAAGTTCATCTGCTATCTGCTTTGTTTCTTAAATTCCACATATGAGTGAAATCATAGTATTTGTCTTTCTCTGACTGACTTACTTTGCTTAGCACAATACACTCCAGTTTCATTCACATCCTTGCAAATGGCAAGATTTCACTCTTTTTTAGGGCTGATATATATATTTATATATATATGCCACATCTTCTTTATCCATTCACCAGTTGGTGGACATTTGGGTTCTTTCCACATATTGCCTATTGTGGACATTGCTGCTATAAATATTGGGTGCCTTTTGAATCACTATTCTTGTATCCTTTGGATAAGTACCTAATAGTGAGTGCTATTGCTAGATTTAGGGTAGTTCTATTTTTAACTTTTTGCAAATGACATATCATTAACTTTTTGCCAAACCTCCATACTATTCTCCAGAGTGGCCCTACAAGTTTGCATTCCCACCAACAGTTTAAGAGGATTCCCCTTTTTCTGCATCCTCACCAACATCTGTTGTTTCCTGAGTAGTTAATTTTAACCATTCAGACCAGTGTGGGGTGGTATCTCAGTGTGGTTTTGACTTGTATTTCCCTGATGATGAGTGATGTTGAGCATTTTTTCATGTGACTATTGACCATTTGTATGTGTTCTTTGGAGAAATGTCTGTTCATGTCTTCTGTCCATTTCTTTTCTTTTTTTTTAAGACTTTTTTTTATTTATTTGGCAGAGAGAGACACTGCAAGTAGGCAGAGAGGCAGGCAGAGAGAGAGGGGGAAGCAGACTCCCCACTAAGCAGAGAGCCCATTGCAGAGCTCCATCCCAGGACCCTGAGATCATGACCTGAGCCAAAGGCAGAGGCTTTAACCCACTGAGCCACCCAGGCGCCCCTTCTGCCCATTTCTTGATTGGATTTTTTTTGTTTCTTAGGTGTTGAGTTTGAGAAGTTGTTTACAGATTTTGGATACAGCCCTTTATCTGATATGTCATTTGCAAATATCTTCTCCCATTCTAATTGGTTGATAGTTTCCATTGCTGTGAAGATTCTTATCTTGATGAAGTCCCAATAGTTCATTGTTGGTTTTGGTTTCCATTGCCTCTGGACATGTGTCTAGTAAAAGGGTGCTGCTGATAAGGTCAAAGAGCTTCCTGGGTATGTCCTTTAGGATCTTGATGGATTTCTGTTTCTGTTAGGTCTTGCATCCATTTTGAATTTATCTTTGTGTATGATGTAAGAAAGTGGTCCAGTTTTATTCTTCTGCATGTGGCTCTCCAGTTTTTCCAACACCATTTGTTGAAGAGACTGTCTTTTTTCCATTGGATATCTTTCCTCCTTTGTCAAAGATTAGTTGGCCATAGAGTTGGGGCTCCACTTCTCGGTTCTCTGTTCCATTGATCTGTTTGTTTTTGTGCCAGTACCATACTGTCTTGATGACCACAGCTTTGTAATACAGCTTGAAGTCCACAATTGTGATGCCTCCAATTTGGTTTTTTTTTTTTTTCAACATTCTTTTGGCTATTCAGGGTCTTTTCTGGTTCCATACAAATTTTATGATTGTTTGTTCCAGCTCTGTAAAATATGCTAGTGTTATTTTGATAGGGATCATATTGAATGTGTAGATTGCTTTGGGTAGTATAGACATTTTAACAATATTTATTCTTCCAATCCAAGAACATGGAATGTTTTTCCATTTATTTCTCTTTCTCAATTTCTTCCATAAGTTTTCTATAGTTTTCAGAATACAAATCTTTTGCCTCTTTTTAGCTTTATTCCTAAGTGTCTTATGGTTTTTGATGCAATTGTAAATGGAATCCGTTCCTTGAGTTCTCTTTCTGCTTTCTCTTTATTGGTATATAGAAATTCTGTACAGACTTCTGGGCATTGATTTTATAACTTGCAATTTTGCTTGATTCCTGTATCAGCTCTAGCAGTTTTTTGGTGGAGTCTTTCAGGCTTTCTACATAAAATATAATATCGTATGGGAAGAGTGAAACTTTGACTTCTTCCTTGCCAATCTGGATGCCTTTTATTTCTTTTTGTTGTTTGATTGCTAAGGCTAGGACTTCTAATACTATGTTGAACAATAGTGTTGAGACTGGAGATCCCTGTTGTGTTCCTGACTTTAGAGGAAAAGCTCTCAATGTTTTCCCATTGAGGATGATATTAGCTATGGGTCTTTCATATCAGGCCTTTATGATGTTGAGGTGTGTTCCTTTTATCCCTATTTTGTTGTGGGTTTTTATCAAATAAGAGGCTGTATTTTTGCCAAATGCTTTTTCTGCATCTATTTTTTTTTTTAAGATTTTATTTATCCATTTGAGAGATAGAGAGCACAAGTAAGCAGAGTGGCAGGCAGAGGGAGAGGAAGAAGCAGGCTTTTCACTGAGCAGGGAGCCTGATGTGGGGCTCAATCTAAGGACCCTGGGATCATGACCTGAGCTGAAGGTAGATGCTTAACCAATTGAGTCACCCAGTTTCCCCTTTCTCCACCTCTATTGAGAGGACTATATGGTTCCCATCTTTTCTTGTACTAATATAATGTATCACATTTATTGATTTGCAAATGTCGAACTACCCTTGCAGCCCAGGAATTAATCCTACTTAATGGTATCGAATAATCCTTTTAATGTACTGTTGGATCCAATTAGTTAGTTTATCACTGAGAATTTTTTGCATCCATGTTCATCAAGGATATTGGTCTGTAGTTCTCCTTTTTAGTGGTCTTTGGTTTTAGGATCAAGGTAATGTTGGCCTCATGGAATGAGTTTGGAAGTTTTTCTTCCATTTCTATTTTTTGTAACAACTTCAGAAGAATAAGTATTAATTCTTCTTTAAATGTTTGGTAGAATTCCCCTGGGAAGCCATCCAGCCCTGGATTCTTGTTTGTTGTGAGATTTTTGATTACCAAGTCAACTTCTTTACTGGTAATGGGTCTATTCAGTTTTCTAATTCTTTCTGTTTCAATTTTGGCAGTTTATATTTTCTAGCAAATTATCCATTTCTTCCAGATTGCCTGATTTGTTGGCATACAATTGCTCATAGTATCCTCTTATAATTGTTTGTGATTGGCAGTGTTGATTGTGATTTTGCTTCTTCCACTCATGATTTTATTTGGGTCCTTTCCATCTTTTTGATAGATAATATCAGGCTTTTTGATAAGCCTGGTGAGGGTTTTATCAATTTTGTTAATTCTTTCAAAGAACTTGTCCTAGATTTGTCGATCTGTTCTACTGTTTTGTTTTAAATTTCTTTAACATTAATTTCTGCTCTAAGTTTTATTATTTCTCTTCTTCTGCTTTATTTGTCGTTCCTTTTCCAGCTCCTTTAGGTGTAACTTAAGGTTGTATATTTGAGACTTTTCTTGCTTCTTGAGGAAGACCTCTAATGCAGTACACTTCCTCTTAGCCTTTTCTCTCTTAGCCTTTGCTGCATCCCACAGGTTCTGAACTGTTGTGTTTTCATTTTAATTTGTTTCCATGTATTTTTTAAAATTCTTTTTTAGTTTCCTGTTTGATCCATTCATTCTCTAGTAGGATGTTCTTTAACTCCATGTATTTGTGATCCTTCCAAATTTTTTCTTATGGTTGATTTCAAGTTTCATAGCATTGTGGTCTGAAAATATACATGGTATTATCTCAGTCTTTTTGTACCAGTTGAGCCCTGATTTGTGAACCAGTATGTGAACTATTCTGGAGAATTATCCATGTGCACTTAAAAAGAATGTGTATTCTGCTGCGTTAGGATGAAATGCTTTGTTTATATCTGTTAAATCCATCTGGTCCAATTAGTCCAATAAAGTCCATTGGGTCATTTGGCTACTCCTAAGTTAGGGGTATAAATATTTATAATTATTAGATCTTCTTGTTGGATAGACTCCATTATTATGATATAGTGTCATTTGTCATCTCTTATTTGTTGTCTTTGTTTTAAAATCTAGTTTGTCTGATATAACTATGGCTACTTCAACTTTCCTTGGACATCCATTAGCTTGATAAATTGCTCTCCCCCTCCCCCTCACTTTCAATCTGGAGATGTCTTTGGGTCTAAAATGAGTCTCATGTAAGAAAGAGTCTTTTTTTTTTTTAATCTATTCTAATATCTTGTGTCTTCCAATTGGAGCATTTACATTAGAGTAATTATTGAAATATATTAATTTAGTGCCATTGTATTACCTGTAAAGTCACTGTCCCTGTATCTATAGATTGTCTCTATTCCTTTCTATTCTTTGTTACTTTTGGTCTCTCTTTCCTTCCCCTTTAATATCTCTTTAAGGGTTGGTTTTGCATTCATGAATTCCTTTAGTTTTTGTTTGTCTTGGGAACTCTTTATCTCTCCTTCTATTCTGAATGATAGCTTTGGTGGATAAAGTATTCTTGGCTGCATATTTTTCCCATTTAGCATGTCGTGTATATCATACCTCTCCTTTCTGGCTTGCCAGGTCTCTGTGGACAGGACTGCTGCTAACCTTATGTGTCTACCTTTATAAGTTAAGAATCATTTTTTTTTCCCTAGCTGCTTTCAGAATTCTCTCTTTATCTTAGCATTTTGCAAATTTCACTATGATATGTCTTGGTGTTGACCTGTTTTTATTGGTTTTGAGGTGAGTTCCATGTGCCTCATGAACTTAAATGCTTATTTCCTTTCCCAAATTAGGGAAGTTCTCAGCTATAATTTGTTCAACTAAACCTTCTGCCCTTTTTTTTTTTCCTGTTCTTCTTCTTCTTCTGATAATCCTATGTTATGGATATTATTTTGCTTTATGGGATCACTGAGTTTCCTAAGTCTACTTTTGTGATCTAATAGTTTTCTTTTCCTCTTTTTTAGCTTCATTATTTTTCATAAATTTTTAAAAAGATTTTATTTATTTATTTGACAGGGAGAGAGATCACAAGTAGGTAGAGAAGCAGGCAGAGAGATGGGGAGAACCAGGCTCCCTGACGAACAAAGAGCCTGATGTGGGGCTTGATCTCAGGACTCTGAGATCAAGACCTGAGCTGAAGGCAGAGGTTTTAACCCATTGAGCCACCCAAGTACCCTATTTTTCATAGTTTTATCTTCTATATCGCCCACTGTCTTCTCTGCATCTTCATTGTGATTATCTCCAAACTGTTTTGCATTTCAGTTATAGCATTTTTTAAAAATTTCAGCCTAATTAATTTCTAGGTTTTTATCTCTGCAGCAAGGGTTTCTCTGCCATCCTCTATGCTTTTTTTCAAGTCCAGCTAGTAAACCTATGACTGTTGATCTAAATTCTTTTTCAGATATATTGTTTGTATCTGTTTTCAGCAAGTGTCTGGCTGTGATATCTTCCTGACCTTTCTTTTGGGGACAATTGCTTCATCTTGTCATTTTAGCTAAGTTTCTATCTCTTGCATGTTGTGGAAGCTTGTACTATATTAAAAATAGGTCATATACCGTCCAAGGCCTGGCACTTCATGAAGTGTTTCTGGTGTATGTTTTGTGCGCTCTGGCTGCTTTTTCCCAGTGGTCGTCCTCTGAGCGTTCATTCTTGCTTGAAGTGGGCAGTGCTTGGACCTTTATTTATGTGTGCTTTGATGTTTGTTGAAAAAAGTCTGGGTAAAAAAGGAATGAAAGAAAAAAAAAGAGAGGGAGAAAAGGAAAATGAACAACAACAAACAAACAAAAAACTCCAGACAATTGAAAAACAAAAGCAAAAACAAACCTATAAGACTGATTCCAAACAAAAAGAAAGGAAAAAAAATAAAGAAAAAGAAAAGAAAAGAAGCTTGATTAGAGAGAGAGAGAAGGTAATGAAAAAGCAAATTAAGAAACAAAAAATTATAAGAAAAAAACAGCCTGGTCATAATTGAATTGAAGGGGACACTTTGAAGCACTGAATGATCAGTAGATTTGGTCCATGTGGCATGCTGCCTGTTTTGCTCTTCTCAGGGAGAGACTCCCTCCACTGGCTTAGTCAATCTTGCTGCAGTAAAAAATGCACTTGCCAAGCACAAGGGGCAGGGTTGATGTAAATGCCTCCCACCTCCACTGGGGGCCACCACTGTGTTGCTCTCTGATGTCAAGCCATGTTGATTGCAGGGGTAAAATGGCGACGCCCCACACTCTAGACCCCAGATAGGAGGGGTTCTTACACCTCCTGCTGTTCAGGAAGCCCTCACAGAAAAGTGAGGGCCATCAGCGTGCCTGACACTCAGCTCTCTTGTGTTTTATTTCTGGTGTGGCTGGCATTCAAAACTCCAAATCTTAAAATAGTCAGCCCACTCAGATCTGCTCCCTCTTCCGGGTTTGAAGCTTGCTGTGTTCTGACTAGTGCCCTTTGTCCCAGAAAAACAGTCCCATGCTTGTGTGGTGTTCGGATTCTGTGCTGTCCAGCCTCTGTGCACACCTTTGTTCATTGCTGATGAAAGACAGTTTGCTGGCACCTGCAGTCTTTTGTCCTTGGAGAGGCAATATACCCTATTCCAAATGTACTCCAGGAAGGGGAATGATCTCTCCCAGATATCCCTCCACCACTTTTTGAGCATTCTCAGGCCAGATCCCTCCTGTTCTCCAGGAGCACAGGCAACAGCTCGCCTCCAGTGAAAGTTGAGCATTTTCAAATTCTCTGAGCTTGAGCTCCACTGGATGCTTGCAAAAAACCTTAACCATTCAGTTCCCCCAGCTCCCTAGTCTATGAACCAAGGGGTTTTCTTCCTGTGCGAACTGACACCGCTCTCTCTCAACGCCTCTGTCCCACTGTCCTTCTCTCCCTTTTATCTCTCCACAGAAAGAGTTCCTTCCCCTATATGGCATAGCAGGTTTTTTTCCCTGCCAATTGCTTACATGAACATCACACCTACCACTCTATCTCCCTCCAACTGTGGAAACACTTTCAACCCTCAAATCAATTTTCTGAGTATTCTAAGTGACCCGACCTCAATACAGCTGTATCTGAAAGATGAGGAAAGCCCAGGGTCTCTCTATTTCTCTGCCATCTTAACTCCTTGAGGTGGTTTTTTTACAAGTGAGGAAACCAAGGTACAAAGGCCAGGTGCCTTGCCCCAGGTCAAAAAAACTAGTAAATGCCATAATTCACACCCAGGTTCTTAATCACTATAGTCTCCTGAAATCAATGAAATACTGTGACTTTGGAGGGGATAGAGCAATATGAAGGGAGGTAAATTTAAATCTAATGTGTTCTGGGGGTACCTGGGCAGCTGAATCAATTAAGCATCTGACTCTTGATTTTGGCTTGGGTCATGATCTTAAGAGTTGTGAGATCAAGCCCCCTCTGGCCCTCCCCACCTCCATCCCCTCCCCATCTCATTTGCACAGGTGATTTCTCTCTCTCTCAAAAAGAAAGAAATATATATTCTCATTACACAAATAAATAAATAGTAACTATGTGAGTTGATGGATGTGTAAATTAACTTGACTTTGGCAATCATCTCACTATATATACATATATAAACCATGACACTGTACACCTTAAATATACACAATATTGATTGGTCTACTATATCTTAATACAGCTGAAAAAATAAAAGGACTTCAAATAATTTCCTCAGAGAAATTCAAGAAGAGATCACATCTATGGTCAAAAAAAAAAAAAGAGAGAGAGAGAGCAAGTTGCTATATAAAATAAATAATATGAAAACAAAAGCAAATCATCGAGAGCTAAAAAATATGATTGCCAAAATAAAAATGTATTTAAAAGTCTAAAAAGTCAACAAGTGTCCCAAAACACAAAGCAAAAAGAAAAAGAAAGCTCAAGAAGCCTAAAAATATAGTCAGTCCATCTGCAGGGCAACAGCTATCAATAAATATTCTAGCGAAAGAGAGGTGGCTAGAGAAAATATTCAAGAGAAAAAAGAAGGCCATTTCATAAAATTGAAGGATATCTGGAGTTTTCAGATTTAAAGTGTCCACTGATTTCTTGGTAACATGAATATGAAATGACCCACACAAAAACTTCTTCCCATGAAATTTTAAAACACCAAGTGTCAAAAGAAGTTATCAAAACTTCCAGAAATGTACCAACAAATTCAGACTGGCACATAAATCTTTCATTGGCACAACTAAGCCTAAGAAGATAGAGGCATAATGCCCCATACCCCCCATAGGCTAACCTCTATGGGCTACTTAGCCCTCTGGCTCTTAGTTGGGTTTTAACAATGAGAGGCACCAGCAGGGGACTGAAGAGAAGGAGATTGGAGTCAGGATATTTATCCACACAGCATGCTCCCTGCCAGATAATTGCATATTGGCTGTGTCTCTCTACCAAGACCACAACTCCTGTCAGGAAGCCTTCTCCATTCATCTACTCTTTTAGGGCCTGAAGTAGACATAGTTTCCTGCTCTCATCTGCCCTGAAGTATTCTACTATCCCTTTAAATCTTGCCCACATCTTGCAAAAATCTTTTTATCCAATTTTCCTCAATTGCATAGTTTGGGTGTTGAGTATTGTTTATACAATCCTCTATAGGATTTCAAAAGATAACAACTACTGCAACATCCTTTCATCTTCCTGGCCCATCAGCTAGAGATACCATTCAAAGAGCTTTTCCTTCAACTTTCAGACCTCTTTTGTACCAGTGATGTCACAGCTAGGCAATTCTATATTAGTTAAATATACATGGCAGTGTTATTAGCCCAAGACTTTGATTAGTACCTTTGAGCATGTCTGATTTATTTTGCTTCCTTTGGGAGCAATGGCACATGTGATAAGGACTCAAATTTATTGCAATATGTCTTACCTCCATGAAAATTAAAGAAAAAAATCCAATCATAGAATTAAAACTTCAGAAATATACCCAACATATGGGAAAAGATAAAGTTGGTGGTCCTGCCTAGACCATAATTGGACTAGGAAAGAAGACAAATCATGTATAGATCATTGGTTTCAAGACAGAATACAAAGGAAGAGGCAGGCGTAAAGATAGTTGCAGTTATCTCTGTAATGTAAGGAAGTGGCTTATTATATATTACATTATATATATATAATATATAATATATATTAATAATATTAATAATAATATCAATAATTCATTAGATATAATATACAATAGCATATGGTAAAATATATTATATATTAATAATTAATTATATAATGTAATAGTATTAATAATTATGTGATAAATATATTATATTATTAACATTGTTAACATTAATATATTATAATATATTATATATGTAATTATATATTATATGGTATATGGTTATGAATATTATTAATAATTATATGATAAAATATATATTGTATATATTATATATATGTCTGTGTGTTCATTTCCATTTTTTAAATGGTAACCTACTATGCATGTTACTGTTTTCATTTTAAATCTCTTAAATGTATCCTGGAGATCACTCCATATCGTAGATACAGATATCCCTTATTTTGCCTTTTTAAAATATGTGTGTCTTCTCAGCATAAGCTCATAGACAATAAGAGAAATTTCTCTTTAGAAATACATTCTTTTTTTTCTTTTTCTTTTTTTTTTTAGTAACATATAATGTATTATTTACCCCAGGGTACATGTCTGTGAATCATCAGGCTTACACATTTCACAGTATTTGCCATAGCACATACCGTCCCCAATGTCCATACCCCTACCCCCCACCTCCCAGCAACCCTTAGTTTGTTTCGTGAGTTTAGGAGTCTCTTATGGTTTGTCTCTTTCCCCATCCCATCTTTTTTCATTTATCTTCCCCACCCCCCATCACCCCTGCCCTGCCTCTCAAATTCTTCATATCAGAGGGATCATGTGATAATTGTCTTTCTTTGAC
>CM052803.1:17543929-17565055 GCA_028533885.1 Nasua narica | reverse complement strand
CGGCCAGGGTCTAGGGTAAGCCCCAGTTGAAAACGCACTGCGCGGCTCTTTCTCTGCCGCCGGCTTCTCCGCCCCGATATCTGGGAGCTCTGCCGCACTCAGACACCCCCCGGTCTCTTTATGATCTCGTGGGTCCTGAAACCACTCTGTTCCCACGAGGGAACCTCAGGCCTAGCCTCTGGAGCAATGTCCCTCAGTGGAGCAGAGTATAAAAGTTCCGATTTTGTGCTCTGCAGCTCTGCGGCTGCAGGGAGCCGGCCCCTCCCCCCGCAGTCTCTCTTCCCGTCGCTTTGGAATCACTTTTCCAAACATCCTATCTTTCAGATAGTGGTCGATTTTCTGCTCCTAGAATTGCTCTTCTTCCTCTCTTCTCTCTCCTGTTGAGTATGCTGGCTTTTAGAATGATTTAATAACTATCTAGATGAACTTCTGGGATCTGACTCTATCTCAACCTCCTGCTTCTCCACCATCTTGCTCCTCCTCTATAAATACATTCTTGCTAATGAATGAAGGAAGCATGACAGATTAGAATACCCATCTGTAACTTCCTGTGAAGGAGAAGATCTTGCCATGATCATCAATGGCGGCTAACATCAGAGGCAATAAGGTATTATGGGTCTCCTGGCAACACCATCTCTGAAACAGTCTTGCCAAAAAATGTCAAACTTGAACCTGACCAAGCATCTAGATTTAATTACCAATATATAGAAAATGTATGTAACAAATGTGCATGTTAAATGACACCATACGCAACCATACACAATGGTACAATCACAAAATCTAGATTGTTGCAAGCTCTCCAGGACAAAATATCCAGTTTCTCCAATGAAAAACAACATTAATAATAACATCAACAATATGATACTTTATGTGGAAAACCCAAAAGACTCTACTCAAAAACTTCTAGAACTCATACAGGAATTCAGTAAAATGTCAGGATATAAAATCAATGCACAGAAATCAGTTCTATTTCTATATGCCAACCACAAGACAGAAGAAAGAGAAATTAAGGAGTTGATCCCATTTACAATTGCACCCAAAACCATAAGATACCTAGGAATAAACCTAACCAAAGAAGCAAAGACTCTGTACTCAGAAAACTACAAAGTGCTCATGAAAGAAATTAAGGAAGACACACAAAAAAATGGAAAAAAGTTCCAAGCTCATGGATTGGAAGAACAAATATTTTGAAAATGTCTATGCTACCTAAAGCAATATACACATTTAACACAATCCCTATCAAAATACCATCAATTTATTTCAAAGAAATGGAACAAATAATCCTAAAATTTATATGGAACCAGAAAAGACCCCAAATAGCTAGAGGAATATTGAAAAAGAAAGTCAAAGTTGGTGCCATCACAATCCCAGATTTCAAGCTCTATTGCAAAGCTGTAACCATCAAGACAGTATGGTACTGGCACAAAAACAGACACATAAATCAATGGGACAGAATAGAGAGCCCAGAAATAGACCCTCAACTCTATGGTCAACTAATCTTCGACAAAGCAGGAAAGAATGTCCAATGGAAAAAAGAGTCTCTTCAACAAATGGTGTTTGGAAAATTGGACAGCCACATGCAGAAGAATGAAACTGGGCCATTTCCTTACACCACACACAAAAATGACTCAAAATGGATGAAAGACCTCAATGTGAGACAGGAATCCATCAAAATCCTGGAGGAGAACACAGGCAATAACCTCTTTGACCTCAGCCACAGCAACTTCTTCCTAGAAATATCGCTAAAGACAAGGGAAACAAGGGCAAAAATGAACTATTGGGACTACATCAAGGTCAAAAGCTTTTGTACAGCAAAGGAAACAGTCAACAAAACCAAAAGACAACCAACAGAATGTGAGAAGATATTTGCAAATGACATATCAGATTAAGGGCTAGTATCCAAATCTGTAAAGAACTTCTCAAACTCAATATCCAAAGAACAAATAATTCAATCAAGAAATGAGCAGAAGACATGAACAGACATTTCTGCAAAGAGGACATCCAGATGACCAAAGACACATGAAAAAGTGCTCAACATCACTCAGCATTACAGAAATACAAATCAAAACCACAATGAGATACCACATCACACCAGTCAGAATGGCTAAAATTAGCAAGTCAGGAAACGACAGATGTTGGTGAGGATGCAGAGAAAGGGGAACCCTCCTACACTGCTGGTGGGAATGCAAACTGGTGCAGCCACTCTGGAAAACAAGGTGAAGGGTCCTCAAAAAGTTGAAAATAGAGCTACCCTATGACCCAGCAATCGCACTACTGGGTATTTACCCTCAAGATACAAATGTAGTGATCTGAAGGGTCACATGCACCCAAATGTTTATAGCAGCAATGTCAACAATAGCCAAACTAGGGAAAGAACCTAGATGTCCATCAACAGATGAATGGATAAAGAAGAGGTGGTATGTATATACAATGGAATACTATGCAGCCATCAAAAGAAATGAAATCTTGTCATTTGCAATGACGTGGGTGGAACTAGAGGGTATTATTGCTGAGTGAAATAAGTCAATCAGAGAAAGACAATTATCACATGATTCCTCTGATATGAAGAATTTGAGAGGCTGGGCAGGGGGTTGTGGGGGTTAGGGAAGGAAAAAATGAAACAAGATAGGATCGGGAGGGAGACAAACCATAAGAGACTCTAAATCTCACGAAACATACTGAGAGTTGCTTGGGGGGTGAAGGGGTGGGGATAAGGTGGCTGGGTTATGGACATTGGGGAGGGTATGTGCTATGGTGAGTGCTGTGAAATGTGTAAGGCTGATGATTCACAGACCTGTACTCCTGGGGCAAATAACACATTATTTGTTAATAAAAAAAATAATAATAACATCAACAACCAAAGAAAAAAATTGCAAGAAGTAAAAAACACACACACAAGAAGTAAAAAACACACACAGAGAAGAGGTAAATAAAAGATCTCAGCCAATCACAATGCAGTTTTGGATCCATATTCAAGCTATTTAGATGTTATTTATTTAGTTAGTTTGGAAAAAGAACAAAGGCCTTTATTTGGGGTCTCAGAATTGCAGTTTATGCAACACAGATTCCAGCAGCAACCATAAAAATGTGTCACCTGTGTGGGGAAAGCAAGGGGTTTTTATGAGAAAGGGGAAGGGGGGGCAATTGTATGACTTGAATAAAAGAAAACAAAATTGCCAATTAGTACTACCAGGCTGAACAGCTTTTGGTTACACTTTGACAGACTGATTTTCTGTTGCTAACAAATGAAACTACTTCTCATATGCATTAGCTACTCTGCCTTTGGAAAGTCCACACTGACAATGTTATGGCCAGACGCCAGTCCCCCAGTGACTCCAGTAACAACTGTTCTTAAAAGAATTGCTGTTTCTGGCCTGGTTCAAAGGCCTTTTTGCCCCATTCAAGAATTCATTAGCTATTTGTTTTGAAAAAGCTATTTGTTGTTTAAAAAGAAAAATAGAGGGACGCCTGGGTGACTCAGTGGGTTGGGCCCTCTGCCTTTGGCTCGGGTCGCGGTCTCCAGGTCCTGGGATCTCCAGGTCCCGCATCGGGCTCTCTGCTCAGTGGGAAGCCTGCTTCTCCCTCTCTCTGCCTTCCTCTCTGCCTGCTTGTGATCTCTCTCTGTCAAATAAATAAAATATTTTAAAAAATTAAAATAGAGCTTCTTGTTTAGAAATTTTATAATTTTATACGTTTCACAGTGAGGGGGAAAGAAAATGACCAGATGAGAAAAGTATCTCACACTACCGAAGAGAATTAAAATGGTGTCACTTGACAGTACTGAGGGCCTACATGAGACAAGGCAGGCAGGGGAGACCTGCCTCGCAGGAGGGAACACCGAGGTTAAGTCCTGAATGGGAAATACTTTTTGCTCCAGGGAGTGGCATACACCTGGAATAACTTTCTATGGGCTCCAGGTTCTGTGGGTCCCTCCTAGGGGTAGCTTTCTGAGTGCTTCCTCAGCCCTGCCCTCTTTGCCTCACCCCTCCCCACCCTTTCTGTTTAAACATTTAAAGCATTTGTATGATAATTGAGGAAATATAAATACTGACTTGATGTTTGATGTAATTAAGGAATTATTGTTGATATTTTTAGGTGTGAAAGTTGTAGTGTGGTAATAATTACATTTTAAAAGTCTTTTATTCTATAGATATGGGCTGAAATATTTATAAATAAAATGATAGAAATCTGAGAGATGTTTCAAAATGTGGGACAGGATATGGGAACTAGGTTGGAATAGAAATGAACTAAGAGTGCCCATTTAGCAGTAATTATTGAAGCTATATAATTGGTACATGAGAGGTTAATTATACTAATCTTTCTACTTGTGTATATGTTTGAAAACTGCAATAAAACTTTTTAGAATAAACATTAAATAACATAATAAAAATAAATAACATCTTTAAAAAGAAGAAAAAAAAATTTAAAAATCAAATAATTTAATATACCCCATTTGACCTCTGCTAGACTAATATCTCATGTACTTTGAGAAGTTGACAGTCCCTAGAATGTATTGTGCACAGCATGAAAATGACATAGTACGTCTCCCTCCCCCCAGAATTCTGGACACAATTGTGTCTCTTCATCCTCATCTCATTGGAGATGGTATTGGGCAAAGAACCCTCAGTATGCAAGAAATCCTTCCTCAAAATCAGAGAGGGATACATAATGCCTCATATATTATTTATCCTAAATAATAAAAACTTCCAGTTGATGTGAAATAAGATTGACAAGGACTTTATAAAATCATATATTTCTGTACAGTCCTCATAGCCACTCACCTCTTCAAAACTTTCAAATATGACTAGAGATTTAGGACGTTCCCTTGGGAGTTTGTTGTAAAGAGATTTTTCCTAAATAAAGAATGCAAGCAGTAAGGGACAGCCCACCTAATTGGAGACAACAATAAATGTATCAATATTCCCTAGCATTTAAAAGACAAAAATCAAAACAAAACTCTGCACACCCATGGGACTCATTCAAGGGAATGTACACAGCTCCCAACTTTCTTAAGTTCAGAGGAAAGTCAGGATTTAGAGAAAGAAACAGAGAGCGTAGATCTTCCTGGCTCTTCTGATGCTCACAGAGTCATCATTTGAGTCAATTGTTGATGCTTCTTTGAACAGAGGGATAGAGTGAGAATATAGCAAGTTTGCCATAAAGTCCCTGAAGTCTTTTTTTTAAGATTTTATTTATTTATTTGAGAGAGAGAGAGAGAGAGAGAGAGAGAGAGAGAGAGAGAGATCATGAACAAGGCAGAGGGGCAGAGGGAGAAGATGTCTCCCCATGCAACAGGGAGCCCAATCAAGGACTCAATCCTAGGACCCTAGAATCTCAACCAGAGCTGAAGGCAGACACTTAATGGACTGAGGCACCCAGGTGTCCCAGGAATTCTGAGAGAAAGAACAGAGTGCTCTTTGCAAAACAGACTGAGCTGGGTGCATGGAGACCTGATGGGCAGGGAACTCAAAGAACACCATGAATCTGAAACTTTGGACAATTGCATTGCCCTTTGGAGATACAGATCTGATACCCCCCATAAACATTTGTACCCCAGGTCAATTGGATGGGGCTACTGATTCCCCCAGAAGCATATCTATCTCCTATTCCAGGCACTAATAATTATAACCCCATAAGGACTCTCATTGCCATCTAACAACCAAGGAGACAATACTGTTTACATATTTGGTTTTGTCTCCTGGGTGACTCTAGAGCCACCATGATCAGTTTTCTGTTCTTTCTGTGCAGACCACATTTATATCATTAGATTAGAGGAAGAGGAGAACATTGACAATGGCGTCTTTGATCTCTGGCCCTGGAATTAGGCAACCTGTGCACTCAGAAACCTGATGAAGGGTTAAAAGCTCTTATCGACACTTGATCTTAGGGTCGCAAAATTCCCACTATGTTCCCAAAACTTGGAGCCTATTCCTGCCACCCTGTCAGAGAAAATAAATGGGAATGAATAGTGGGCAGACCAGTTTCCCAAAACCCTTGATAAGCCACAGGGCAGCTATAATGAGCAGTGTGGTTCATGCTGGGAAGTCCTGGATAAACTAGACCTAATTCCCAATCACTTTCTTTACTGATAATTGGACCCAACAGGACCATTCCAAATCATTTCTCTCTGTTCAGTTATCCTACAGTTCCATCCAAAGGGTCAGTTTAGGGCATAATTAAGCCAATTACTTTCTGAAAGACCATCATGACAAGCATTACAGAAAATGATAGCAGGCCCCACTCATGCTGTGGGAATTATTAGCTTGTCAGCCTCAAGGCTCATGGAGACAAAGGATCAAAAAGATAGAGGAATTCAGTTTTTCACTGATTCATCCATTTTTTTTTTTTTTACCATGTGTAAAATATATTATGAGCCAGAGAGTAGGAGCTAAAGACATAGTGGAGAACAATCTTATTTGCCTTCATGGGGCTTACAGCCTAGTGGAAGACACAGAAGTCAGTTAAATACTTACACTGGGAATATAGTCTACAAATGGAGCAATGAGTTGTGATGTACAATAGAGATCTATTTTATATTGTGCGGCCCAGGAAGGTTTTTTGAAGCTCAAGCTAGCAGGATGAACAGAAGTTAGCCAGCAAAGAGGTATAGATGTGTCTTTCAAGTGGGACTTTATACACACTGTTTTTGGGGGGTGCTGAAAAAAAGGACAGTGTGGCCAGAGACCATGAGGCAACAAGGAGATGACCTGAGATAAGATCTGAAAGTGGCTGGGCCAGAGTGCAGTGACAGATAAGAGGAGAAATGTGGTGTAGCAAACAGAGCGTGGAAGCTGACATTAGGTCCCTAAACTCTGGAACCACTGGCTATGCCCTGTTCTTCTCTCATGTGGATTCACCAAGGGCATGCAGGTCCTGGAGTGAGGGCTTACAGTGGTCAGAGTACCCTGGGCAGGTGTAATCCCTGCACTGCAGCAGAAAGTTGTGGAACTAGGGGAGGACAATGAAAAACAGGATGAAATGGGAGAAAGACTTTGAGATCAAAGCCCCTGGGATGTTTCTCAACCAAACCCTGATTGCCACATGGGTTTTTATACCACATGCCAACAGCACTGGAGCCAGTCTATGAGCCACTCAGCTCCACTCAGCAATTCCAGCTTCCTGAGCTTTGGCCACCTGCCAAGGCTCCATTCCCACAGATGTAAAACTCCAACTTCCGCTGCCTGCCACCTCAGCCTCTAACATCCGGATGGGCTCAGCCTCCCCTGGGGAGTATTCTGGGCTGTCCCTGGGCCCAGCACACTTGCTGACATGAAACCTGCAGCCCACTGGAGTCATGGAGGCTCTGGTTTCCTTGGTGTCTGCCTGTGGGCAGGGAGGTCAATTCTTACAGCCTGGAGGTGAGGAGGCACTGAAGACCCACAAAGTGGATTTTGACCATTGAGAGGCAGGAAATGGAAATAAGTCAGAAGATAAACTCCTTGAGCTGTCCCCTGAGACGGACTGTCCGGCCATGGTGTTTTCAAAAGTCTTCCCCGATGATATCCTAGCTGACTGAGCAACCAACTGGAGTTCTTGAAAAACTAGTCAGCTTGGTGACGTATCACCTGTATTTGCTTTCTTTCCTTCGTTGCTCCACTTCCTTTACCCTCACTTTGCTTGCTGGAATTGAACTTTCTCATAAAGCATTAGCATGCTAGCTTTGCTGAGTGTTCTCTTTTTTAGGTTAAGACACTGACGCTTAGCTGCCTAGGCAGTGTGTTAAGGAGAATCTGAACTGAGCCTAGACCTAATGAACAAGAGTTCTGTGATCCATAAGCGAGGCCTACCACAGATGAAAGAAGAGCTGAACAGCATCTGTCATCCCTCAACTAGCTCCTTCTATGGTTAATATCTGCTTAAAATCAGCAGTCCCTAAACACACTTGGGATCACAGATAAGGTACAATCCAACTTGTCCCCAAACTGGGAAAATAAAATAGGAAAGAAATATGTGATCCCGGGAATATCACAGTTAAGAGCAAATTAGCTCTCTGAGTGACTCCATGGCACTCAGCATGCACTATGGTAGAGGCTGAAAAACAAACCATGGAAAAATGGATAATAATAGTATACTCAGTTATTGTGTGCCAGGAACAGTAGTAAGATCTTTACATACTCCATCTCATTTAGTCATCATTCAGTACTATAAACCATACATTCTTAAAACCTGATATTACAGACCCAGAGAGGTTGAGAAACTAGTCTAAGATTACATAACTAAGGAGTGGCAGAAGTAGGCCTTGGGCCCAGGTAGTCTGGTTCCAGGATCCGTGCCCCTAACTAGAGCACTGTGCTGCTCAGTAGAGTTCTCTGCTAACAGAGAGGGCTTGGTTTCCAAGCAGAAACAAGCATCATTGAGATAATATCCCTATTCCCAGAGACTAATAACAAGGAGGGAGATTAGCCCTTTTCTGTAGCTTGTCCCTACATGACTCAGGATCAGAATCCAGAGTCAGAGAGAGACAGGTACTCACAAGGTAGGGAAGCAAGTTATAGGAGTTGATGAGGACTATTCTTACTTTAGAAAGTAAAGAACGATTATCTCCAATATCCATTAGAAATGCTCCTCTATCTACCTCACATATTGTGGGGTACTCTGACATCACTTCATCACTTTATTACCCATTTCCAAAGTTCAGTAGATGTGATTCCCACAGACCTGCAGTGGCCTTAGTAAAGAGGAAGAGTCTAAGGTTTGATAAAGGATGACATGTCCTCTATCTTAAAGAGGTTACTCTCTAAGGAGTAACCCTTTCAGAGAAATATTCTCCACAAATATAGGGCCAGAATTAATATCTTAAACTCATTAGGAAAGAGAGAATGCTAGTAACTTACTACGTGGATGTCAGCAGTCCATCAGAACCATCAACATGCAGAGACCAATGTGGGGCTCTCCACAGCACGGTCAACTTGCCAGGTTGAAGACAGACAACGTCTATGAAGGGAGGGACTTTAAATAGTTAATTTCTCCCCTCCATGGCTGTTATTAACATGGGAGTTTGATTAGAAATTAGACTCTCTGTGAGAGCTTCAACTTATAATTTAAGGACTTTTGCTATACAACCATTGCAAAACAATTACATAAAGATTAATTAGCAAATTCCCGAAACAGTAGTAAACAGCAAAGTACTTTAATTAAAACCATTATCTCCAAAATCTGTACTTTAATTAAAACCATTATCTCCAAAATCTGAACGTTAATAACAGTTGTAGCCCAGGGAGGAATAAAAGACACACCAACAGAGGGCGAGGGAAAGAGGAGAACGTCCTTTGGCACCAGTACTCAGCTTGCCCACAACTCCACATTGGTTGCCTGGCTTAATTACTCCTGAGGACTCTCTGGCCACTGAATCTTGCAAGGTCCTAGGTTTCTCCTCTGGGCCTCTGTGGCTGTGGCCTGGAGAGCTCCTGCAGACAAACCTGTAACAATCAGCCTGCCTCCAATAAGAGGGCTTTAATCTTCAAAAGAGAGAGAGGCAGCAGGTGGTACAAATAATAAGACTTTCTAGAGGGGAATTCATAAAATTTGGAATTGTCAAAAAACAGCTCTAAAAGACTTGTGTCTTTCAGAAGACACTGATAAATTTTACCCCAACCCAGACCCCTCATCACAGACTCTGAATGAAGGGTTTGGCAAAGGAGCCCAATCTGAATGAAATTTAACAATAGCACTATTTAGTGAACACACACAGAGCCCCCGTTCATTTCCTTTATGATCTTATGTTGTCACAAGAACCTCACAAAGCCACATTAGTTTTGTTTTGTTGTTGTTGTTGTTGCTTGGTTAAGTTTTTATTTTAATTCCAGTATAGTTAACATACAGTGTTATATTAGTTTCAGGTGTATAATATAGCAATTCAACATTTCCACGTTACCTTTGTTCTTAAGCAGAGTGACCTGCTTAGCCTAGAATATGGGAAGACCTGCTCTTTCCCACTCTAGGTCCATTTATTTTCCTCCATACCATGAAGATCCCCTTTGGGTGGTGCAAAATGGTAAACATCTCACCCATTTAAGGCAGAGGCTCTTTTCACACTGTGAACCTGGCATGATTTACAGCGTAGACCCAACACTGATCAATTTCTCCAAAGTCCTCTGTCAGTAGATGAACCCAACTCATAAAAACCTTGCCCTCAACCAGATCAGCCAATGTCTGTGCAGCCCCACACAGAGCACCAGCTACTGGTGGTGCTGGCCTGGCCTCGGAGTCCCTAAGGAGCAGGGTGGGGGCTGTCTCTCCCCCACCCCTTCTGGTCTTTGATTTGGGTACCCTGTCATGGGAGGTGGCTTAGGAGCCACTGGCTCACTGGACCTGTTCCAGTCACATTGCCTCACCCTCACAGGCATTTGGGGACTGACATATTTATGTGGCTTCTTCCTAATAATGCAAGGCTCTGCCCTATACCAGCAGAGTCAGACTGTCTGCTGCAGCTTGGCTTCCTATTCTGCTGCACTCCAGAAATTATGCAAATCACAGCTATTAGTATAACAGCTTCTGCAGATTTCAGGAGGAAAAGGAAAAACACACACACACACTACCACGAAATCCCTGTGCTTGGTTAAAGGACCATGAATTTCCCTGTTCTCCTCATTCACTCTTGTCAATATGATATTTATGCATCTGAAGCCTGTTTTTTAGCCATATGAATATCTATAAAAGAGACATCAGTCAGTCAGCAGAAACCTCTGGAACTGCAACCATGAAAGAGAATAAAGGAAAAGCCCAACTCGAGCCAGGATGGAGGGAACAGGAAGATGGGCTGGATGGGGGACATTGTCCCAGAAGCCTGGGCAGGGGTCTGGCTTTAAAACACCTTGATGGGAGGCAAGTATCACTCTGATGTTGGACAGATTTAGCCCGAAATCTACTCTGAGCACTCTCTGCTGTCCTTTGCAGGTGCCTGGCTCTCCTTTCATTCATCTGGCTCACTAGACAGGAAGCTTTCTGAGGATAGGAACCATGTAAATCACCCGGTTCCCCTATCTCCCTGAGCAGTGTTCAGGCACAGAGCTGGTACCCAGGAAGTATGGGGTAAAATCAGGCACCTGTTGTGCCATCATTTCAGTGAGACAAGACAATAGTGCCATCATCAGTCACAGTCCCCGAAGGAGCAGATGCACGTCAACGTCAGGGGGTTTAATGATGTGATATTTTACAAAGATCTGACTGGAGCTATGGCCGTAGGCCTGAAGGGACACAGTGAACAAGTGATTCCCAGGTCTCGGAAGGAGGAGCTCTATAGACATGCTACATATATACATCCTTGAAAGGAGGGACCCAGTCAGCCAGAGGCAACCCCACAGAGAAGAAGCAGCAGGCCTAAACGCTCTGAGTCCCCTGCTCCTTTGCCCTGGTCTCCTTCCAAGAGCTCTCAGTGAGCAGAGGGCTAGGAAGCCAGTTAATGCCATTCGGGTTGCTTCCTGAGGACAGAGTAAGGTAGGAAGCTCCTCTGGGCCAGCTCTGAGCAGGACCCCTTGGAACTCCTCTGCAAGGTGAATAAAATGGTGCAGGGAGGGCATAGCAGACCACCCTGGTGCCCTGGGTCCCACCCTCCCCTCAGCTTGCCTCCATTAGGAGTTCCATGTGCTTGATCCTCTGGCACTGGTGTTGTCCCACTGCAGGTTTGTTTTACCTTCACTCCAGGGCCCAGTCTAATTTGTTGAGATCTCTAAGTTCCCACTAAGGGGCCGCTCAGACATGTGGGCCTAACACCCCTGGGGACAGGCCCCAAACAAGAGTTAATGGGAAATGGCAGACAGACACATTATCCCACTTCCTGTCTTTCGGGTGGACAATTCCGGAAGATACTCTGTTCATCTGCTGGCAGAGATGGACTTGAACCCTGCTGTCCATAGTAGCAACTACCACTCTGCCCTACCTTGTCTTCTTCTCACCCCCTTACTCTTTTTCTTTTTTTAAAAAAGGATTTTATTTATTTATTTGACAGAGAGAGAAAGAGAGAGAGCACAAGCAGGGGGAGTAGCAGGCAGAGGGAGAAACAGGCTCCCCAGTGGGGCTTGACCCTGGGGTCATACCTGAGCCAAAGGTAGACGCTTATCCAGTTGAGCCACCCAGGCACTCCTTACTTTTGCTTCCTATGTTCACCTCCCAGAGAAACAACATGAGGCTTTGCTTTTGGAGAAATTCAACTGAGACCGATGGACAAGCTAATACAGCACCAGGGCAAAAGATTACTACAGAAAGAAGTGTTACATTGGATTCTACCTCACGCCATACACAAAAATCAATTCCTGATGGCTTAAAGACATCAGTATAAAAGGCCAAAGCTTGACATATTTAAGAGAACATATTTATGACCTTGGAGTAGGGAAGGATTTCTTAAATAAGACCAAAAAAAACTGCTAACCATAAAAAAAGGATAACTATTAAGACATTATAATTAAGAAATTCTGTTTCTCAAAAGACACCATAAGGTAGAAAGACAAGCTATCAACTTAGAGAAGATATTTGTAACACAAAAAACAAAGAAAATATTATTATTCAAAATATCCTAAGAAAAAATCAATAAGGGGGAAAAAAGTTTTAAAATATAGGATGCAGAAGAGGATAATAATGGGACATAAATATATGAATAGATTATCAACCAATTGTTAATCATAAAAATGCAAATTAAGACAAAAGTGATTATTAAGAAGGACAATAAAGCAAAGTTGAAAGTGAAGCCCAAATGTTTGGTAGGATCACATTCTGGCTTCACTGTGTGCCAACTATGTGATCTTCCTACTCTCCTCCACTGCTCTGTGTGCTACAGCTCCCTTATGCATGAAATCAAGTTCATGGTAGTACCTACCTCATAAGGTAGGTGTTCTGTGTTAAATGAAAAAAGACATGCAAAGCTCTTAGCGTATGCAAATCGCTTTAAAAAACAATCCCCAGACTACTCATAAATCACCTAATTGATGCTTAACAGGAGTGTGGCATTGCAGGTCTTTATTCTATGTGACTCAAAATGTTGCTCTTAAGTAATGCTTGGGTGACCTTCACAGGAAGAAACAGTTTCTGCAAGCAGTGGGTGCATTTACCATACTGCCACCTTAAATGGAGATGGGTGGATTATCTGCATGCAAGTCATCATGGTCCAAGGTTTAAATTTTGTATTTAATCCAGAGTGACTCCCAGGCTGCTGTTCTGAGATTACAGCAGAAATCTTGGGAAAAGCCGAGGATTCAGGATTTTACTTCCCCATCCCCTATCACTAGGCTCCACAAAAGGAAGGTGCTGCTAGAGGCTGGGGCCATTGACAGGAGTGACAGGCAGCCCCTCCTCTGGTGGGCCAGCAGTGAAGACCTTCCCTAGTAGGTAGCCATGCTGGAGAAAGAACCGAGTAGCAACCTGCTGGTCTCCTAAGGGCTTGAAATGGAAAGGGAAACTATATCTACAGCCTGAGAAAATTCTGGCAATGGTATTCACATAGACATTAAATTCTTCAACATCAAGAGAACCCTGTGAAAGGAAATAACAGTAGACTGGAGTCAGGGTTCCATATCTCTCTTACTACTAGGATACGCGGGGATACCTGCCTCATCTTTAAATTAGTGAGAGTCATCACTAGCACTACATGGGGTTGTGTTGGGGCTCCACAGAAACAACCAACAATATTGAGTATGTGCCAAATGCTAGGCATTGTGCTCAATAATTTATACATGTTTTCTTATTCAATCCAAAGAACTTTGGGAAGGAATTAACTGAAGAGCAAGAGGTTCAGGGTAAAGAAGTGGTAGCGCTGGTACTCAGACTGACTCAATGAAATGAAATTTTGAGAAAGAGCTGGGTAAAATCAGAGTATTCTTCCAAAGTTAGGCCCAAGTGGGTATACAAGGACAGGCATTACTGCTGAGACTAAAACGGAGCTCTTGGAGAGTTCAAGGCAGAGCCCAAGGAAACCTGTACACGTGAGGAAGGGATCCTTGCCAGAAAGGTGGTGATGTTTATCTGCTCAGCCCTCCTGTTCTGCACTGTGGACAGTAGAAGCCCTGGCTTCTAAGATACCATCATGGCCCTGGGGCAAGCAGGGATCTGTCCTCCAGCTCTGCAGTCCAGAGGGACTCACCACCCCCTGTGAGTAGCCCACATCAGTTGCTCTCTGGGGCCTCTTCCCGTGGCTCATGGACAGGCTCCATCTCCTTGTGTGCTCATATAACCTCTCCTCTGGGCCTTTTGATATCTTCTAAGGACAAAAATCCTATCCAATTGGGGCCCCATCCTTATGACCTCAGTTAACCTTAATTACTCCCATGGAGGTTCCATCACCAAATAAAGCCACACTAGGCTTTATCTCTTCAATACGCAGATTTCGGGGCACGCACACATCCAGTCCATAACAGCCCATAGCATCTAGACAGGAAAGAAAATATAGTTTTAAAGGAAAGGGAATCTTTCTGACCTCAGATTTCTCTGCAACATTAACTGCCTGGAGGCAATGGAGTCCAGTCTTCTAAAGAGAGAGAGTGAGAGAGAGCAGGCAGTTATGTCTGTGCAAAATAGAAATGTAGTTGGTGGAGTGAAACAAGTTAAGTAAGACAAGCCTGAGGAAATCAAGAGAAATAATAGAGATTAAAGCCAGAACTAGCAAACTTGGAAGGAGAAACATTAACATTATTTAGCAAGTTTGAGAGTTGACCCTTTGAAGAACCCAATAAAACATAAAACTTTAACAAATCTAATTAAGAAAAAATAGAAATAAAGAAAATTGGAGATAAGAAAAGGGGCATAGGGCGCCTGGGTGGCTCAGTTGGTTGAGCGACTGCCTTCGGCTCAGGTCATGATCCCGGAGTCCAGGGATCGAGTCCCATATCGGACTCCCGGCTCTGTGGGAAGTCTGCTTCTCCCTCTGACCTTCTCCCCTCTCATTCTCAGTCTCTTGCTCTCTAATAAATAAATAAAAATCTTAAAAAAAAAAAAAGAAAAGGGGCATAACATATGCTGATAAAAGTAATTACAATTATGAGATAATATGCAGTTATATGCTAATAAATTCCATCAATATGTTAAAATGTAGTATTTAGTGAAAATAACAAATTAGGAAAAATAGCTTGAGGGAAAGTAAAATCTTAGAACACACCCATAACCATAGAAAAAATAGGAAAAGTTCAGTCAACACACTGCCTTGGAAAGTACTTAGGTGCTTCATGACTTTACTGGTGAATGTCTTTTGGCCTTCATGGAACAGATAACTTCCATACTGCAAAATCTATAGCAGAATACAGCAGAAAATAAAAGGTTACTCAATTTAGTTTAGGAAGAAATTATATTAATCAAATTTGACACAAACAACATGAAAAATCGCTTGGCCAGCATTTTCCAAAATATGGTGGTAGGAAGTCTTTTCTTAACATAATGGTAAAACAAAGAATGATAAAAAACAAAATGGATAAGTGTATTTAAGTAAGAAATGTGAAACATATCAGAAAACCATCATACTGAAAGCAAAAGGGTAACATCACACCAAAATACATTTGTAAAAAATACAGCAAAGGATCAGTTTTTTAATATAGAAAAAATGTTTCTAACAATTAAAAAATATTTATATAACCATAATAGAAAAGGGCATTATAGATAACACATGCAAAAAACACAAATAAGCAACAAGCATGGGTTTAAAAAGATGGTTCATACTCACTATAAGGCAAGAATTGCAAGTTAAAATCAAGATGTCATACTTTTTGCCTATTAAATTGGCAAAGCTGTTAACAAATTGATTTGACATTTTTCAGAAATGACGTGACAACATTTAGCAAGTGTTTTAAATGTGTCTATACCTTCTTTGACCTAGTAATTTTACTGTTAGGAATCTATTCTGAAGAAATAATAAAAAATGAGTAAAAAATGTCTGTCCTTCCCCTAGCACAGCTTTGAGTTTCCCTCCTAACTCATGGGCCTTTCCATCCTCCTTCTGACTCATCCTCCTCTACCTGATATCTAAATGCTGGGGGACCAAGGACCAGAACCTTTTCACCCTCACTCTCTCCCTAAGGGAGCTATTACTGTTCCAAAGTTTCAAAAGTCATCTATGCCCTGATGACTTCCAAATATATGTATCCAGTCCCTGCTTCTCTGAACTCCAGGCTTTCTTAACTGACTACCTTCTAATCTTCTCTACTTGAATATTTAATAAATATCTCAAACTTAACAGGTTCCAAATCAAACTCCTAGTCCCCCTCCCAAACCTGCCTCTACCATGTCTTACCTTTTCAGCAAACGGTACCGCCGTTTTCCCACTAGTTTAGCTCAAAGGGCTACGAGTCATCATTGAGTCCTCTTGTGTCTACTCCTTCCCAGATAAATCCTGAATATAGCCCCTCCTCCCCAATCTTCCATTACTGTCTCTGCCCAGAGTACTGGTTCTCACAGAAGAACTTCTCCAAGCTCTCATGTGGGCTCTCTGCATCCAAGCCAGCCCTCCTCAACCACACCACTCTGTTTGCAGTGAGTGACTTAAAAACACAGATCATTTGACTCCCAAGCTTCCTCCACACTTGGAATGAAATTGATTCTTTTCATTGGCCCATGAGGATTTCATTATGTGGTCTCCACTCACTTTACCAAGCTCCTCCCATACCACATTGTCTTTGGTCCTCTCCAACCACAGTGTCCTGTTTTCACATCCTTTCAATGGCCCAAGTCTGTTTTCACCTCAAGGCATTTGCACCTGCCCAGAACAATCCTCCCCCAAATTTAGCAAGATGGAGAACATTCCTGGCTCCTAGGTCTAAAATGCTTCTCCCCTCTCTCCCAATTTCCATTGCCCTCTAGTCCCTACTCTATTTTAGTTTTCTTCTTAACACTGGCCACAGTGTAAAATTATTTAGCTTACATAGTACCTCTTTATCTTCTGTCTCAGTTCCCTCAGGGTGGGATCACCACCAACCACACTGTTCTCACTGCTGGGCTCCCAGTGCCTGACATGGAATAAGGAACAAATATTAGTTGAATGAAATCAACAGTAGTGAAAAATAAAGCCTATCTTAATGTCCAAAATTAGCACATTTTTTACTTTTTAAAATATGGAAATCACCATGAAGCCATTAAAATCGTGTTTTCAGAAATAACTTGAAGAGAAGTTTCACTGTTATACAGATAATGTAAAGTGAAAACCTCAAAAACTGATGCAAAGTTATATATTCTGGTGATCTCAATTCTGCAAAATTCTTTGTTCAGCAAAGTATTTAGAAGTAAAGAAGTACACTAAAATGATAACACTGATTGTATCTGTGCAGTGGAAAACAGATTACTTTTTATTTTATTATGTATACTTTTAAATTGTTCAAATTTTATTAAAAGAGACTTGTATTGATTTCTTTTTTTAATTACATGCTAAGAAGTGTGGAAGAAAAGGATTCCTGCCAGAAATGTGTTTCAGGTAAGAAGCCATTTAAAGGGTGTCCTAATGCCAGGGGGCAGCATGGGAACTGGCCTAATGACTGCCTAGCTCTGACCAGGAGGCAGGAGCATGGATGGAAGAGCTCCAGGGCTGAGGCCTGAGTGTGGACCAAGAGATGGACCAAGAGGAAGGGGAGTCTTGGCCTGGCCTGAGCTCTGGCATGAGGGGCTATCCAGCATTCTTGCTAGGGATTGCAGCCCTTAAAAACTAGATTGTACTTTCAGATTGCTGAAGTAGGCCAGGAAATACACTGTGGGTATTGACAAATGAGTCAAATCTGTGAGTGAAAGAATGAAAGACTAACAGGTGAACTTACTCTGGCTTGTAATCAAGAATAATCCAGAAAACAAGCAGTAGCAGAAAGCAACAAATGCAAGCCTGTCCTCCATTCCCTGGGTGGGTTGACCTTGGTGCTTCACAAATGCTACCTCATCCAGTGCACAGAGAGGCAACAGATGACTCTGACCTTTGCTGAAAGGTCAAAACCATGTGAGCCTAGACCTGGAAATACAGAAGTCTTTTGGGCCAGGTGGGCACCTTCAGGAGCAGGGTGGGGAGGACTAGAGGAAGGAGAAGGAAAAAAGGGGAGGAAGAGTAGGAAGGAGAGGAGGAGGAGTGGGGCAGAGGAAGCCCAGGAGAGGAGGAGCAGTGTGATGAGGAGGAGGGAGGATGGCTTTGGGGCTGGGGGCTGGAGTCCTGTGGTGACATGGTATCTCCCACCCCACTTGGCAGATGAGGCTATGCATGTGCAGGCTGTGGAGCAGAAAGAGGGTCGCATAGGTGCACTCTGCTCGACAGAGCCAGCGTCTGACCCTCCACAAGCCCACAGGTATGAAGGAAAATGGGGACGAAGCACCTGCTGGGGACAGGAAGAGCCTGTGAAGGTGACCAAAGTTTCCAAAGCTGATCTGACAGGGCAGGGCCAGGAGAGTCATGGCCTAAGAGAATAGTGTTGCAGCTGTGCAGCCCTACGGGCCTCAGGGATTTGTATCTGGGAATAGATGGGTGAAGCTTCTGGGTCCAGACCCTGACGCAGCCCTTGCCCATGTATTGCCATAGAAACTGCCCACTTGGAAGGTAGTCTGTCACATACCTAAACGTCATTATCCCCAAACACCAAGCTAGCCAATTAACTTTGGAAAGTACCCGAAGAGCTGAGCTTGCTGTTCTGATGAAACACCGTTTCATAGAAAAACAGGCCACCCCCCGTAGTATGTACGGAATGATAGGGTTCATGAATATGCATAAAGCCCTCTTTCTAGAGACAGTTGCTACAGTAGTTTTTGGAGAAGAATAGGTGGGTAGGAATGCAGCTCATCCTGATGTCCTTCCGCCTCCCTGCAGGAAGTTATGGAAGGTAAGGATCATTTCCCGTAAGGAAATGATCCCGTAAGGACCTGTAAAGACCTGGTCCTTAGTGCTAGGGAGGCCCACAGAGGCCCTCTGGACTCTGCCATGTTCCTTGCCCCATCTTACCTCGATAAGAGTAGAAAATAGAGCCCAGCAGGGAGAAGTGACTTGCCTAAGTTCACACAGCAGTTGCTGCAGGGCCAAGGCTTCTGTTACCAGGCCAGGTGGCTCCTGCATTGCAGGCCTCTGGAAAGACACCAAAATAGACCAGAAACTGAGCAGGAGCAAACCCTCAGCACAAGTCAGAAGGCATTCAGAATCCCTATAGGAGAAAGCTTCTCTAGCTCCCACTGGAAATGGGAGTCACCATGCAGAAGAAGGAAGGGGATTCCGTGGGAGAACTTTGATGGAGCTTCCCTTTGGTATCTGCCTCTGCCCCTTTGATGCCCAGCTCCTTCAGGCTATCTGCAATTTTCTTCTATGGAAAAGGTAAGGTCTGACCAACACAAGCATGATAAGGTATGAGTGTGTGTTGCCTTTCCCAGGTTAACTATGCCTTTTGAGCAGAGGAGCCTGGGAATATAAAAGGACAAAGCCGAAATAGTGGGATTATGATCAAGCATTCTGCAGATCACCCAAATGTCACCACCGGTCCATCAGGGAATGACCCTGCCCAAAGCCCTGAGAGGCCATAGTGACAAATATCCCCCAATCTAACTCCTTATGCAGGCCGATATCTCTATATTGGTCAAAAGGAGCAAGACTGGGGGCTCCCAAGTCAAAGTGGGCAGTCAGACATTTTCCAAAGAAATTCAGGCAATGCTCAGACAGCAGGATCCAGTGGATATCAGCCTCCACTGCTCTGTGTTCTGAAGTCCATGGAGAGTGCCAGGCAGGGCTGATTTGGCTGTCAGGTACTCACTTGTCATGCTTCTCACACTGAAGAGGCAGGGGAGAGTATTTCCTTTGAAGGGATGGTTAGATATGAGGTTGCTAGAAGCAGCAAACCCCATTTCAATCTTATTTTGAAGGAGTCTGAGATAGATGGCTGGCTGAAAGCCTGCCGTGTTGAGCACAAGGACCACTCTTTTGCAGAGTGTGCTATGAAGGGGAAATCCAAGCTTACTTTGCTAGAGCAAATGGCACTCTGCAAGCCCAAGGCTGGGAGAAACCACCTGGAGATTACAGACATTTAGGAGCCAGAATGGATATGTGACTAGCACTTATGTGAACCCATTTGGCACCAGGGCACCCACAGACCTAAGTGTGAACCACTAGGTCCATCATTTTGGATGATTTGTTAACTCTCTGAGGAAACTCTCAGTTTCCTCTTCTGAGAAATGGAAGTTAAGAATATCTACATTGCAAGATGGTTGAAAAGATTAAATGTGGTAATGATACAAACTGTCTCTTGGAGTGCATTCTGTAAATGGGAAGCATTCAGCATACAAAAATGAAAAGCACTCAACTCAGACATCTGGAGAAGGCACCTCCAGATAAACAGCACAAAATAAGATATGGGCCAGAGTGGCAAGATCATTAAGGAGAGGCAGAAAGAAGAGGAAGGGAGCTCTCCAAAGGAGATGGCTTTTGCACAGCTCTCAAGGATAAGTAAGATTTCCATGAAGACAAATGGAAAAGACATTTCAGACCCAAGGAGTATCATGGGCCCTTGAACTGCAGCCCCTTCCATACTTGTCATATTCGGGTCTGCTAGCTTCAACTGGGCACAAGACCAAATCAGAACAGACAAAATAATCATCCCAACACAAAGTTGGAAATGCCATCACAGAGATCTCCAAGGCAGGCCAAGGAGGCCTGAGGCTTCTTGAACAGATTGATGAGGGAACAGAAGGCAAGCTGAAGACAAAGCAGAAGGTGACACCCTGCAATGTCCCCTCATCCCCCTACTCCTGGGTGAGATAGGTGTGACACACTTCCAGGAATCTCCCAACTATCTTAATGTTAATGCCTTGCTAGAGGGAAAAACAACCTTGACAATGGCAAGGCCTCTGGTATCTGGCTTCTTGTAGGTCCTCTTTAGCATATGAAAGTTCTTTTGAAACCTCCCTTTTTCCTTACCTCCCCCAAGCCACATAGTATATAATCAGCGACCCCTCACAATCCCAGGGCAGCAGCTCTTTCTGCCCATGGGTTCTGTCCCCATGCTTTAATAAATCACCATTTTGCACCAAAGACAACTCAAGAATTCTTTCTTGGTCATCAGCTCTGGACCTCACCCCATCGAACCTCACTTATATTCTAAAATTTCATCAAGATGACCCCTAAGATGAAATAGAAAATATAGGTGTCAATCAGGTGAGGGTATGAAGATGTGGAAAAGGAAATAGTCATGAAGGAGCAGAGCAGGGCGG
>CM052803.1:17510614-17543829 GCA_028533885.1 Nasua narica | reverse complement strand
CAAATGTGAAAGTGAGTGAAAAAATGCACTGAATCTTTATACCCAAGAGCTTAGTGTAGGGATGGACAGGAAGCAGAAGCCAAGTAAGTGGGCAGCTCCTGTCCTTCTCTGGACAGCTACATGCCCTGGTCATGAAGAACCCCTTGGTTATCAGTATTGTGCCTGTAGCTCCTAAAAGTCCTGGGAGCATCCCTAGCCATAGTACTTTGCCCCCAATAGGCTATCTTGGAAAACTCACCGAGAAAACTTCCTGTTTCTTCTGTTTTAATTCTCTTTCATATGATTATATCTGAAATAAGTTAGCCCTTTTCTTCTGAAAGAGGAGAAAATGGCCTCAGTTCGAGCTGTGCCTCTTGGAGTTACGGTGCAGGGACTCTACCCAGGCTGAGGGCCTTGCTTACCATATGCATGCCCCACACGTTTTCCTATGGTGCTAGAATAGGAAGGAGAACTTCCCTACCTCTTGCAGGTTAAATCAGAGACAAGGTGATGGAGTCTGACAGAGCGTAGTACCCTAGAGAACCATAGAACATGTGCCCCATGGTGAATACAGCAGGGCTCGCTGCTATAGTCAAACTTGACAGACACACAACACAGCACTTCCTAAACTTTAATATGCCTACACATTACCTGGTATCTTACCAAACTGCAGATTCTGATTCAATAGATCTAATGTGGGCCCAAGGTTCTGCTCTTCTAATGAGATCCTGTGTGATGCTAGGATTGCTCAGTCATGCAGCAGATAGTTATGGAGCATCCTCCAAGTGCTAGATTTCATTCTCTGCACAACTGGGAGCAAACAGACAAAGACTCTTGCCCTCCAAGAGTGTCTTTTAGATTTGAAGAAGACAACAGTAAACAAGTAAACAGATAAATCAAAAAGAAAACATCACAGAGTGATAAGTTCCTTGGAGAAAAACAACAACAAAACAAAAGAGGGAGAGCAACTGAGGACTTGGGTGAAAGTGGTGGAGGTACTTTAGGCTGGCTGATCAAGGAAGACTGGCTAGATAGGCAATTAAAGAAGGAGAGGGGTCCGCTTGGGAGAGAGCTGGTTAGAGAGCATCACAGCAGAGTGCTAGCAAAGGCAAGCATCCTGTACTGTGCACAAGCTGAGGTCACTCAAGGAGCACAAACCGGAGATAGCCCCAACCCTTCAGGACACATCCTCTTCCTCGGATTCCACTACTTCTCCTTGGTTGTGGGCTTCAGTTAGTGGGGTTAAACTGTGAAAGCCCCTGACCTGCCAGGGCTTGGAACCCTATACCATTCAGGAGTCCTCAAGAAACCATGTCTGAGAAGTAAAGATTTTACCAAAAATTTTTAATGGCAGAGCTCTACTTTTCTCCTGGTCTTGGAGACCCAGGATCACTTTTTCAAGGGATTTGGGTAGAGGGAAGGCTTGTCAATGACTCAGTGACAAAGAATGGCTGAAACACATTCTGGCCCCGTTAGGGAAAGATGTGGAGGTAAGTTTTGTAAAACCCTAATGAATTTAGTTTAGGCTACAATCCAACATGGATTACCATGTTGAAAAGTGGTACCCCTTGACAAGGGGGTTGAAGAACATGGTGAGTTCATGGAGTGTGATGTCAATTGGTGAGAATCAGATTGAGGAGGGATGCTGATAGATATAAGATGGTTTGGATGCCAAGAAGAGTAACCAATCAGCCAAACCTGTGATGTTGCCCATTTCTTTACTTACTCTGTTGCCTTGAGTTCCTCCTCCCAGTCCATTTTCTTGCTTTGTGTCTTATCACCTCTCACCATGCAGTAGATGTGGTGGTCTAGAGTCTTTTTGGGTTTTTGCCATATCCTGCATCTGGCAGGGTATCCCAGACACACTCTGTGACACACACCCTGTACGCTGTGGGCCACTGTTTTGTTTTGGCCACTGTACTGAAGGCGTGATCTGACAGCTCCCAGAGTCAGGTGTGCTGGGCATTTTTCTCTCTGCTTAAGAGCTTCTCTGTCACCATTGCATAGAGCTTTTGCAAGAACCTATTTGGCCATTGTTAGGCACATGCAATCTGAAAGCATGAGAGAGCTAGCACCTTATGAGGACAGCCCTTGACCAATGTGGGATGGAACTAGTGGACAAATATGTCTCTCTTCTGCCCTTTGGTCAAGAAATTCTGAGCTGAATTCTACACAGCTCCCCAAATTATCCCAGTAAGACTGAACCCAATTAGTGGTAATCAACTCAGGAAGGCATCCTTATATTGACTTTTCTTCCCTTTCCACTCTTCTCAATGCCCCACTTCTGTTCCCTGAAATCACTTCCAAAAGTCAACTTAGTGCACACAGTCTCTTGTCCCAGGCCTTGTGTTCTAGAAGGAATCAAAGCTCTAAGACAGAAAGATTTAACAACCAACAGTAACCTAACCTTGTCACAAGCAATCCTACCCAACTCATGGCAAGACTGGAATTTTACTGCCCTGTCTCCTGTGGAGGTGGTCACAGGTTGGAGGTGGGATGAGTTTAGCTCAGGAACTGGGCCATCTGCCTCACTCTTATCTGGGAGTTAACATGTCAGATTCCCTTGGATGGATCTTCCAGGTGGAAAAACATATTTTGAGTTGGAGATACATGATTGACTCTCTGAGGTCTCTTCTAGTGGTTTGGAATTTGGAAATTGCATTTCCCTAATGCTCAGCTACAACCCTTTCGTGGTCATGCCAAAGGCCTTACCAAGACCTCTTTCATATCAGGTCAAAGGCCTGTGTTCTCCCAGCATCCCCTATTCCCCAAACACTCTGTGACCTGCTTCTGAGGAGAAGCAATACAGAGACCATATATATTGAAGGAAATGAAAATGAGGCAATGACCTTGGAGGACTGATTCAGGGATGGGGCAGAGAAATTACAAGATGAGCCTAAAGCATCTTGTGGGGCCAGACAGCAAGGAGTGTTAAAAACCAAACAAAAAGAACAACAACGAAAATAAGTGTGTGTGTATGTGTGTGTATTTCAGAAGACACAGGAACCAAATTGAAAGAACTCCCAATGGTCAATGTTGGAACAACTTGAAGAAAATAAATAACTATAGTATTGAATTATAACCCAAAGAACAATATAAATATCCATGAGTCCAAACTGCTTAAACAAGTAACTGAGTAAATCAATAAATGAGGGAGAAGCAGCAGCTCTTCCTTAAAGAAGAATTCCAATTAGTAAATGTAGAAGGAATAAAGGAAATAGAAAATCACGAACAGTATACCAGAGTAATAACTGCCATGGCCAAGATCTACTGATGGATATTAAAATGAATGGATGACAATTTAAGCAGAAACAAGATATTTACACAGTCTCCAAATGTCTATTCACAAATACTCAGTGATTTCAAAGAAAAAAGTACTAATTTTACAGCACGGAGTCCTGGTAGATACCACGTTAGTGAGATGATGAAGAAATAAGCAGTAATATGAACTCACAGTATGATGCACTGAGAAGGGCACACCATTGCCACAGGATTCTCCTCAGTGAATCATAACCTGAATCTAGTAAGTAGAAAACATGAGACCAACCCAAACTAGACGGACATTCTACAAAATAATTCACTTGTTTATTTCAAAAATTCCAAAGCCAGGAAAGACAAGGAGAGAATGAAGAATGGCCACAGACTGAAGGAGACTGAGGGAAGAGGATGTCTAAATAAAGTGTGAGGGCCTGTATCAGATGTCAGAACAGAAGACTGTCAAAGGAGAAACTGGTGTAATCTGACTAAATCATGTTCTTCGGTTACTAGTACTGCACGAAGGTTAACATCTTTGTTTCAATAAATATTCTACGGCCATGTAAAGAGTTAACCCAAGGAGAAGGTGGATGAGGGGTCCAGAGAAACTCTCCGTACTCCATTTTCAACTCTATGATAACTTTAAAACTATCTCAATATTTTAAAAATAATGTATCAACTGTCAAAAAATTTAAAAAAGGAAAGGAGCAGGGGAGAAATGTAATAAACACACGGACAGTTCTGCTTGCCATTCCCTCGGGAAGCTGCTGCCTGCCCGCTGTCTTGTTGTGTGACGACCTTACATATGCACGCCTGACGCGAAAGCCAGAGTTCATCTGTTGCTGCAAGGAACAAAGAGCAAACATTCCAGTCAAAGAAGCAAATCCAGTTTTCTGGATGGACTGAGAAGGTATCCAACAAGGTATCTGGTGCAGGGATTTTCAAGTCAGGTTGACCAAGGCTCCACAGGCTGAATTGAGCCCCTTGGGCCTGTGCTAGACAGGGCTCTACAGTATCTCTGGAGATCTCTTCTCTTTCTCCCTCAATTTCTAAGTCTGGAACTCAGGCTGGAAAGGGACTTTGGAAATTACTGCCATGCTTCCTCTGTTTCCTCACCACCCTGGTTCCACATTTCCCCCAGGCCCTTCTCCCGACCTTCCACCTGCAGAAGTTGTTGTACTTAGCCAATGGTAGCTTCTTGTTAACTCCCAATGAGGAATTTTCCCTAAGCCTCCTACTAATCTAAGAGGGCGATATGCTGTGTTTGCTCCTCTGTCTCAGATCAGGTGTTTTCTTCCAATTTGGGACAGACACTAGGGTACTAGGTACTTGTGCCAGAGCCCAGGGGAACTGGAAGGTGGCAGGGCCCATGCAGTATCTACAGCACCAGAAAAATCTGAAAAATCTGAAAAATCTTGCAGGCTATCATCTACACAAGGGTCCCTCATTTGGGAGAAAGAAAAACCATCATTGTGACAAATCGGCCTTGCCTTCTGCCTGTGCTGCTTAACCAGCCATATGGTTTGTGAGCTCTCCTTTCAGCCCAGTCACTCTTACTATAGGCACAGGACTAGGTGACAGCAGCAGCTGGTCCTTTCCAGGCAGAGCTATGTGCATGCTGACTAGGAGGCCAGGGGGAGCATGCTAGAGAGGAAAGTCGACAGGTGGGCTTCTCTTAGTTTGCCAGTGCCAGTGCCCAGAAAGCCACTAAGTCTGGAACTTAGGCTGGAAAGGGACTTTGGAAATTACTGCCATGCTTTGGAAATTACTGCCATGCTGTTTCCTCACCCCCCTGGTTCCACATTTCCCCCAGGCCCTTCTCCCGCCCAGGGCATCTCCAGAGCGTGGGTTTATCAGTAGGAAGAACTCCTGGAATTTTCACCTGACATTTAAGGTTTCCTCTGCCATTGGTGGGTATTGAGAGACTTCTTTATAACCCCACTACTTGAACTTAAAGGGAGGAAAATAAAATAGTTCCTAAACAAAATGGATATGAAGATTTAGCTGTAAGTTTATTAACAGTAGGAAAATAACTAACTAAAAAGGCATTGGTATCATAATGTGCAACACACACTTATAGCTGGCTGCCTAGCATTCATTCTCCTGTTCAGAAAATATGACTGGAAAAAAAATAGGACTGGAATTCAAAGATAATTCTGGGTACTATGGTTTACATGTGATCTAAACAAATCACATTCAATGACAGAGGTCCCTAATGGCTATCACTTCTTGATTCACAGATGAGCGTATAACCCAAGCTAGACTGGTAAGAAGAAATCCAGGACTTTTTTCCAGAAATGGTGGGACATAATCCCTTTTTCACTGACATTTGTGCCATGGGAATCTGAGACCATCAAAATCATTATTGTAGTCATAAAGGGAACTGATGTGAAGACAAATGGACCTGAAGGAGGACCTGAAGGAGAGAATCTCAGAGAAATCAATAACATTTTGAATCTCTAGATCAAATTATACCTAAAATGAGCTCAACTTCTGGATTTATTATTTATATTAGTTTGATTTTTTAGGCCATTTTGGGTTGGGTTTTCTGTTTCTTGCAACTGGAAGAACTGTATATCCATACAGAGGACTATATAATGCAAAGTTTCCTTACTGATTATCGTTGGGTGGTAAAATCATGATGTTGTTTTATAACTTCCCTTTCATGCTCTAAATCCCCTGATTTCTCTCTAACAGGCATGGATTACATTTTAGAAAGAGAAAGTGATTTCTAGCTTTTAAATGATATAACTTATCTTCTGTACTACAGTGCCCTTCACACCCAAGAAAGTCCCCACCTATATATTCTAGTGGCTTTAATCTACATGGAACCTGCCTACCAGGGCCCAGCATACCTTTTTCTGGAACTGCACAGCTGTATGTAGTAATCACGCCTTTTTGCTTTCTGTATTTCTGATGCTTTGACATCTGGGGCCTTGTGGATCTTGGAGAGACTACCCTTCCAAGTCTAGTTAGTTCCTAGAGGTAATAAATTAGGGCGGCTTTCATATGCAAACTAACCAATCCGGAGTCCTTATTCCGCCCCCCTCCCACCCCTTTATCAGGATCTCCCATTCTGGGCCACTATCCCTTTGCCCTAATCATTTCAGAGGCAAATACCAGACAACTAGAGACAGCCTCTTTGCCCCAGAGATCCCTAAAATTATTCAAAACTGTCAATCCTATATCTGCTTACCCTGCCTTGCCTTTGCTGTAGAATCCAAAATAAAGGCTCCTGCCCATGTTCTCCCTTTATTTACTCTGCCTCCAGACTGACCCTGGTGCTTCCCTGTGAGGCCCTGTGTGGTGTGCCACCTCCTCTCAGGAACTATAGCAAATAACAAACCATCTTTTCAATGGCAGTCATCTCCTGATTTGTTGGCCTCACCATACCTGAATGATAATAAAACATTTTAAAGTGACCTGCTCACCCATTAAGAGCCACACACTCGGCAGAGTACTTAGACAAATCTGATAAGCCCTCAGTGGCACAGGGCTAGATGCTCAGCCATGAATGCTTCTTTTGAAACCTCAGCTGCAGGGGAAATTGTAGATCTACTTAGGTTCTTCCTCTACTTTTTTCTAACCAGTGTAATGCTAAGCAAGCAGTGCACACTGGTCGTTTGATGAAGCACACTGATCGGACTATGCAAAAGCCGTAATCACTGTACACCTATGGCTGAGAGGAACCTCAAAGAGCTCCTGTAACAGAATTTATAGAATATCTCTCCCAGGAGACATTACGAGGGTCTATCTTATTGGAGGCTCTCAGAAGAAGATCTTGAGGTGAAGATTTGCATGCCAAGTGGTTTATTAGGAAGATAGTCCTGGGAAGCACCAGTAAGGAAGTGGAGAAGTGAGACAGGGAAGGGAAGAAAAAAAACAAGGTGTTTTAATGAACAAGTGGGGCTCTATGTGCATGGAGGGCTTCTGATAGACAGTATAAGGCTATCTTCCTCCAACTGTAGCACCATCAGAATCACCTGGATGGATTGTTAGAACAAAGTTTGAGCTGAACTTCAGAGTTCCTGACTCAGTGGGTTCCCGCGTGACACTGATGCTGCTGGTCCCTGGACCAGACTTGGAAGTTTATCCCCACATCCATCCCCATGAAGCCTTGGTATTCATCACCCACTTGCCTTTCATCATTGGCTGAGGGCAGCTCCCAGGGGCAGTGACTGCCCAGCACACATGGGTGGAGAGAAGGTCCTCAAGCAGAGCATTTAACACTTGTGAGTGGGACACCAAGCATGCACAGGGACAGTTAGTACTGAGGGGTGTGTGCAGGACACTGACGGTGTCTGGGACTGCATCTTATCTCAAGGAGATATCTCAAAGGAGATAAAAGAGAGCCCTCTCCCTCCACATTCTATATCCCTTCTTGGAAAGTCACAGTGTTCAGTAGCATAATAAAGGTTCTGAGAAGTCCTGAGATAAGGAAATCTGTTTAACTCAATTTTTCCAAATTTCTTTGAACTTCTTTTGAAAGAAGACAGTTTGGGAATTGCTATTCCAGAGTAATAGCAACTTTTGGCAACTAAAACCCGTGGGCCAAATGTGATGGGCTGCTTATTTGTATAAGCAAGTTTCATTTATTTATAGTGAAGCATAGACATTCATCATTTACAGGCTATCTGCAGCTACCTTTGCATGGCAAGACCCAAGTTGAATAGTTGTAACAGAGTATGGCCCACAAGCCCAAGCATTTATGATCTGGTCCTTGGCAGAAAAGGTTGACAGAATGAGCCCTATTCCAGCCCAACCCCACCCTTTCCACTCTGCAGATAGTGAAACTGACTGGGAGGGAAAGTGTCTCATCTTCTTCAGTGAGCTGATCATGTCAATGTTCCTAATTCTTGGGCCTGTTTTTTCTAGGAGCCCCTTGCACTTTTTTACAGCTCTGCCTCAGTTTTCCTTTGTCTCCTGGTCACTATTCTCTTGGCTTGCTAATGTGACTGATGATGGATTCTCCAGAATGAAATCATAACTCTAATTAAAGTCCCCCCTATATGCCACTACAGCACTCATTCATCAGGCTTTCTGGTGTCCATTTTAGGCATGGATGTGTCAAAAGTAGCAAGAACTGGTATGGTTTTATTTTGTTTGAAGCCTCATCAAGCAAGGGAGTTCTTTGTTTTTAGTTTGTTTTTAATTTTTTTTAAGTGTGTATTATCTACACTGAGTGTTTTGGAGACAATGATACATGTAAGAGAGGCTGGGGGGGCCAAGTGGGGTTAGATGGCCATAGGAGCCCTCTCTGAGGAGTGACATTCAAGCTATGAATCAAGCCAAGACACAGGTGACAACCTGTGACAACAAGACACAGGTGAAAACCTGAGGGAAAAGTATCCCAGGCAGGAAGAAGGGCAAGTTCAATGGCTTGAGATTGGGAGCATATTATGACTGGAGCCTCATGGGAAGACAGAGGTAACATCTGAGGCAGAGACCAGATCAGGGTGGGGCCTTATAAGCCATGATCAGGAATTTGGATGGTATTCCAAGAAAGAGAAAAAGCTTGTGATTTTGGAACAGTTCCCAGGAAACAAGTTCTGAAATCTTGATATAAGTAGAAGTTTCTCCATGAACACTTCTGTTAATAAAGGCCTAGATCATGCAGGAGGAGGTATGTGTCTTGGCCTAGCAGACACTCTAGAGATGGTTTAAACACGCACACATCTATTGCATAGAAGAAACAACATGTGCTGTCCTTACCATGCCACTGTGTCCATGACACCCAAGTCAGTTCCAGTATAAACACATTGCCCCTGCAAAGATGACTAAGAACGCTCCCTTCCACTCTTAAGCAGTGTCTCCGTTTGAACGATAAATTATGCCATCACCCTAATTATACCACTTGCTTCCATGTAATTTAAGCCTTGACTCATGAGGTCCATTATTCTTGGGTCAATAATGTATTCTACCTTGAAATATAAATTCCTTGCAATTAATAGGAACCATCACGTTTATGTCTTATTTCTCCCATGTCACTCTATACCCAGAGGACAGAACATGTGTGTGCATCAGTTCATTTATACAAAGAACATTTGGCAGATCTAACATGAAAATAATACAAAGACTTTAGGACATTACTGCTTGAAAGTTAGGTTATTTGGTCTTCACAATAAAACTACTGGGAGAGTCCAGAGTCATTTCCTTTCTATGGATAGAAGTAAAAGTGACTAGCCATGATTTCATGGTCTGTAAGTGTGAGAATTAGAACTTGAACTTGAGGGACACAGTTGGTTGAATGTTGGACTGTTGGTTTCAGCTCACGTCGTAATCTCAGCATTGTGAGATCGAGTCTCATGTGGGGCTCCACAATCAGAATGGAGTCTGCTTGAGATTCTCACCCTCCGACCCTTCCCTCCCCACTGTTCTCTCCCTCCCCCCCAAATAAATAAATAAATCTTTAAAAAAAGAGAAAAAAAAAGAACGTGGACTTGGGTAGGCCCAGCCCCACACCTAGGCATCCTTCACACCACTACCTTGCTGCTTAAGCCCTGACTGACCTCTCTGTTAGGGCAAGAACTGACAGCCTAATAAGATGGAGAAAACACAATAACCTTTGCTGTCTGGGCTTTGCAAATATAAAGTGCTTTGTAATAGCTGAATAATAACAGCCATTGGCACTGGCAGGTGATCAGGACTTGGCTAGGCTGTTGACGGTGCAAAGATTTTTATGACTATCTCCTAATATATGTCAGGTCAGATGTAACACCCTGTAATGTCAGAGCTTATCAGTCTTGCTCGAGGCAGGCATACATGGCACACACTGCCAGGCACTCTTGGCACATGTTCAAACCTAAGCTGTCAGGGCTTTCTGAACACCAGCCCCACAGATAGGTACATACAGAAGGTTCTAGTCTCCCCAGGAACCCACTGGTGAGCTGAGAGAGCCCCACGTGAGGCCTTCACCAGCACCATGTAGTTCAGGGTTGCTTCTAAGATAATCTGTCACCTTGTCAGGGACAGAGCAATGGCTCCTGGAGAGTCCCCCCGCCTTCTTCAGGCTGAGGCCTCCTTCCCTCCAGAGAGAGGCCCAGACTGCTACTGCCAAACCCGATTCTTGTTCTATCTCAGAGTCAAGCAATCTGGATGACCTCGGGCAGGTCCTCAGGCAGGAGGAGTCATGGGAAAGAACAGGATGCAAATACTGCCAAGGACTCTTGCTCAATCCTCTGGTCCTCTGAGGCTCAGACTCCTGCCCTGCAAGCCCTGGGGTAGTGACACCTTGCAAGACTGCTGTGTAGATAAGATACCCAGAAGTTTGGACACAGAGGGTGTTTACAGTGGATGGGACACTCTCATTAGCATCACCATTTTCACCATTACCATCCCTGCTTAGAGTCTTTAGCTCCAAAATTGCAGAAGGTGACCTTGGAAAAGATCACCTGCCAGCACAGTCATCTTGAGATCTCTGTCCTGGGACTCTCCAGGGGGCAGTGGGACCCCTATCAGAGAAGGCAAAACAGGAATGCTAGCTTACTTCCTGTAAAATGTTCCCCTGGCCTAGCACTTTTCCTATTTTTGTGCATACTGCAATTAGTCAAGCAATTAGGTTTATGAGTAAATTGAATTAGGAAGCCTGTAAAATGACTTTCCAGCCTCCTGTCCCTCCCTCCTAGCAAGAGCTGTTTATTAATGCCAATGGAGTCATACATCTAAGGGTAGCCCTTTGACTCTTTGATTCTTTCTTTCTTCTCTTTTTATTAGGGAAATATTCACTCTCAAAAGTAGAGAAAATAGTATGATAAGCCCTTATTTTCAACAATTATCACTATTTTGCCATTCTTTTTTTTCATCCATCCCATACACATACTTTTGTTAAGGCAAATTGCTGACATTATGTCATTTCACCCACTTCATCTTTGTTAGTATACCAGGAAGAGTAGGAGCTGGAGGGTGGAGAAGGCTGCCCAAGGACTAGAGAAACAGGTCCCTGGAAGGGTACAGGAGCCCAGGGCCTCAGAAACTGTGATTTACACATATCCCACAATAAGAAGGAGCAGAGAGAATTAAGGATAGATCTGGAGGAAGCTACACTGGAATCTGCTTAGGAATCTAGGAATACAAATTTTGAGGACAGAGTGATTCTTCAGGTTAAAAAGGACATAAGTATTTCTGAGAACAGTTGGGGTCTCATGCCCCTAACATGAGTGTATAGAACATCATGGAGCCGTGGAAAGGCCCAGGTGTCTGGACCTATACCCACAATCCACACTAGGACTCACAGTCCCGCTATGTCCTGGGACTCTCAAGCAGCAGACTCTGGCATCACCAGAGAGCAAGAAGTTGGAAGCAACCACTGTTCTAGTCTCCCCTCTCCCAGCTCTCATCCTGCCAAATGTAGACCCAGCTATCTCTTTCCACAGAAACAATCTTGTGTGAACAACAAATTAAAGGAATGCTTTGCACCCTGGAAGAGAAGTGGCCAGCTTCAAAAAGGTGAAAATACGGCCAAAATTAAAAATGTGTCTTCACATCAAGAAAACAAGGTGTACCCATTTTACAGATGAGGAATATAAGATTCAGAGATGTAAATTGCTCAGAATAACAGCTAGAAACTGCAGAGGCAGACTTAGTATCTCTCCTTCCTCATCCTTTCTTCCTTGCTCAAGCCTAGGTCCCAGAATTGAGAGATTTATCTCTGGTAGGAAACATTTTTGGGTTACAGATTTACTAATCAGCTTGGCTTGGGTTTCATAAAAGGCAATGCTAAGAACACTGAGTCAGTACTTCTTCCAGTTTCCAGAATGCAGAGAGGAAGAAAATGCAAAAAGCTCACATATGCAAATGAGCACTTGGATTGATTTCCTCTGGAGTTTCAGCCTCCAGAGGAATTCTTTATTCCCTGCGGAATGCATTCTTGTTTCTGCTTAACTGGTGAAAAAGGAGGAAAGATCTTTTCCAGATGACCAAACCTAGGAATGTAATCTCCAAGGAAAAGGCACTTTTCTGAAAGCAAATGTTTGCTAAACGAGGATAACGTAGGATAAATAAATGTTCCACTCACCCAAAGAAATGGACAAAGAGAATTCCCAAGCTTCCAGTCAGTCATGAGCGCAAATGAGTTTTCTACATTCAGTGCTTACCTTTCTTCTACCCAGGCCCATATTTTTTTTTAAAGATTTTATTTATTTGATAGAGAGAGAGCAATCACAAGTAGGCAGAGAGGTAGGCAGAGGGAGAGGAGGAAGCAAGCTCCCTGCTGAGCAGAGAGCCCAATGTGGGACTTGATCCCAGGACCCTGAGATCATGACCCAAGTCGAAGGCAGAGGCTTTAACTGAACCACCCAGGCGCAAACCTCCTGCCCGCCCCCCAGGCCCATATTTTAAGCAAGGTCTAGGATGACCTCAGGAGGGTACTCAAGGATGTGAGTAGGAAAGTGGGTAGCAGCCTCTCCTCCAAGATAGAAAAGTAACTGTAATGTACTAAAGCATGTGGCTTAGACATGAGACCTTTTTCCTGGGGGAAAAGAGGGAGAGAGCCCTGTAACACTTGGCCAAAGCCCTGTGCCTCAAGAAAGACTAAGATGCATACCTAAAGGTATTCCTCATATGTGCTCAGGGAAGACAGGCTGCAAGTTCTTGTTGCTTCCTTCCAGGGGAATTTCTAATATTTGAGTGCTCCAGGCCCCTAGTGGGACACTTCGTTCCCAGCTCACCACTTTCTTACACCATACACAAAAATAAATTCAAAATGGATTAAAGTCCTAAGTGTGAGACCTGAAACCATAAAAATCCTGCAACAGAACACAGGCAGTAACCTCATCAGTCAACTTTTTTCTAGATATATCTCCTGAGGCAAGGGAAACAAAAGCAAAAATAAACTATTGGTACTATATCCAAATAGAAAGCTTCTGCATAGCAAAGGAAATAATCAACAAAACTAAAGACAACCTACAGAAAGGGAGAAGATATTTGCAAAAGACATACCCAGTAAAGGGCTAGTATCCAAAATACCTAAAGAACTTATAAAACTCAACACCTAAAACCCAAATAATCCAATTAAAAATGGGTAGAAGACATGAACAGATATTTCTCCAAAAGAGACATCTAGATGGCCAATAAACACATGAAAAAATGGTCATCATTACTTACCACCAGGTAAATACAAATCAAAACTACAATGAGATGTCACCTCACACCTGTCAAAATGACTAAAATCAACAACACAAGAAACAACAGGTGTTGGTAAGGATGTGGAAAAAAAGGAACAGTCGAGCACTGTTGGTGGGAATGCAAACTGGTGCAGCCACTCTGGAAAACAGGATGCAAGTTCCTGAAAAAGTTAAAAATAGAACTACACTATGACCCAGCAATAACCCTACTGGGTATTTACCCAAAGAATACAAAAGCACTAATTCAAGAGGATATATGCACCCTGATGTTTACCACAGCACTGTCTGTAATAGCCAAAATAGGAAAACAGCTTATGTCCATCAATAGATGAATGGATAAAGAAAATGCAGTATATTTGAATATTATTCAGCCATAGAAAAGAATGAAATGTTGCCATTTGCAAAGACTCAGGTAGAGCTAGAGAGTATAATGCTAAGCAAAATAAGTCAGGAAAAGACAAATGCCATATGATTTCACTCACATGTGGCATTTAAAAACAAAATAAATGGGAGATCGGGGAATGGGTTAAATAGGTGATGGAGATAAAGAGTGCGCCTGTAGTGATGAGCATCCAGCGATATATGGAATTGCTGAATCACTGCACTGGACACCTTAAACTAACATAACACTTTATGTTAACTAACTGGAAATAAAATAAAAGATTTAAAAAAAAAAAAGAAAGATGGCGCCTGGGTGGCTCAGTGGGTTGATGCCTCTGCCTTCGGCTTGGGTCATGGTCTCGGGGTTCTGGGATCAAGCCTCACATCGGGCTCTCTGCTCACCAGGGAGCCTGCTTCCCCCTCTCTGCCTACTTGTGATCTCTCTTTCTCTCTGTCAAATAAATAAATAAAACATTAAAAAAAAAGAAAGAAAGAAAAACCCAGCTCTGTGTGCCCAGTGATTTTTGCTAAACTGGCCAGATGTCCAATAAATAGTTAAGTCTTGACCAGGTTGGTTCACTACAATGCCCCACTTTGCCTCCTTTCTCCTGGGCTTTACATCTCACCCCGACCCCACACGTGGGAGCACCTCTCAGAACCTTCACATTCATGACGGGCTCAGGCAGTGGCTGTCCACTACTGACAAGGCTCTTAGGCTCAAGTCTTCAGAGCTGCTGATAATCTAGCAATTAACCACCAGGCTGGAGGAATACTGTTTGAATCCTTTGCTAAAGCCCGGCATGCCTCAGCACTATCTTCCTTTGTTTTCAATCATCCTGACACTGCAGAGGCAGCTGGAGAGTGACGCCTATGTTAATGACGCCTGCAGAGTAAGGCCAAAGGGGGGAAAATACAGCTACTAATGCCTGAGGTTGAGTTTCCCAGCGACTGCTTGTAACTGGGTCACTATTTTTAGTTGGAACCTGCAGTCAAAAATGTCAAAGAGGGAAAATGAGTGTGAATTTGGCTGAAAAGGATGAATGAGGAGTGGTGTTTCATCCCATCTCTCTCAGAAACCCACCCTGGCTCCTAAGAGAAGCATTTCCCGGCTCTGGGCCTCAGAATTTACCACCTGAACCACCAGAGGTTTAGATTCCCTATCAATCAGACATTCTCTGAATCAAAGACCAGCAATACCCAAGCAAGAAGGGTTCCAGCCACGTAAAGCCAACTGCCTTACTGAAAAGCTCTAATGCTAAGGTTTGTGAAAGTTCTCACATGCTTGCCCTTGAGAAGCAGAAAGCAAACAAAACTCAGCAGGGTCACATCTACGAAGAGTTGTAATGGAATGTGCCATAGAAAAGACCCACCCCTCGCTATTCCATCCACTAACCCAGCCCTGTCTTCTTCCGGCCTCAGGATTACCAATGCTCTTCTATTAAACACCTGAGGAAAGTGGTACCTTGCTTTTAGGGTACCTACTATACAAAATAATAATAATAAATCAAAATAATAATCATAACAATAAGAACAACAACACCCTTAAGGTATTATCAGAACCAAATTGACCTGATGAAAGAAAATACCCAGGTCCAGCTGGGTCTAGCATTTCACTTTGGAAAAGGGAAGTACTCAACTTCAGCTCTCTCTAGCCATCCTGAGGTGGATAGAGACCCCGGAGCCCCAGCCCCTTCTCGTCCACTGCTTTCCTTTTGCCATGGCAGCCAGGGTGGAAGAAAAGATCAAAGGGCTGTCCCATTTGGTTTAGAAAATAAACAAGCCCCCTGGGATGATTTAGCACTCTCCTGAGATTTAGTACTCTCTTGAGACTTTCCGTATTGATTATACTTCCACGTAAAGGGGAGCCAATTGGTCCTGAGAGACCCGAAAAATGTCCCGGTACCATCCCCCATCATCTGTAACCATAAAAACTCACCCCAACCTTGTTGGTTGCTCAGTCTTTGGGAGTTATCCCGCTTAGCCTGCCGGCGTCAATAAAGCTGTGTTCTCCCTGTGCTCCATGTGCTGCTTGAGTTTCCTTGGTCGCTTCAGTTTTCTGCAACAATCCTGTCCTACCTAAGGGAGGTGGTGAGGGATACATGAGAAAACTTGTGAAGTCCAGTCCAGAGGCACATGTTCACTGAAAGACTGAGACCTAATCATAAGACTACAGAATGTTCCTTCTCCCACCACACTTCACTGCTACATTACTAAACAGAATATGTACAGCAGTTCCTTGTCCCCAGTACATCATATCTGGCTATCAAGGGAAAAAAAAAAATATGTATGTGTGTATGTATGTGTGTGTGTGCGTGTGCGTGTGTGTGTGTGTGTGTGTGTGTGTGTGTATAACCAAAAAAGCAAGAAACATAATTTGAACAAACAAAGTAACCAACAGAACCAGACATGGCAAGGATGTTGGAATTATCAGACTGAGAATTTAAAACAACTATGATTGATAAGCTAAGGAATCTACTAATAAAGCAGACAGCATGCAAAAACAGATGGGCAATGCAATAAAAAAGATGAAAATCCCAAGAAATAACCAAAAAGAAATACTAGAGATTGAAGAAAAACAAACAAACCTGTAATGGCAATGAAGGATGCCTTTGATTAGCTTATTAGTAGATCAGATATAGCTGACAAAAGAATCTCTGAGCTAGAGGATATATCAATAGACTCTTTGAATATCAAAAAGCAAAGAGAACAAAGACTGGGGGAGGGGCCGGGAAAGAACAGAACATCCACAAAATGTGAGACAACTCCTGTATGCCAGGAGGAGAAAAAGAGAAAGAAATAGAAGAAATAGTTGAAAGAGTAATGACAATTTCCCCAAATTAATGTCAGACACCAAATCACAGATCCAGGAAGTTCAAGCAGAATAGGCAGAATAAGTGTTCAAAAAAACCCCTGCACCTTGGCATATAATTTTGAAATTACAAAAAAAAAATTTTTTTAAGAAACCAAAAGAAAGAATCCCCTTATCTATCTACAGAGTAGTAAAGGTAAGAATCATATCTAACTTCTATACAGAAACCATGCCAACAAAGAGAGTGAAGTGAAGTATCTAAAGTGTTAAGAAAAAAAAAAACACTTCTAAATTAGAATTCTATACTTCGTGAAATTATCCTTCAGAAGTGAAAGTGAAGTAAAGCATTTCTCAGACAGATAGAAATGGAGTGATCTGTTGACATTAGACCTGACTTGCAAAATATGTTAAAAGAAGTCCTTTAAGAGAAGAAAACTAATATAGATTAGAAACTTGAATCTACATGAAGAAAGATCATCAGAAAGAAATAAAGGTAAAAAATTTTTTAATTTTTCTTACCCCTAATTGATCCAACACATAACAGTTTGTTCAAAATAATAATAGCAAAACTGTATTCAATTTTGTGTACTTATATACATATCGTGTGTGTATGTATGCTTACAGATGTCTAAGTGAAATGAATGACAACAATGATAAAAGGGATGGGAGGAGGGAATTAGAATCACTTCATTATTAAAAGGTACCCACACTACCTGGAAATGGGATGGTGTTGTTAAAAAATAGATTAGTTATAAATGTATTATAAAATCTAGGCAACCACTAAAAAAAGTCAAAAAAAGAAGTAAAACAGATATGCTAAAAATGGAAAAAAATAGAATTATGTGAAATGCTCAGTTAAAAAAAACACAAAAGGTAGGAAAAAAATGGAAACAAAGAACAAGGGCAACAAATGGAAAACAGCAACAGATATGGTAGGCATTAATCCAGCTAATCAATATCATTTTTGAAGATCAGTGGTCTAAATGCACCAATTAAAAGACAGAGATAGTCAGAGTGGATCAAAAACATTACTTAACTGTATAGTGTCTAAAAGACACCCACTTTAAATACAAAGACACAATAGATTAAAAGTAAATGGATGGAGAAAAGTATACTATGCTAACACTGATGAAAAGAAAGAAGTACCTATATTTTAGACAGAGCTGACTTCAAAGGAAGGAAATTTATCAAGGAAAAAGAAAGACATTACATAATGATAAAGGCATTAATTCTCCAAGAAGACATGAAAATTCTTAATGTGTACACACCTAACAACAGAGTGTCAGACTGTATGAGGCAAAAACTGACAGAACTGCAAGGAGAAATCGATGAATTCACTATCATAGTTAGAGACACAGACATCTCCCTCTCAGAAATAGATAGATCCAGCAGTCAGAAAATCAGTAAGCATGTAGTTGAACTAAACAGTATCATCAGTGAACAAGATATAATTGACATTTATCAACATTTCATCCAAAAATAGCAGAATACACAGACACATGGAACATTCACCAAGACTGATTAAATTCTGGGCCATAAATTATACCTTAACAAATTTAAAAGAATAGAAATTATACTGTGCCTTTTCTGAGACCACAATGGTAATTCCATTTCCACTAGAAATTAGTGACAGAAAGATAGCTGGAAAATCCCCAAATATTTGGAAAGTAAACTACGCACTTCTAAATAACACATGAATCAAAGAAGAAATCGTAAGATAAACCTAAAAATATTAGGATGAAAAGAATGTGAAAACACAACTTACTGAAATTTGTGGGATGCAGCGAAAGTGATAGCTAGAGAGACACTTATTGAATGCATATATTAGAAAAAAGAAAGATCTAAAAATCAATGATATAGGCTTCCACTTTAGGGAACTAGAATAAGAGCAAATTAAATCCAAAATAAAAGAAATATATTTCTTTTGAAATATATATTTCAAAATAAAAAAAGAAAAGAAATCTTAAGGATTAGAGCAGAAATCAATAAAATTGAAGACAAGAAATAAAAATCAACAAAATCAAAAAGTGCATTGAAAAGATCAATAAAATTTACAAACCCCTTGCCAGACTCACTAAGGGGAAAACAAAACAAAACAAAACAAACAAAAACAAACAAACAAAAAAGCCCAGTAGACATAAATTGCTAATATCAGAAAAAAAAATAAAAGAAGAGATAACACTGTAAATGCCATGAACATTAAAATAATATATCTCTTTGACCACAAATTTGGTAATCTAGTTAAAATGGACCAATTTCTTGAAAGGTGCAATCTGCTGAAACTTGCATTAAAAAGAAACAGATTACTTAAAACAGGCCTGCATCTATTAGAAAAAATGAGCCCATCATTAATAACCTTGCAAAACAAAAAGCATCAGGCCCAGATAGATTCACTGGTGACTTCTACTGAAGATTAAAGTAAGAAATTAAAAAAAAAAAAGAAATTATACCAATTCTCTATAATCTCTTCCAGAAGAAAGAAGCATAACTCATTCTATAAGGACAGTATTAGCATAATACCAAAACCGGACAAAGGCATCACATGAAAAGAAAAGTAAAGGGCAATATCTTTTAAGAACATAGATGCAAAAATCCCAAGCAAAATATTAGCAAATCAAATCTAAAAAGTATAAATATCGTCTAAAAAATATAAAATTATGCACCTCAACCAAGAGTGATTTATCCCAGATGTACAAGACAGAGTCAACAGTTGAAGATCAACTAATGTAATCCATTGCATCAAAAGACAAAAACAAATAATAACAAAATGTTATAATCATATCAACAGATGCAGAAACCGTACTTGACAAATTCAACACCCATTCATGATAAAAACTCTCAGTAAACTAGGAATAGAAGGGGAACTTCTCAACTTGATAAAGAATATCTATAAAATTCTATGGCTAAGATCATACTTAATAGTGAGAAAAATAAAGCTTCCCCACAAAAATCAGGTACAAGGCAAGGATATCCTCTCCTACCACTAGTCCTTGCTAATGCAAAGGCAATAAGACAAACGGAGAAAATAAGTTTTGGAAGGAAGTGATAAAGCCTTCTTTGTTCACAGATGATCATCTCTGTAGAAAATCTGAAAGAACTGACAACAAAACTGGAACTAATGAGCCATTACAGTAACGTAGAAGGATACAAGGCTTAAATACAAAAGTTAATTGCTTTTCTATATGCCAACATGAAAAAGTGAATTCAAGTTAAAAACATAATATCATTTATATGTGCACCCTCCAAAAATGAAATACTTAGGTATAAATCTAACTAAATATGTACAACATCTATATAAGGGAAACTACAAAACGCTAATGAAAGAAATCAAAGAATTAAATTACTAAGAGATGCCTCATGTTCATGGATAGGGTGACTCAGTATTGTCAAAATAGTAGTTCTTCCCAACTCTATCTATACATTGAATGCAAACCTAATCAAAATCTCAGGAAGATATTTTATGGATATTGGCAAACTGATTCTAAAATTTACATGGAGAAGGCAAAAGACTCAAACAGCTAACACAATAATTGAAGGACAAAGTTGGAGGACTGACACTACCAGACTCAAGATTTATTATAAAGCTACAGTAATCAAGAGAGTTTGGTATTCACACACACACACACACACACACACACACACACACACACAGACAAAGAAGAGGAAACAAAAGCACACACGCAAATTGACAACTAAATTAATGAAATAGAAAACAAAGCCCAGAAATAAATGTCTAGAACAACCAGACATCTACAGGGGGACCAAAAGTGTATCTACACATAGAGCTTATAGTCTTCTCAAAAATTAATTCAAAATGTAGCATAGATCTAAATGTAAAGTGCAAAACTATAAAACTCCTGAAAGATAACAGGAAAAAATCTAGATGACCTTGGGTATTGTGATGCCTTTTTAGATAAAACACCAAAGTCATAATCCATAAAAGAAATAACTGATAAGCTGGACTTGAAATAAAAAACTTCTGCTCTGCAAAATGCAGTATGAAGAAAATTAGAAGACAAGCCACAGACTGGGAGAAAATACTTGCCAAGCCATATCTAATAGAGGACTGATTTCTAAAATATGCAAAGAATTCTTAAAACTCAGAGCCCAATTTAAAAATGAGCCAAAGGACTTAAAAGACACCTCATCAAAGAAGATGTACAGATGGCAAAAAAGCATATGAAAAGATGCTTAACATCATATATCATTAAGAAAATGCAAGTTGGGGCACCTGGGTGGCTCAGTCCATTAAGTGGCTGCCTTCGGCTCAGGTCATGACCTCAGGGTCTTGGGATGGAACCCTGCATCAGTTTTCTTGCTCAGCCGGGAGCCTGCTTTTCCCCTTCCCTCTGCCACTGCCCCTGCTTGTGCTGTCTCTCTGTCAAAAAAATTAAAGGAAAATGCAAGTTAACACAATAACAAGATACCGTTACACAGCTATTAGAATGGCTAAAATCTGGAACACTGACATCAAATTCTGACAAGAATGTGGAGCAACAGGACTTTGCTAATGGGAATGCAAAATGGTACAGCCATTTGGAAAATTATTTGGTAGTTTCTTACAAAACTAAACATACTCTTATCATGTAATTCAGCAATTTCACTCCTTTGTACTTACTCAAAGGAATTAAAAACTTATGTCCATACAAAGCCCACATATAGGTGTTCATAGCAGCTTTATTCATAATTGCTAACAGGTGGAAACAATCAAGATGTCCTTCTATAGGTGAATGGATGAACGAGTTATCAAGTCATGAAAAGACATGGAGGAAACTTAAGTGCATATTACTTAGTAAAAGAAATCAGTCTGAGAAAGCTAAACACAGTATCAGGCTAAGCCATGTAGATTTTCTCTCTGAGGGATATGGAACTGGACACAGAAATTATTGGTTTGTAACCTCCTGGGGAGCTTCCCAGGTATAATCTAAAACCAGCTAAAATCCAAATCTAGAAGTCAGGGAAAGACTGAAGAAAGAGGCAGGACCCTCCTGGAGGCAGGCCCTTCCAGGCCCTCAGTACACAGCAGTTTTAAATAGCAGAGGGAACTTACACATGAGGTTTATCTTGGGTGGCAGCAAGATGAATAGATCCCTGCACCTGCCTGCCAGATCTTAAACGTTTATATAGAGGTCTTACCTGGGTTCAGTCACATATACTATGTAGGTGTTCTCAATACCACATTACTTACTATCTTAAGGCTCTATCCTTGGAGCAGCCTCTGGGAGTGGGAAAGACAAGTAGAACCCACACTGCAAGGATGGTGGGGAGGGGGAAGGAGACTCCTGTCATTCACATCCAGCTCACGAGTTAACTGGTGGTTATGTCTTCTCCATGACCTTCCCAACATCACCAGATCTTACAATTTCATGTGCCTCTTTTCCACAATGAGCCCTGAGCAGTCACAGGAGTTTTCACTGACACAGAGGTGGCTCCTTGGCAACTATCTGGATGCATTGGAAGTAAGTTTCTCAGCAACAATACAGGCACATGAGAAAACATAGATTACAACAATGATTCCCAAAATCAGTGACAAATTTTTCCGCTAAAAGCACCATTGATTTATTAAGTCCCCTAAACTGGGGGTTGAGTCACTTAGGACATTTACTTGTATCCACGTATGATTTAATAAAGATGATACATTAGTAGGCTAATCAGGTATGAACACATACATTCTGTTTGGGTAATGGCACAGGTGCCTTCTTGCAAGGAGTAATAATGTCTATGGCCATTATCCTATTTTGGAAGACAGCTTTTTTTATCAGAGGCACTTCTGTATTCAGCTGGCTATCATTTAATGCTTACTGGATGAATCTAGTAAAGGTTTCTATGTGGGTTATAATGCACTCCAGGCCAACAGCGTGAATGAAGATCATACCCACATGATCATACTAGTGAAAAATAGTGTCTACCTGAGCTTGAGGGGAGAGAGGTTGGGAGCTTTGGGAACTTGACCTGGTTGTACATACCATGCATATTCACGAGGAAGGCAGCACTCTCAAGGTGTGGGAAGATGGGACTGAAGGCAGGATATGGCAGACCAGGAACCCTGCCTACTCTCCTCCTTCAATGGTGTGTGCTCCTTTCCAGGTATGGTGCATTTTAACAGGTCCAGGTTGCAACAGGACAATGAGATTCCAGTGGAGACTGAATAGTTCCCCTTCATCTAGGAGTGTGAGGTAATTCATCTACCTCAGCAGGATGTCCCACTGTAAATTCTAATAGATAATTCCTTCCCCAAATGTGATGAGGCTTGGTGTTCTCAACTGTGTAGCATGTTGACCTATAGTGAGAGTAGGGGCAATGGCTATTTCTCACACTTCCATACCTTTATGTTCCTGGGTGCCTTGGTTGGGGTCCGCAGTCTGGCCCGTGGGGCAATAGGCCAGACTCATTGATCATTCAAATGTATTAAAGCCTAGGAAAGTCATGATGAATAATCTTTTAAATATGCTGTTGGATCCTATTAGCTAGGATCTTGTTGAGAATCTTGGCATCCATATTCATCAGTCTGAAATTCTCCTTTTTGATGGGGCCTTTACCTGGTTTGGGGATCAGGGTAACGCTGGCTTCACAGAAAGAGTCTGGAAGTTTTCCTTCTGTTTCTATTTTTTGAAACAGTTTCAGGAGAATAGGTATTATTTCTTCCTTGAATGTTTGGTAGAATTCCTGGGGTGAGTCTGGTGGTGGGTATCGAGAAGGGAACGTACTGCATGGAGCACTGGGTGTGGTGCATGAACAATCAATCTTGTAACACTGAAAAATTAAAATAAACAAATTTGGGGAGAAAAAAATACCTTAAACTTAAAAAAATAATAATAATAAAAATAAAGCCTAGGAAAGTATTTTGGTTCTCCCAACCAAAGTGGCTTTATCTGTTATCAATTTAATTTGCGGCCTTAATATTCCATTTTCTTTTCTACTAACCCTGCTGCTTATGAGTTATAGGGGAGATGGGATAGCCATTTAATGTCATGTTCTTCTGCCCAGTCTCACATGTTATGACTTTTGAAATGTGATCCCCGATCACTGTCTGCTCAACAAGGGTATCTGTACATGGTACTCAGTTTCTCCATTCCCCTAATGGTGGCAACCTGGTTTGCCCAGAGGCAGGGGAAAGCTTGGGTTAGGCCAGGTGCAGTTTCCACACAAACCAAGACACATTTCAAACCTTCACTCAGAAGGAAAGGGGCCAACACAATCAATTTGTCAATCCTTCATCTGTTGGGAACTCCAGTGGATGACTTTGGCAGTTGCCTTGGGTGTTGCTTTAAATGTATGAGACATGCTATTACTGAATTAACCAAGTCATTGTACTTTAAAGGGAAATCTGACATCCTTGGCAATATGCCATTGTATTTGGGCACTGCAGTGACCACCCTTCTATGCACACAATCTGCTATACCTATTGAAGGGTCAGTAGCTAGGGCTCATATACACAAGCTAGGCATAAGCATCTCAGTATCTTATGAGCTGGGACATAAAAAACAGTGAGGTCTGCCTCAGGCTGTTGCAGGCAGACCCAAATGTCTTTCTCCATATCTTGACCCTGTAAGGGCTAATTTATAATCACCCACCCCTTGACTTCCCATTGTCTGAGTCATAGCATTAATCCCTTTCAAATAGCCCGCCATCAGCAGGGTTAATGACCAGTACTCAGCCAGACCACTCTGAGTTCAGTCGGCTGTCTGCTGCACTGGCTGCTGTGTGAGAGGCTCTCCCTGGAGAAGCACTGTGCACACTACTAGATGCTGTTGCTCTATGGAGGTGTCTGGGGTTTCTTCCCCCTTCCAGAGGTGGGACCACAAACCCTATGGGCACTCTCTCCTTCTGTTGCTTCTGCCACAGTGCCCAACCCATTCCTTCTGGAGTCACAGACACATCTAATTCAAATGGCAGCCCTGGTTGGGAGATGCCCAGAGCTTTGGTCTGCTTCACTGGTAGCATTGCCTTCTCAAAGGTGGCTTGCTGCTCTGAGCCCTAGTCTCATGCATGCCTCTTCTTTCCCAGGCAGCATAAGGGATGGAAGCATTGTGTCAGGTATGGAATAAAAGTCCTCCGAAACCTCAAAATCTCTACAAGGCTTGTACTTCTTTCACATTCCTAGGGGCTGGATGAATTTACACCTTACCAATCATAGCTAATGGGATAATATGGGTCTTACCCATCAGACAACTCCTAAAAACCTTATGGCAGAGCCTAGATTTTGAATTGTCTGTGGGTTCACTGTCCATCCACTGCCTCACTGATGCTCTCGCAAACCTTGCAGGGTATCTTGTAGTAGAGGCAAATCTTTGTATGTTACAATATATCATCAATGTAAGGGATCCGTTTTACTGATATGGGGAAGGAGAACAGGCATAGATCCCCAATTACCACCTCAAGACATATTGTGGTGTATTGCAAATAACCTTGGGGGAACACTTGAAAGGACCATCATTGTCCCTCCCACATGAAGGCAAATCGATCTCAGTTATTAGAAACCTGTACTTGTCAATCTTTCCCATAAATGTTCTTGAAGATAAAGTACTTTTGCAGAAACACTTTTTTGCCAAAGCATCAGAGTAAAAAAGTAACTATCTGCAAATGACAATAGACTTAAAAAATGGCCATGGTTAAAGATCTGATGAGTTCAGTATAATGCAATTGACAAGGGAACTTCTATAGCAGACTATATTTTCAAAAGGCTACCCCACCCTTATTTTCTTTAGTTTCTGTGGGCAGTGTTTTGACTATCATCTGGTATGTTTACATTTCAAAGACATGATAAAATTGACAACTTCAAGGGACAGAGAAAGACTGCAAATTTTTCCTAGGAGTTTTGAGTAATTGCTATTTAAAATTTTCCTTTGTATTAGGGGTCAGAAGACAGGGGCATTTCCTTTGTTTCCTTATCAATTACCATTAACATCCTCCTCTTTACCTTCATCACTTTCTCAAAGATCCCATCTCTTGGTGTCCTAATCAGGCTGTGTCATACGGGCCCAGAACTTAATCCAAGGCATCTTTGCAAAACAGCACACAAGTTCTCCACCTTGTTTTCCTGTTCTCTCAACTTGTCTGACACTCAAAGCAAGCAGACAAGTGGACACCAGTATGTCCTTTTCTAATCTTAGCTCATCTTTTAATTTGTGTCAGCCTGCAGTTCGGTATTGGAGGCCAGCTGAACTGCCCCAGCAGAGGCGAGACCCCTGCTGCAAACAGCATTTCCCTACGCTGATGCAGTGTGCTGTGCACATTTCCTCCAGCGAGCACATTATACTAACTGGCATTTGGGGGCATCCCATACTCATGTAGTAGTCCATAAGCATCTAACATACAGGCCACCCCTTTCCACTAGAGGTCAATAGCCAACTTGAGATATCTCCACAGATGCTTCATTCCCAAGGCCCATTTCTTCAGTCTCCTAGTTGGCTTACTAATTGTTGGTTCATAACCTTCTCAGGAGCTTCCTAAGTACAATCTAAAACTGATCCGCAAAAGCAGAAGGCAGGGAGAGACTGAAGAAAGACTCAGGCCACTCCAGGTTGGTAGGTGAGAGTTTTAATAAGTAAAGGAATTTACATAGTATAACCAAACTAACATGAGTCTGCTTGATGAGTTGCAGATAGAGACCACCCCAGTTGGAGTTGTCACACGAAGGAACTTTATTTGCAGCAAATAAAGAGATGACAGGGAATAACTTTCAAAGCCATGACTCCCTTGGCAGGAGTGAGAGCGTTCTTTTTATTTACAATTTAGGAAAAATATTCAGAAAGGGGAGCTGTGTCATCGCACGTAGAAGCAGGAATAAGGTTGTACACATGTACTTAGAAAATATGCCTATACATGAGTCCTATGTTACGTTAATGAAGCTTGTGCTCCTTCTAGACTTTAGTTTTACAATGAAGCAGAGGTAACTATCTGACAGGAGAATAGGGCACTGGGCATGCTCCAAGAGCTGGTATAAACTGGATGGAGTCTTAGGCTCATTATCTCTGGTAAGGAATGCAAGGTCCTGCTTACTTTTGAACTATCACTGGGAGCTTTACCACTGATTTATTGTCTCTGAGATGGTTAAGCTATTTCCTGACCTGGTAGAGACTGTTAGTTTTTACATTCTCTTTGTTCCTTTAAAATTCTTAACTACAGAGGTTTTTGCATTTCTTTGTAACTCTGACATTGTCTAAGAAGTTCTCTAAGAAGTGAGCTTAGGCAAGTAGAGCTGATAGGGCAGAGATCACAGGAAAATAGCTGGGGGCCTAAAATGACTTCTCCTGTGTCACGAAAGCTAGGTCTCATCTTTCTTTTTCTGGAGACCCCTAACTCTTTCTGCTTATAATACAGGCTTATCTTGCGTAGCGGAAAGATGAATGGATCCTCGCACCTGCCTATCACATTTAGAAGTTTGTATAGAGGGACGCCTGTGTGGCTCAGTTGGTTGGGTGGCTGCCTTTGGCTCGGGTCACGATCTCGGCGTCTTGGGATCGAGTCCTGCATCGGGCTCCTTGCTCCGTGGGGAGCCTGCTCCTCTCTCTGCCTCTGCCTGCCTCTCTGCCTGCTTGTGTTCTCTCTCTGTTAAATAAATAAATAAATTTAAAAAAAAGTTTGTATAGAGGCCTTAACTGGGTGGGCTTAGTCATGTAGACTGTGTAGATGTGCTTAAAACCACCTCACTATCTCAAGGCTATGTCCTTGGAGCAGCCTCTGGGTATGGGAAAGGCAAGTGGAAACCACATTCCAAAGACAGGAGAGAGGATGAGAGGACTCTGGTCATCTAGGTCCAGTTCATGGGACAACTAGTGGTCATGTCTTCTTGATGGCCTTTCCCAATAGAGACAGAGACCAGTGAGAAGCAGACCAGGGCCATGCAGATCTAAGCTGAGTCTTGCAGATGGGATCTCTAGGAAGCCTGCTTGCAGAGAGAGGAGCATGAAACAGATGTGCAGAAGTGAGGAGAGAAGAGGGGAGCAAGGGAGGGAGGAGGAGAAGAGGGAAATGGAAAGAGAGATTGAGAGAGAAGTAGAGCTGCTGAATACCAGGGCTCTTGGCCAATACCTGGCTGTCATCTCCCAGTCCTCATGAAAATCCACTTTCCCTTGGACAGGTTTATTGAATCAATATTAATCAGATGTATCATGTGCCAAGTTCCATTCCAGGGTCAGGTATACAGCAGTACCTGCCTTCAAGGTGCTTCCTTTCTAGTGGATTCTGTGAGATACATCTGTTCCTTTTAACACATTTTTCTTTACTTGGTTAAGCTCAAGTGGGTTTCTACTTCCTGCATCTGGGAGATCTCGCACTAAGATCAAGTTGGCATGGATCTTCCCATTCTGTGGAGAGGAGCTCTAGAGAGATAACACAAATTCCCTCAGATATAGCTGGACTTTGAAGGCAGCACATTGGATTTGAACCCCAAGCATCTTGCACTGTTCCCATTGCCTCTCAAGAGATATAGCCATTCACACCGCCAGAGGATTTTAGGGCTCTGCAAACCAGAGGTAACCCTGGGGTTAAGAGCAAAGATGGTGAGGAGTGTAAACAGAGAAAATCCTGCTCGTGGCAACACACTCAGAGACTTTTACATAACTTTTGGATTCTCACAACAGCCCTGCTGGAACCACAGCACAGGCTCAGTGCACTTTTATAGTTGGAAAACCCTGAATTCAGAGCCCCCAAAGTACCTGCTCAAGGTCACAGAGTTGGTGAAGAAGGAGCCAAGAAGCCACCCAAGATTCCTAGTCTATGTTCTTTTCCCTATTCAACAACGACTTTAAATCTCCATCAACCAGCACAACATCTCATCATATGGCTCCATCCTTTCTTTGGGCTATTGGCTGCTTCTTCTCAGCCCAGGCTCTACCCACAAATTGCTACGCAGCGTCTCAACTGTTTCCTACCCCCCCAATGTCTTCACTAAACTCAGGCTTCTTCCTGTCCTCACTACATTCTCGCAACGCATCCTAAGCCCAACATTTTATTCAGCCTCATTACCTAGCTACTTCATTCAGGAGCATCCCATCCCAGTAAATGCCACTGTCTCCAATACAATGACCAGGTTAAACCCTGGAATCAGCCTTTGCTTCAGTGCTGCTCCACTCCATTAGCTACATGCTCATATCACATTACTGTCCAAATCAACCACTTCCACTGCTCTGACTGGTGCCTCAGTCCTCCTCAATGGGATGACTGCAGTGGCCTCTACTCTGCTATCTCTGCTTCCTAAATTGTGACCCCAGGATATAATATATAAACTATAGCCAGATATCTTTCCATACAGCCTTTGGATAAAGGCCAGATTAGCACCAGATCCAGTAGCAACTCTGGGTTGGGGTTCTCCAAAGGCCAATCAAAGGATCAGCTCAGCAGAATCACCCAGGTCTCTTGCTAAAATGTTGGTTCTCAGGCTCTAAGTGTAACCCTCCAAGTTAGAGTTGCTAAGGAAGGGCCTAGGAATTGTCACTTAATGAGCTCCCAGATGAATTTTATGCCCCCTAACTATTGGGAACCATTGAAAATTTTGACAGGTGAGGAGGAAGGTTCTTGGGGGCCTGGGCTGGGAGCTGCTCTGGGTCCCTTTAACTGAAGAACAGAGCTAAAATCTAAGCTCTGGGATGAGATTGAGAAATAGCTGAGGGTCAGGAGCCCAGCATCAAAGAGCACTTGAAAGGCTACTTCCTAAATGTGGGGCCTCAAGCTATGGGATCCTCCTCTTGAGCCCCAAGTTATTTAGTCACAGAACAAGATAATGATGCTTGCCTGGTAGGGTTTTTATGAGGATTAATACCTTTGTGGTTTATCCAGCACTTAGCACAGGTGGTAAATACCTCACAACTGTGGGACATTATGGTAGCTAGTGATTTTTTCTCCTGAAAACATGACTTATTTTCTGGTTGAGGGATTTATATAACTTGAGGGCCAAATGAGGCTCCCCTTCTGGAATGTTTATATTATTCCCAGGTAACATTTCTTTCTTGTAATCCTCTACTCTCTCTTTCTCACACACACACATACATACACCTGACGCACATATACATACACCCACAACAAACACAGACACAAGATTTCACTAAAGTTCCTGGTTATTATCCTTTTTCTATCTCTTAGTGCTGTTCACTGTCTTATCCACACGGAATTCTTTTGCCTCCACTCTGCCTTTTGAATAATAGCTCAAATCTCAACTTACATTCTCTCTCTTCCATGAAACTTTCTACACATTAGCCTGTGGTTTGTCCATCCAGGCAGTATCAATAGACCCTCCCCAGGACTTGGAGCCAACTCTGCTCTCTCACTGGACTGGGAAGCCCTTAGAGTACAGTCTTGCCTTAGGCTCCCTTTCTAGGCTCCCACAAGCCCAGCACCATTCTGGCCCAGGAAAGGCTCTTGGCAAATGTCTGATGGGTCAATGAAGGGCTGATATTTCTGCTTCCTTCTTTCCAACTCAATTAGGGAATAGAGAAAAATCCTATCTTCTTCCCCTTTCCAGGGCTTCCTGACTGCTGTTAGTCATGAAACATAATTAGGAACTTTCTAGCTTAGTTCTTGTGAAAATAGCTTGCTGTAGGTCAGTGCTGAGTTTCAAGTAAAAAAAATTGTATATTTTTAGATGAGGAGGGATATTTCCTTATTTTTTTCAATCAATTTTTTGAAGTGTGATTTACAAATGATAAACTGTATCCATTTGAAATGTATAATTTAGTGATTTTGACAGATGTAGGCATCCTGGAAATTACTGTCACAGTCAGCATGCCAAACAATTCCATCGATCCTCAAAGATTTTTCATACCCTCAAGTATATCCTATAAATGGCAGAATCAACAGAGATTCTCAGTTGTTCCCAGCTGAAAGAGGGGGAATTGGAGTTTGTGTCCTGGTGATACTTTCAGGACTAATTTATAATAAAGCCCCAGATAATAACCAAGAATATTAATGAAAAAAAGAAAAAGAAAAAAGTGTTACCTGGGAATAATATAGGAGTTTTCCTCTCAAGCTTTTAAACATATCAACATTAAAAGTCGCAAAGGTCTCTAGAATTTTTAACCTTGCAAAACTAAAACTCTATGCAAATGGAACAAAAAAATGTACACTTAAAAATGGCTAAGAAGGTAAATTTTATATTATGTGTTTTGTTTTTTATCACAATAAAAAAAGTACTGTGTGCTCATCTTCCCGACCTGGCACTTCTGCATCCACTCTTGACTCAGTGTCCCATGTGCCACAGGGGCTAGCACCACTGCATAACCCTGAAACTGGTGCCTCCAGGGGCTCCCAGTACCAGTACAAGACCTTACACTTCCATGAACCCCACTCATTGTGCCAATTCATAGGTAAAGGTCCTTCCCCACCAAAGCCAATCTGTTTAGTCGAGAGGTGACTCCTTCAAATGTGCAGACATCAATGCAAGACTACTTGAACATGAAAAATCATAGAAACATGACACAACTAAAGGAACAAATAAGTTTTTGTACTTTATCCCAAAGAAATGGAATCTATAAAAAATCTGAAAAAATTTTAAAATAATTGTTTTCAAGAAGTTCAGCTACAGAGAATGAGAAGACAAACTGGAAGGATATATTTGCAGAAGACACATCTGATAAAGATATGGTACCTAAAATAACAAATAACTCTTAAAGTTCAACAATAAGAAAACAACCCAATTTATTTTTATTTTTTCCTCAAATACATTTATTTTATTTTTTCAGTGTTACAAGATTGATTGTTCATGCACCACACCCAGTGCTCCATGTAATATGTGCCCTCCGCAATATCCACCATCAGGCTCGCCCACCCCCCCACCCCTACCCCTCCAAAACCCTCAGTTTATTGCTCAAAGTCCATAGTCTCTCATGGTTCATCGGCCCCTCCAATTTCCCAAGATTCACCCTTCCTTTCCTTCTCACAATGCCCTCCATGTTTTTCCTTATGCTCCACACATAAGTGAGACCATAAGATAATTGACTCTCTCCGCTTGACTTATTTCACTCCGCATAATCTCTTCCAGTCCCATCCATGTAGCTACAAAAATTGGGTATTCATCCTTTCTGATGGAGGCTTAATATTCCATTGTATATACGGACCATATCTTCTTTATCCATTGGTCTGTGGAAGGGCATCTCGGTTCTTTCCACAGTTTGGCGATTGTGCCATTGCTGCCATGAACATTGGGGTACATGTGGCCCTTCTTTGTACTGCATCTGGATCTTTGGGGTAAATACCCAGTAGTGCAATTTCAGGGTCATAGGGTAGCTCTATTTTTAATTTCTTGAGGAATCCCCACACTGGAAAACAACGCAATTTATAAAATGGGCCAAGGATCTTAGCAGACACCTCACCAAAGAAGAGATGCAGATGACAAATAAGCATATGACAAGTTGCATCGCATCAGATATCATCTGGAAAATATAAATTAACAAACAATGAAATACTACTATGCACCTATTAGAATGGCCAAAATTTGGAATACTGCCAATACCAAATACAAGTGAGAATGAGGAACAACAGGAATTTTTTTACACTGGTGGTGGGAATACAAAATGGCACTGCTACTTTGGAAGATAGTTTGGTGGTTTCTTATAAAACTAAACATACTCTTATCATAGCAGCCAGCCATTGTAGTCCTCAGTATTTACTCAAATAAGTTGAAAATGTATGTGTACACAAACTTCCACACACAGATGTTTATGGCAGATTTATTTATAATTGCCAAGACTTGAAAACAACCCAGGTGTCCTTCAATAGGTGAATGGATATGTAAGTGGCTATATATCCAAACAATGAAATATTATTCAGTACTAAAAAGTGAACAATTAAGCCATGGAGAAACATGGAGGAAACTTAAATGTATATTGCTAAGTGAAAGAAGCCAACCTGAGAAGTTGTGATGTATAACTACACTGGAAAACTATATATAACATTCTGGAAATGGAAAAACTAAGGAGCCAATAAAAAGATTAGTGGCTGCCAGGGGTTAGAAGTGGGGAGAGGAGGAAGGTGAGTATATAAAACAAAGAGAATTTTTAGGGAAATGAAAATACACTGTATGGATGTTTATATGCCATTATATATTTATCCAAACCCTTTGAATAGATGTAAACATCAAACATGAAACTTAAGATAAACTATAGACACTGAGTAATTATAATGTGTCAATGTAGGTTCATCTTTGGTACCAAATGGACCATTCTGATGAGTGATTTTTATAATGGGGGATGTTATGCATATATAGAGCAAGAGTTATATGGGAATTCTCTCTACTTTCTTCTAATTTTGTTGTGAAATTAAAACTGTTCTTAAAAAATTGAATATTTTTAAAAAAGAAGCCAATGGGTTGAGAAAACACAGATAGGTAAATAAATGAGATCAGGAAAACTATACCTGAAAACAATGAGAAGTTCAACAAAGAGATAGAGATCATAAAAAAAGGAGGCAAAGAGAAACTGTGAGTTGAAGAATCCAATGAATGAAATGAAAAATGCAATGAGGAACTTCAAAACAGACTTGATCAAGCAGAAGAAAGAATCAACAAACTCAAAGATAGTTGAAATTTTACCCTATGACCCTGCAATTGCACTACTCGGTGTTTACCCCCAAAGAAGCAGATGCAGTACAAAGAAGGGCCACATGAACCCCAATGTTCATAGCTGCAATGGCCACAATAGCCAAACTGTGGAAAGAACCAAAATGCCCTTCAACAG
>CM052803.1:17485522-17502916 GCA_028533885.1 Nasua narica | reverse complement strand
CGAGCCTGGTGGTGGGTATTGTGAAGGGCACATATTGCATGGAGCACTGGGTGTGGTGCATGAACAATTAATCTTGTAACACTGAAAAATTAAAATAAACATATTCGAGGAGAAAAAATCCCCCACAACAAACAAACAAAAATGAAGAGAGAATTGGCCAAAGAAAGGCAGGAAATTATGTTTGAGGATTTAATGCCCTGTTTGAAAACTTAATATATAGCATTGGAAGCAGTGAAAAGAGAGAATTAGAGAAAACAAAATCACAAAGAAATAAAGTAGAGTTTAATGAAAAAAGAAAATGATGAATATGGAACAAAAGCTATGGAGAACCAATGTATATCCAAGCAGGATGCCTGAAGAAAACAACAAAGCGACTGAAAAAAATTCAAATATGTTACCCTGACATTAGATTTCTATCTTAAAAAACACTAAAATTGGCTTTAAAAATTACAATAATAATTACATATCCTCTTAAGGAAATGGGAGTTCTACAAAAGCTCCTCAGCGGAAGAATCATGTTACCTACATTCGCTCACGGTAGGGATGTTCTGCCTCAGGGCCGCTGCCTTCGTCTTCTCTCTGCCTCATTGAAACATTTTCAAACAGCTTTTCATCCTTTTGTTTCCAGGTTTAATGTCAAATTCTCCGAGGCCTTTTCTAACCTTCTTCTATAAAGTATATCTTTGAAGTACTATCACCTCACCATAATTATTTGTTTCTTGACAATTATGGTTTCTTTTCTTTTTAAATTTTCAAAATGTCTTACTCTGTTGTTAATTATCTGTAACTTACCGCTGGAATTTAAACTTTAAGAGGAGAGGAGCCCTGTTGGTCTCATTCATCACTGTGCTCCTAGCATCTACTACAATGATGGGCACATAGTAAATAGTTAATAAATCTGTAGAATGAATGAATAAAAACATTTTTTAAACCAAACAGGAAAAAAACAATCACTTCCTGCTGAAGGATGATTTTTCTTTTTATCTGTGTCAGAATTTTTTATGAGACTGAACTCATGTGTTGCTAAAGGTAAATTAAAAAGCCAAACTAAATAAAAGATAATTAAAACACACACACACACACACACACACACACACACACACACACACACACAAATACATGCCTCCACATAGTCACAGGCTGTGGCCCCTAGGTCAGCATGAGACAATCTATCTCCTGGTCCAGATGTCAGGTCCAGTCCTTGCTCCTCCCCTGCTGTGATATTTAATCTCTCTGACTCAGTTTCCTCCCAGAAAAATAAAAACCCTTACCTCATAAGACCATAGGAAGGACTAATAGAGCAAGTGTACACAAAGCACTTAATACTGTGCCTGCTACAGAGTAAAAAGTAACATGTATCAAACATTTGCTACATTCCAGTCACTGCATTAAGCTTTTGTAGGAATCACAAGAACCCTGTGAGGAGGTGGATGTTATTATTATCTCCATTTTAATGGTAGCAAAACTGAGACCCAAATGGCTCACTGCTGAAAAGCAGCTGTGCATGGATTCAGATCTGAGCACTCTGATTTCAGTGTTTTGTTCTTGTATTTTTTGTTTTTATTTTAATTCAGTTGGTTTACAAGTAGTGTTATGTTAGTTTCAGGTGTAGGATGTAGTGATTCAGCACTTCGTATATTACCCAGTGCTCATCACAGCAAGGGTCAGTGCCTTGCTCTTACACACTACAGTAGGTGCCCATATTAGTTTGCTGGGGTTGCTGTAACAACGTACCACAAACTAGACAGCTTAAATGACAGAAATTTATGGCCAGAAGTCTGAGATCAAGGGGTCCTCAGGACTGGTTTTTTCTGAGAGTTGGGAGGGAAGGATTTATTCCAGACCTCTCTCCTTGGCTCAGAGATGGCCATCTTCTTGCATCTTCACACTGTCTTTCCTCTGTGTGTATCTATGTGTCGGATTTCTTCCTTATAAGCACACTAGTCATATTGGATTAGGGACCACCCTAATGACTTCATTTTAACTTAATTACCGCTATGAGACCATATCTCCAAGTAAGGTCACATTCTAAGGTACTGGGGCTTAGGATTTCAACATACAAGTTGGTAGGGACACAATTCAACCCATAATTATGCTTTGCATAGGAGGAATGCAACACATATTAATTCCATTTAGGGTGATGAACATCATGGTTCAGCCTAGCAGTGAGGTCTGCGTGTAATAGACTTGAAGAAGCTACAAAAGGCAGACAGACAGACAGAAACTCCCTATGTGAGAGCTGGGAAGCCACCTTATGAGGCACAGACACATTGGATGACTACATCAGGAAGGCTGCCTACAGGAAGTGAATTTAGCACAGTCTTGTGTTTTGGGGTCCTTCTTGGGTGGATGATCAGGGTTTCAAATAGGGTTTTTGGAAAATATGCTCATATCTTGGAAAGGCCTCTGGGTTTGTTTTAATCACTTCTCAAAGCTATGGTAGACATTCACAGCTCAGGATCCCCAGTTTAGCCTAATAAAAAAAAGTAATTACATCATATTAAAGATAATTTGATTGTTACTGAGACGCTAATTGAGTTGAAAAGCTTATTGTAACAGACGCATCAGATTGGCAAGGAGGAAGCTCAGCTTAAATGCAAACACTGCTGATAGTAGAATTAAAAGATTGTCAAAGCAGTTAATCCAATAGCAATTATTTTCTGAACGTAAATTTCTGAGTAGCAAGGATACAATTATATCTACAAACAGTCATAAGAAATAATTACTCTACACTCCACCTGAAGCAATAGTCCGTGAAAGCCCTGATGATGCTCTCCGTGAGAAGCATGGCCCTTCCACCATCAGAAACTTATGGCAGGCACCAGTGCTGTTCTGTGAAAGGGAAGTATATGCAAAACCACTTCCAAAGGCCAAAAGAACAGTAAGACCATAGAAAAAGGTCAGTTAAGGGGACAGAATTGGCTGTAAGACAAATAGATCTCCTCAACCCCACCCCCTTTGAAATCTGCTTTTATAGTGCTGAAGGCTGGAGAGTACATGTTAGGGGGGTCACCCAGAAAGAGAATGGTCAGGAATAGGTGTGTGTCATAGCCATATCTCCAGGGAAAAGCAAGGCCATTATGCTCCAAGGGTGCCCTTGAGGGTGTGGTTGCACAAAAGGAAAGAGTTGTGCTGGTAAGGGGTGTGTGTAGGGGGGAGATACCATGCTCCAGAAGGTTTCAGGTCATAGAACAGTCATCATGGGCCCAAGATGGCATTAGTTAGGTTCACACAAATCCTGAGAAATTTCTCTGAGAACCTTAGTACTCACTGGACCACACTGTCTTTGGAAGCTCTTTCCAGAAGGCCAACTCTTCCCACCAGACACCACCTCCAGGCCTATAGTAAACATAAACACTCCCAGCAGTGCCCTGAGCCCCCAGAAGACTTATATCTTCCATTCCCAGACCATTGTGTCCCATCCTTTCTGCTCACCTCTTTGACGACCCCAGTACATCCAGGTCCCTATTTTCTCCCTCTTTGTCACTCTTGGACTAATAGCCTTCCTGTGCTGTCCAGCCAATGGCCCACCACATTGACCATTTCTTTGGAACCCTTGCATTCCCATCAAACCCACCCAGCAAAACCCTAGACCTGAGTCAATTAAATTCTCTGAGCAATATTAGGGAAACCTCACACCCAACCCTACTGAGTTATTTCCCTGTATTAGGATCTTCAGAGACACAGAACCAATAAGTGAATACATATATCATATATCATATGTATATGACTTATTATGAAGTATTGGTTCCCATGATTAAGGAGGATCTGGGAAAGTCAGTGATGTAGTTTGAAGACAGAAGATCAAAGTCACAGCTCAAAAGTGAAAAAGGGAGCAAATTCAGTCTTCCTTTGTCTTTTTGTTCTATTCAGGCCCTCAGTGGATTGGATGAGGTCCATCTACATTGGGACGAGCCATCTGCTTTATTCTATCTACCAATTCAAATGCTAATCTCTTCCAGAAACACGCTCACAGACACACCCAGAAATCATATTTAACCAGATTTGTAGGCATCCCATGGCTCAGCCAAGTAGACACATGAAATTAACCATCACAATCCTCTCACCCTCTTTCTGTTCTTAGCAACTAGATTTTCATTATTTCACCTCCCCAGTCATTGATCCCCACTCCCCCTTCCACTCTTACTCCCTACCCCTATTCAGCAGGTAATCTCCATTTCCAATGCACAAGAAAAGTGGGATATAATAGAAGACCCACATGGGAATCCCTTCAACTTTCTGCCTCTCTTTCCAGAAATCACCAGCAGACCTATAATCTTCCCCTTGGGTTTTGTCTCAGAGTAGTGCTTCCACTCCTAGTCATCAAGGCTAATTCCTCCCCACACACTCCAGTACTCACCCACCTTGGTTCCTTTCTACCTGCTCCTAAAGAGGCTTCAGGGTCTCACACTTTGACAGCCTTTCCCTCCATACTACTCTGCTCTGAGTCAAATTTCCAGAAGTGCTCCTTCCTTGCTTGTGCCCCGCCTTGGTGCATACTACTGCCGTCCCCAGCTCTCAACAGATAAGACAGCCCATCCAACCCTCCCTGCTCTTTCTGGCGAGACACTCTCAGCACACCTCTAAGGAACTGGATCAGCGTCTGCACCGGAACGTGCAATTCTACTCTCTTCCAGGATTCCCTGACCCTACTGTCTCCCACTTTGCCTCCTTCTTTTCTCTGCCACTCCTTCCAGGGCCTCTGAGGTGTATTTTCCCCATGTCTGTTCTTTAAAACTTGGTGATCATCAGCATTCCATTGTCAGCCTCTTAGCTTCTTCTTTATGGCATTCTTTCTGAGTGATCTAATACTTCCCCAGGGTTTTAAAGTGTTTTTTTTTTTTTTTTAATTTATTTGACAGAGAGAGATCACAAGTAGACAGAGGCAGGCAGATAGAGAGGGAACAGGATCCCGATGCGGGGCTCGATTCTAGGACTCCGAGATCATGACGCAAGCCGAAGGCAGAGGCTTTAACCCACTGAGCCACCCAGGTGCCCCTTCCCCAGGGTTTTAAATATGCTGATGACCCCTTGGTCTATATCTCTAGATTGAATCTTTATTGTTTGGAGCTCAGCCTGTAGGTTTCCTCTGCCACCTATTCTCTCTTAACTTTATTTCTCTGCTTGTGTGCACTCTCTTTTTCATCCTGTGCACTCTCTCTCCCTTTCTCTCTCTCTCTCTCTCTCTCTCTCACACACACACACACACACACACACACACACACACACACAGCACAAATTATCTTTTGACACTTTCTAATCTGAGATTATTAGTTCATGTCCTTGGAGAAAGAGGCGCCAAAATGGGATTATGCATGCAAGGATTTTATTAAAGGCATACTTGTGACAGAAAATGGGGAAGGAGTGAAAAAAGCTGAGGAAGTCCTCAGATATTGATGCAAATCTGAGCCCAAGTGAAGGGCAGCAAGAGTAGGTTTGGCTGAGAGCATTCTGCAGAGTAGTTGAATATACAGCAAGGCCATCAGGGAATTCTCCAGGGATGTCAGCCATCAGAGAAGTCTCAGATCCCATTTTCCCAGGAGCTCCCTGCCTGGCTCCAGCACTGGATGGGAGTAGTCCCTGGAAGTTTTGGTGTAAACACTCTAGCTGCTCACAGCACAATAACCTGGTTCAACTCCCTGCAGGGGTGTTCTTGTGGCTACCACAGTGGCCAAAGGAAGGCTACCACAGGAAGCCTCCTGTGTCCCGAGGGGCCTCCTGGGACACATGCTTGCCCATAATGCTGAAATCGGACAGATACTTCCTCTTCCCCACAGAGGGAGCAAGTCTCCCAGGCCCTGGGAGAGTCAGGCTTAGACAAGTAGTGAGGAGGCATGAGAAGTGAAGGGGATGATGGATGGGCTTTGACTGGAATGGAGAGGCCATGTTAAAGGTGCGAGGAATGACAAACAGGACCTGGCAACTGTGGTCTGATTAGATGCTTGCTACCTTGAGGCAGTGTTTAATCTTTGTATCATGTACCAGACTGGATGTTTCATGCTCTACCATGCTGTGAGAGTCACCTGAAGAGCTGTTAACAATGGCTACTGGGGCCACTCCCAGAAACTTTTGAGAGGAGCCTGAGAATATACTTTTCTAACTAGCTCCCAGGTGATGCTGGTATTTCTAGCCCAATGAAACACTATTCTAAGTATAATTCTGGCAAGAGATATGTTTGACTCTACCCTTAAACTTGGGCTACTTCCTTTCTAGGAAGGAAACCCACACTTTTGGGTGAGGGCCCAAGGATGTATCTGTTTGCCTTGGGAACCTACTGACTATACCTGGTCCTTCATCTCAACCCACGTTGCAAATTGTTGCCTTTGCAAATGCTTCTATTTAGAGGGAAGGAATGGGAAGAGGTACCAAGTCCATTCAAAGATGAAGGAGACCAGCCATCTGTGTTGTTCCTGTTGCCTGTTGTGGCCATGTTTGGATAGGCTCCTACTTGGGGCTGCAGGAATCTGCCAAGGAAAGACATTCCCTTACCATTAGGGTGGTCACCAAAGGCTTTATGAAGGATGCAGGATCCAAAGGGGAATTCAGAGGGTTGGAAGCAAAGTAGGGGGGAGTTCAGGCAAAGACAGCCACATATGTCCCAAGGTACACTCCTGGTATGGAAAAGCAGTCCTACTGCTGCCACTAAGTCCTAGCACGAAAAAGAGAGCACTACTGATGGCACACAAAAGCACCACGTAATGGAGACAGCAGGCTGAGAATCTGCCCTTTTCTCTATGGGTTGTGGGATCCAGGTGGATGGGGAGGCATGAGAAAAGCCACATAGGAAGCCAGAGTCAGGATGGAACATAGAGCAGAACTGGCAGGGTTCAGGGGAGCGAACTCATCAGACTACATGGGAGCCAAAACTGCAGGCTGTGAAAGGGAAATAGAGGAAGAAGCAGAAATGAGGAATCTGCTGTCCCCATGGGTGATCAGAGAACACGTCTTTGATTCAATAGTAAAAGTCAATGAGAAAATACATGTTGATTTGCAGCTAAGTTCTCAGGAGTAGAAATGTCCCTATTCTATCCACAATCTAATAGCATTCCAGAGTCAGGTCATGTATAAGGAAAGAAAAAGAAAAAAAAAAAAAAAAAGATGGGCAGCTATTTTAATTAAAGAGCCACACATTCTGGAAAATGATCTTTGAGTTCTGAGGAGGCCCCCATTGCTGGCCTGACCTGGCATTATCCCTGTAATTAGCCCATCACTGGGGAGGGGTCTCCTCTTTGAGCCCAGGCTGGCCATGCCAGTTGATTAGCAGAAGCAGGACGTCCCGTCTAGTAGGGCCACAGGGTCTTACTGCTACCCTGTCTCTCAGACTCCCCCTGGGGTGATGTAGAAGCAGACACAGGGACCTCCAGTGGGCTGGGGGTGGGTGGGGTCCAACCCAGGACAGTAAACGGAGGCCAGGTTTACAAAGTTATGTAAACCATGAGCCCAACAGACCCCACACACTCCACGTTGACCTACAACTTCCTGGAACTGGGCAGTTGGGGCAAAGTATTTTGAAGCCTGAACCCCCTGGCTGCCGATCTTAATCAGTCTCTCCATGTTGCAGATGCCGCACAATGGAGAGCAGAGAGGAGAAGGAGGAAAAACCCTCAGTAAGCAGTGGTAGACACTTGTAAGAGCATTTCCTTTCCTTCTTTGCTCTAAAAGGTGTGAAATACCATTTGTGCTGTGACAGATATGACCTCTGTAGGAAGGTGTTACGGGTTGAATTGCATCTGCTGCAATATATATACTGAACGTCTAATTCCCAGTGTAAGCAGAAGGATTTAGGGGTCTCTGGAGAAATAAAGATGAGGCAGCTTTTGTGACACAGAAGTCATTTTAGGTCCTGGCTATTCTCCTGTGATCTATGCCTAATCAGCTCTACTTGTGCAAACTACTTGCAGAACTTCCTGGGAGGTGTCAGAGTCACAGGAATGCAAAAACCTCAGGAGTTAAGGATTTTAAGGAAACAGAGGGAATGTGAAAACTAACCGTCTCCAGTCTCTAGGAGACCAGGAAAAAGTCTAATCACAATGGAGACAGTAAATCAGTGGAAAAACTCCCAGTGCTGTTTCAAAAGTGAGCAAGATCCCGCATTCCTTACCAAAGATAATGAGCCCAAGACCCCATCTGGTTTGTAGCAGAGAAGGCCTATAGCCCCTTCCCCTTGCTTCCTTTTAATGTTAAAGTCTCCACCCCAAGAGGAGCGCAAGCCTCATTAACATAACCTAGGAGGCATGTATGGGCATGTTTTGTAAGTATATCTGTGAAATTTTATATTCACCTTTGTATGTGATAACAAAGGTCCCCTTTCTGAATATTCATCCTAAAACCTAAACAAAAACCACCTTCTCACCTCTGCTTGGGGAGTCAAAGGTTTGGAAGTTATTCTTTGTGATCTCTTTATTTGCTGCAAATAAACTTTCCTTTGTATAACAATTCCACCTGGGGTAGTTTCTGTCTATAATTTACCAAGGAGTGGACTCAATGTTAGTTCAGTTACAACAGCACCTCTGAACGTGAACTTTTCTGGAAATAGGGTCATTGCAGATGTAATCTGTTCCGATATAGCCATAGTGGAGTAGGAGGGCCCCAATCTAAGATGACTGGTGTCCTTGTGACATAGGAAAACTGAAGGACTTCATAAAAATCTGCTTTTTGCTTCCTTTCCTGCTTGTATCCTTTCTAGTACCTGCAACCCCACCCCACTTTACACATGCCTTATAAGGCAAATAGCATATGTCCTCCTTGTAAAGGACAAGAAATTAATGATTTCTCTAGAAGAGATAACATCTAAGGGAGGACCAGGTGAGAATGACCAGGTGAAGCTATCGAATGTGTATCCCAGACCACTGGCCCTAGACACCTGGACATCAAGATCCCCTGGGCCCTGGTCTTTGTTCTAACCAGCTTCTGGATGCCTGAGAGGACATGTACACCAGACCACAATACTCAGTAAAAACCCTCAGACTTTGGGCAAAGAAGAGACTCATGTTCCTTTCCTTTCCAAGTCTCTCAGACATTCTGTATTGGCTTTCTCTTTAATAAACTTTGCTCTCTCTTCCTACTGGCTTGGATTTGATTTCCATCCCTTGCAAAGCAATAGGCCCTCTTGGCTGGTCCTGGGTCCCTGGACCCAGCCTGATGGCATCACTTGTAGGAAGAGTCGTGTGAAGACAGAGAGGCAGGGAGAAGGCCAAAAGAAGTTGGAGTCAGAGATCAGAGTGATGCTGCCAGAAGCCAAAGAACACTTGGGGCCACCAGGAGCTGGGAGTGGAAAAGAAGGAGCATTGCTTTGCTAATACCTCGATTACAGGCTTCTGGCCTCCAGAATTGGTAGAGAACAAATTTCTGTTGTCTTTTTTTTTTTTTCGAAGATTTTATTTTATTTATTTGACACAGAGAGAGAGAGATCACAAGCAGGTAGAGAGGCAGGCAGAGAGAGAGGGGGAAGCAGGCTCCCTGCTGATCAGAGAGCCCATGTGGGGCTCAATCCCAGGACCCAGAGATCATGATCTGAGCTGAAAGCAGAGGCTTTAACCCACTGAGCCACCCAGGTGCCCCAAATTTCTGTTGTCTTAACCCATCTAGTTTGTGGCATTTTGTTACAATAGCCTAAGCACACTCACACAGAAGCCCTCTGAGGAATTGGGCCTGGGATGTAGGCACAACGGGTGGGGGCAGGTGCACTGACTGTGTTAGCAGAGCTGGGAGCTGGCTGTGTACCTTGGGCTCCCTTCATCATATGCCCCACATTTTCCCCTGAGTCCCTGCTCAGCAGCTCAAAGAAGCACCAGCAGACGCCCAAGAAATTTCCATTGCTGAGCCCCAGAAAGCTCTGTGTGAGCTGACCTGGAAGTCAGATCTTTGCCTACCTCGCTGTGTTAGTCGATGAGCCCTGGGACCCCCATTCCAGCTCAGTGTGGGGCCGTGGACTTGGAAGCTGCTATCCTCCTAAGGCCTACATTCCAACTGGGAGAATTAAAGCATGTCTAAGCACTTAGCATAAATCGAACAGATGTTTCTTCGGTGTGTTTATGATTACTTTATAATTAACTAATGGGCTTTGTAGCGGCCACTTTTATGGGCATCTAATGGCTACATAATGAGATCCCCTATACTGTGGCTACAGTGTGTCCGGGAGGGAGAACTGAGGAGCTTTGAGGAGGTACCCTGTCATCTAGCAGCCAAGGAGCCACAGCAGCAGGACCTCGCAGAGGGCCTTGGCTTCAACATGTCCACACAGGAGCTCTGCTCTTGGTCCTGGAATGTGGGAGGGTTCTACCCCTCAAGAGGAGCAACATGGTGACCACTCACAGAGCGAAACATCTATGTTTTCTCTTTTGTTTCTCGGCAGCTGTACAGGAGGAGAGCCTGAGGCACAGAAAAGTTAAAGGCACAAAGTGAAGAACAGCAGGCAGGGCTGGGCACTGGCCACAGCTTCCGGTCCTGAGCCAGCACTCTGAAACCAGAGTTCTGGGTAGAGAAAAATGAATGTGGGTGTAGCCATCTGCCTCCAGCCCTGACCCCTGGAGTCGCCTCAGGTCGGTGAGAGGTGCCAGGCTGGGGGCAGGATCTCCTAATGAGGTAAATACAAAACGAATCAGTGACTTGAAGTAAATAATCAGGCAAAATACTTGGAAAGTGGAATTGTTCAATAATTAAAGTTGGCTTATGATTTAAAATGCTTTTAAAAGTTCCCTCTTTAGCTTTCCAAAAATTGTGCATCCCTATGCAGACGTGGTGAAAGGGAATTGAGTCCCTCAATCATCCCTCCCCAAGATGAGCCAGCAGAGCCCCTACGTGGTGCTGATACTGGCATGTCTTTCTTCCCTCTCCTCTGTTCTTTCTCCCCCCCCCACTTCCTTTCTCTCCATCTCCCTCTCTCTGTCCCTCCTCTTTCCCTCTCTCTTTCTAGGGCTTCCTAGCCCCAGCTTACATGGGTACTGAATGCAAGCCCTCTAGCGTGCAGTGTTCATAATCAGAGGGTCTGAAGTCTAATTATTTGGGTTCAAGGGCTTTGCCAAGTGTGAGCTGACTGACCTCGGGGAATTTACTTCTCTCTGATTTCCAACTTCCCCATCGAGAAGGTAACAATCATAAACATTCATCTTTGGGCTCATTTATTTGTTTGACTAATATTTGTAAGCCTTCTCTGTGCCAGGCACCGTTGGTAGCTCTGTCTGTAAAGGCAATGAATCTGAACCAGGCAAAGCTCCTGCTCTCACCAAGGGTGGCAGACAACAAACAAAGTGGAGAAGGGTTAAGAAGCAAGTGGAGCAGACTAGAGGCAGGGAGAATGATCACTCCTAGGGAAGGCTTCTCCAACACAGCAGAGGTGCTGGGCTGCCGCAGCGAGGGGCAGTTCTTTGAACTGATGCACCTGCCCCGACTCTAGCCAGCTTTTTTTTTCTTCTTAAATCAGAGTTGGGAGGTTTCTATCACAGACACCTGAGAAAGTCCTGACTCATGCAAGTGCATAAGGGCTTCTAATTTGTTTATTTTTCTCTCCACTTGGAGGGTGCAGATATTCCACTGTGTGACCTCCAGCGCAAGTGCCATGTGTGATGTGGGGGAGCGTTGCAGGGCTGAGTGCTGAGCACACATGTCTGTCAGAAGAGCAGGTGGCAGGTGAGGGAGGGCTGTAGCCCTCAGACCCTCAAGAAGTCAGGCCGCTCTTGGTGAGAGCACTTCAGCCATCACCATGTGTCTGTGGACTTCTTGATTAATCACTCCCTTAAGTCTAAAACCTCATTCTTTTATTAAAATTATGAAACCATCAAGCAGCCTGACAATGAAAATAATGCCTTCATAGCCTCTGTGTTGTAACAATCCTGCCCGTGTCTTCTGAGCAATATATGCATTCCTGTGGCCATTGAGCAGGCGGGAACATCGAAACAGCATGATTAATGGGGCCCTCCCCCGCCTTCCCTAGCTAGTGACGGGGCTGGCAGAAGAAAGCAAAGCCTTATTCTATCAGGACTAGGTTATTAATAATTCCATTCCCTTCAGATCAGCCATGATCATTAATCTACTTTGAGTCTCAAGCTCTAGAAAGGCTGAAGCTTTGACTACGTGCAGACGGAGACAGTCCCGCCCCCTTCCCCACTGTGCCACACTGGGAGATGCCTCTATGCACCAATCTACAAACTGGAGTAGGAAGCAGATATTCTAAGGGAGTTAGAAATTTGGGGTACAGACATCCATCATTTGGTTTCAAGACTATGAAAGTAGGATATAGTTCTTTTATAAACTCTTCAGGGTATAAAACCTCAAAACCAAAGAGTAGGGCCTGCCGGTACTACTAGGCCTCTCAGCCCCTTCTCTGCTGGGCTAGGGTATGTACAGCCTCAATGGGAGAGAGGACTCAAGATACTCAAGATGCACATGTTTGATGCAAGAACATTACTCCATGGAAACTATTATGCTTGCCTCTTCAGTGGGGGAGGGGGTGCCTAGACATCATGATCCAGGCCACAGAGCAGTGGGGGAGCCCCCAGGACACCCAGGACACACACAGTCTTGCTGGGAAGCCGTCAGTTGGTTGGCAATGTATGTGAACTACATCCTTACCTCCTCTCAATACTCCAAGAGTCCAGGGCTGAAGGGTTGGAATTGTCAAGACAGGGAGGGGAGAGAGTAGTTGCAAAGCTTTATCTACAGAGCCTCCAGCTTCCATGAATACCAAGGATCAGAGGAGAATAGGAAGTGCTCTCCAGCTTCCCCTCTGGCTCCTCTTCCTCCTTTCTGGACCACACTTCCTCTGCTCCAAAGCCCTATTCTTCCTAATGAGATGCAAAAATTGGTATTGGCTGGAATTCTTGGGAGGGATGACTCCACTAGTTGTGTAGGATTCCATGATCTGTTCCAGCCCACAGACTACTTCTGACACCAAATATGTGGGATTTTTCTCACACCAAAAACCAATGTTCAACTCTCCAAACACCAACTGGGTGTCCTGCAATTTGTTTCAAGTCTAACGCTATCTACCTGAAGCATCAGATCCCACAAGCTAGGAACACAATCCCACAAGACTGCCCCCATTTCAGATGTCAACTGCAAGTCCTGGACCTTCTGTGCTTTTGACCAATGCACTATAAATCATGGGTTCTCAGGACCCCTTTCTCAGGTTCAGTATTTTGCTAGAACAGCTCACAGAACTCAGGGAAGCACTGTGCTTACAATTACAGGTTTATTATGAAGGATATTATAAAGTATAAAGAATAAAGAGGTACAACCCAATGAAAAGGTACATAGGGTGACGTCTGAAAGAGTTCTGAGCACAGGATTTTCTATCCTCATGGCACTGAGGTGTGTTACCCTCCTGGCACGTGGATACATTCACCAATCTGGAAGTTTCCTGAACCATGATTAGGGACTTTTAGGGGTTTTTCATTTATCACATGGGCACAATAGATTATTAACTTAATCTCCTTAAGCTCCTCTCCCTTCCCTGGAGGTTGGACAGAGTAGGGCTGCGAGTTCAAGACTTCTCATCAAGCTCTGGTATTTCTGGCAAATAAGCACCATCCAAAAGCTATCTAAGGTCCCACAAAGAGCCATCTCATTAGAAAGAAGCTCCTGTCACCCAAAAAACTCCAAGGGATTTAGGGGCTCTCTATCAAGAACAAAAGATGTTTCTATAATTCCTATCACTCAGGAAAAAGGAGTTTTAGGAAGTCTTTGTTGTGAGTAGTGGACAAAGATCAAATATATGCTACAGAGGACTACCATGGGAAGCCCACTTGGGATGGAAACTGAGTCCCTAAGAGCACCTTAAGAAGCTAAGGACTCGAGTCTTTGGGTCTTACTGCAAATCTTGAGGAGACTTAAAATTTTCCCAGGACTTATGGTGGAAATATCTCTTTTTGACTCTTCCATGAGAAGTGGAGAGGCCAGAGCAAGGACTTCTACAATGTGACACAAAGATAGAGACTCCATCTTTCCTAAGTCAAAGGGCAGTCCTGTACTCAAGCATGGACCTGCAAATCCCTTCTGCCACATCTGGACTCTGAAAGGTGGGAGGAAGACCAAGGGGTCTTAGAGTAGAACGGCATCTGAGAACACCTCCTCAGGTTTCTTATTTGATGGACGAGAAAAGAAGGCCCAGGGAGTAGGTGGCTTGTATAGGGCTGCACAGTTGGTAAGTGAGGGACCAGGAGTCTCACAGGGGCGACCGGTGCCTAGAGTCCTTTAGGGCATCCATTGGCACATACCTGGTAGCAGTACCCTTGTTTGTGCCAGCCATTCTCTGTCAGGGCTGAAGTAAGAACACAGATGGAGAACTGAGGATGAAGATGAGATAGAGTGTAGGCTCCAGGTGGTGGTGGGAAGCAGTGAAAATGCTGAGAAGGTTTTAAGGGAGCTGTGACTTCCTCACCAAGCAAGACCATCCTGGGCTGGTTTGTGTAAGAGAAGCAGACAGTAGGAGGGCTGTGCAGAGACCTAGAGCTGCTGAACTTGGAAGGCCCAGGTGAGGGCCTGGAAGTGCCCTCCCTGGAGGAGGCACCCAGACTGTGGATGGGAACACACAGGGACACCATGGAGGAAAGGATTAGCCTTGGGGTGCTGGGGTCCAAAAGCACCCACCCTTCCCATTCTGGGAGACTTTTCCCTTTGCCAGCTCCTTCCAGAGTGCAGGGCTAAGGGTCACCGGGAGCAGGAGAGGGGACAGCTGAACTTCAGCACCGGTGATTGAGTGGAGGGCAAACATACCATACCTTTGTTCTTCTTAATCTAAATTGAATTTGGGTGGGGAAAGATTACAGAGGATGGAAGTGAAAGCCCAGCTGCATTTCAAAATTACACTGATCAGAATAGAAATGGTCTTGGAGGCTTTGAGGAGGGGTGGTCGATCGTGGTTCTAGGCTTACCTCACTTTAATACACCCCCTTTTGTGGAGCAAAGGGCTGGCATAACTTCAGAATTCTAAAAACCAAGGCTCTGCTCACTGGCCACCATGCTAAGGCCATGGAGACTCTGAGGCTGGCACCACGCCCTCCCATCTGGAGGCCAGGCTTCTCAGGGTACAAGTCTTTCCCAGCAGAGAGAAAAACCGCAAGCCCATCAGTGCATCTCTGGTGAGGAGGAGCCAATGGGTGACCTCTGGAGCATAGAGATCCCCCAGCTCTTCTGCTTTCACCCCCCAGCCTTGCAAGCCCCAGTTGTGGAGGCAGAGGGGGCTAGAGAGGGCAATAGCTAGGAAGCTGACACCCTAGCCCGAGTCTGTCCACTGTCCACTCCTCACTGGGCCTTAGAGAGAGAGAATGTTCTCATCTGTCCATGCCAGCCTGGTCTCCAGGGCCCAGCCTGCCAGTGCACCCCATTCTGATAAGTCCAGCAGGGGTGTGGGGCAGAGCCTGGGATGCCAGCAATCATCCTGGACCGCATCAGTTTCCTCTGTTTCCTTAAACTGTAGAGGAAGATCAGCCAAACCCCTCCTTATCTCTCCTGAAATTAAGCAGCATTCTCTCAGCCTGCAGAAATGCAGTCCATGGGGATTTTCATGTTAATCTGAATTAAACCTACAAATGGAAAGAGGGCCTCCTGTGAGAACAGGTCACACCCACATAGCAGATGTGTGAGGAAGAGCTCTAGCTCCAAGTAACCGGTGGTATGCCCATATTGGCCCTGCGGCACTGGGGAGGGAGCACGGCCATGATGCCTGACCTACCTTGGCTGACATCCAGTGGTGTCAGAAGTAAGAAAGGGAGAAGTTGAGAGACCTGTGAGCCAATGCCTGCTGAACCCTTTCTGCCTAATTCAGTCAGGAGTCACAGGGCAGAAGCCAGCAGGGCCATTGCTTCCCCTCTCTTGCAAATTCAGGTTCCCTAGAACCCACTTGCCCTGAGCTAACTTGGCCTGAAACCTCACCATGGGTTTCACTCTGAGTTACATCGTCTTGTTTCTAGAGGACGCTTGTCAAAGTGGGATAGTTTGCTGGCTCAGGTGAGGAAGATCCAGAACATGGGACACTAGATAGGGGTGGTGGGTTGTTGGGAAAATGAAGTCTTCAAGTACCTTAACTGGCTGATAGGGTTAGCAGATAAAATATAAAATGCCTACTTAAATTTGGGCCTCATAGAAACAATAGAGTATTATTTGTATAAGTACATCCCATGCACTATTTGAGGCATATTTAAATGAAAAGAATAATTATTATTTATCTGAAATGCAAATTTAACTGGACATTTATATTTTTATTTGCTAAGCCCGGCAACCCCACCCACCGAGGGCCCATGGTATCTTGTAAATAAGACTCAGGGAGTCTGTCGGAGCACCCCAGCCTCAGATCAGGCCCTGCCTCTCTCCACAGTCGCCCCACCCTGCCTTTCTGGAGGGGACAGAGACGGAGCCCCATATAGTCAGCCTTTCAGGGAAAGGAGCAGACAACCCAACCAGGAATTACTTAATTACTCTACAAAAGCCACCATTTCACAAACAAGTTTACAAATGGAACCGTGTCTTTATCAGTGTCCGTTTTTGAAGAAAAAGACACGTCCCATGTCCCAATCACGCCTGAGTCCCTTGCAGAGCCCAGTTCAAGGCAGGGTGTGCCGGGAGTCAGGGCTTTCAGATTTAGTTCTGTTTCTTCTGGATACAACTTCTCTAAAGCTCAGTGACCTCATCGGTAAAATGGGATCAATAATCTTTTCTATATTTTCCATTACTTGTCAAGAACGAACAAGAAATTCTGGGAAAATATTTGGTGAACCATGAAGTATTTTATATCAAACACTGTTCATAATATGTGTTCCTCTCAAAATATGATTATTGGATTCCACTGAGCAGAAATGTTTCATCTGATCCCTCCTGCCTCTTCAGCCCCACCCTGCAAAGCAGGTGCCTCCCACGATGCTATTGCTCTGCTATCCCATGAGATCCTGTGCAGGCTGTGGGTAGGGAACTGGCCTCCTGTGGGAGAGCGTGGTGCCCACACAGACATTTACAATCAAATTCCCCACCCCTTGTTCCCACATCTGCCAGCAAATATTCCAGGCGTTGCATCACCGTTCTTCAGCCTGGAGAAACCCTGATTTGTTTTCAAAGAAAATAAAGCCTGCAGGGCACAAAACTAGTCAGGAGTGGGGATGATTTTAGCTAGTTGGTCTACCAAAAACATACACAGATTGACAGATAGTAAGGACACATCTATGGACATAGGTCTGCTCCCACACTCCCAACAATATACGCAACAAATGTTTCCTGAGCCCATTATGGGTCAGCTCTTCCCTCTGGGAAGTGTCAGCAGGGACGATGTAGCTGTTCCGTGTAAGACAGGGTGCCTGTTCATCAGAGAAATACAAATCAAAACCACAGTGAGATACCACCTAACACCAGTCAGAATGGCTAAAATCAGCAAGTCAGGCAACGACAGATGTTGGCGAGGATGCGGAG
>CM052803.1:17418021-17485422 GCA_028533885.1 Nasua narica | reverse complement strand
AAAAAAAAAAAAAGACAGGGTGCCTGTTGGAGCACCCCAGCCTCAGATCAGGCCCTGCCTCTCTCCACATCCCCCCCCACCCTGCCTTTCTGGAGGGGACAGATGGAGCCCCACCGAGGTCCCCTGACCAACAGGCTGCACTGGGTAAGGCTGGGGTCCTTGCTGCTCCAGGGCTAGAGCTGGCCTCCACCCTTACAGGGAGGCCAAGGGGACCCTTTTTATGGTTAAACCTGCCAAGCCTCAGCTTTTGTGGAGAGCCAGCAGATCGAGTCAGAGCTTTGAGGCAACCCACTGATGACTCAGCCCAATCCTTCCTGAGTTGCCTCAGTTCATACTCCTCCCTGCTTCCTTTCTGATTATTGGTGGACATACTTATCTGCCTTATCCCGCCTGGGACATCTCTAGCTCCTGAATGAGGCTAGCAGCTGCTTTCAGGACCTACCTCAGGGTTGGGCACATAAGAATATGTAGATTGGGACTCAATTAGAATTTTTAGAAATCCAAAAAAAAAAAAAAAAAGAATTTTTAGAAATCTACCAAAGTATTTTCCAGACTAGTTTTTAAAAAAATCCATAAAAACCATGGCGCACACAGCAAAACAAGCAGCATACTACAGGACTGGGGCATCTCTCGAGCAGAGAAATAAGCGCTGAGAACCGTGCAAGCCTGTAAGTCCCTATAGGAGGAAGTAACCAGGAGCCCAGCATGGGTCTATTCACACCCCATAAGCACTGTTGCCCAAAGATGCCACAGAAGTCTTCTTGCAGGTCACTCATGCCTGCCAGACTGGCCTAGGGTAGAGCAGGGACCGAAGGTGGCTGGCAGATGCAGAGTGACAGGAGGGAGCAGACCTCGCAGGACTTAGGGAGAGCCGTGGAGCTGAGAAGTGTGCAGGGATGGCCACTTTCAGCAGTCATATTGGATGAATGGGCTCAGAAGCCCCCCATCCCCATTTCCCATCCCTAGCTAGGCAGGTGTTTGTCTTCAGGACACGTAGTGTCTTCCCACACTTTAGATCACCCAGACGTTGTGGTGCTGGGGCACGATCACCCGTAGGGAAGGGAGGGACACAGCAGGGTTTGCAGGGAAGAAAGAGAAGGCTGCATTCTGATGAGAAGCTAGCAAATCCTCTTGGCTTTGGACAAATAGCACTGGATCTGGTGACAGGACAATGGGTCCTAGCCTGGGCTCTAGCTGGGTGTCATTCAGCGCTGTGTCATTTCTGACTCTCAGTATAGCATAGTGTATATAGTGTAGCATATAGCATATAGTATAGTGTAGCATAACTGGGGCATGGAATATTTTACCAAAGTTTCTTATCTCATTCATTTAAGAGCATGCATTAAGTACCTATTGTATGCCAGGCACTAGGCCAGGCAACTGGGCTTCATTAATCCCTGGTCAGGAGGTAAGGGTATTCGGGACACAACTCTCTGAATGGGGTGGTCAGGGGAGGCCCCGTTGAAAAGGTACCACTTTGTGATTTTCTTTTCCTTCAAGCTGGTATGGCAAGGGCCCATGAGTGATGAATCGCTCACATACACATGGACCAGGCCAAGAAAATGTTAACCTTTTCGTAAGTGAAGATCAAGAACTTATAAATTCGAAAACTAGGTTTATGAATGATTATGCTTATATTAATTTAATTATATCAGCCTGTTTAATAATGTCTTATTAATCCAATAGAAGACTTCCTTAAAAAGTAATGAAAAATGGTGTATGAATTATTCCTGAATAAAGTGTGCCCTGACCCTCGTCTCCTTGACAATTCGTGAGGCCTTTTTGGTGGATACGTCACATCTGCTCTTCTAGGCACATCGCTCTCCCAGCTTCTGGCATCCTGTCTTGTGGATCTTTCACAGAGCTGGCTATTTTCCCTCATGTTTCTGTCTGATGCAAAGCAGAGAAAGAGATCCAGAGGAAAAATGTGGAAAGGGGGCCATGTGGTGGGAATTATTGGAGAGAGATTTCTTCTTAAGGAAGCATACAACAGCCTCTCCTTCCCAAGGTTTCTTCAACAGTCAGAGAGGCCTCATTAGCTGTGGGAGGGGAAGGATGCTTACACCTGCCTGCAGGCAGCAGATGGAAAAAAAGCGATTTCCAGAAGCTCTTTGAGCAACATTGGAGCCAAGTTAGGCTACCCTCACAACCTTGGGATCTTGCTTCCTCATTTCCAGAACCTGGTTAAAATATCCCCCCACCCTACGCATGAGACCTCCAAGCCCTGGGGGTAGGGGACAAGAGGCAATGTCTTTGTTCAGGATAATCACAGTTATGCTATGCAGCTTCTTCAGGTGAGGGCAGCTCAGAGCCTAGAACCCCAGCTTCCTTAATCTCTCCTGCAGGTCATTCAAAAATATGTTGCATTACCAGTAAGTTATGTCACAGAGACAAGGCACAAAGATGCTAAGTGCTTAGACAAATTCCTTGGGAATTCTCTACCCACAGGGTCATAGGAGAGCCCAAGGAGTTGGTCGCCTTTAAAGCATGGCCCGATCTTCTCTGTTAGCAGAGTGTTAGACTATACCAAACATTTCCAGGTACTGCCCAAGAGGGAGAGAGCAAGAACCCCTGAGACAGACCTGCTTGGTGAAAGGGGAGACTGCTGTCTGCTGCTAAGTCCAGAACTGACTCTTCTGAGCTGGAGAAGTTGTATGAGGTAAGAAACAAGTTCGAGAGAGGCCTTTTGGGATCCAGAACCAGCTGAATTAGGACAGGGGTTGGGAGAAAAGATCTTAAACCCAGCTCTGCCCTACTGGTCAATCAGTGGTTGAGAATGGCCCATCAGGAGTCAAGACCATGAACTACAGTGATGGTAGTGGTGGGAGTGACGAAGATGATGGTGCCGGAAACAGTCTAGGGTTCTATATGTAGATGAACGGATATAAAAGATGTGTGTGTGTGTGTGTGTGTGTGTGTGTAATGCAATATTAATCTGCCATAAAAAGAATGAGATCTTGCCATTTATAACACCATTGATAGACCTAGAGGGTATTAGGCTAAGTGAAATAAATCAGACAGAGAAAGACAAATACCATATGATTTCACTTATAAATGGATTCTAAAAAAAATCAAATAAATGAACAAACAAAAGTGGAAGAAAACCTATAAATACAGAGAACAAACTGATGGTCACCAGAGGGGTGTGGGGAGCAAAGGGATAAACAAAATGGGTGGAGGGGCATGGGAGATACAGGCTTCAAGTTATGGAATAAATAAATAATGAGAATAAAAGTACAGCATAGGGAACTGTGATAATGTTGTATGGTGATACATGGTAGCTACACTTGTGGTGGCATAACGTAACTGTATAGAAGTGTTCAATCACTATGCTGTGTACCTGAGACTAATAAAATATTGTGTGTCAATTATACTAAAAAAAAAGTAGGTGTTGATGGTGGAGAGGGTAACAAGGACATCATTCCTTTATACTCAGTTCCTTGTCACATGTTTACCCAATATGACAATTTTCTTCGTCAAAGCCAGCAAGGGAGAGAGTCAAGAGAGAACATCAGCTAGCAAGATGAAAATTACAGTCTCCTAAAACTTAATTGTGAAAGTGATAGCACGTCACTCTTACTATGTTCTATGAGTTAGAAGCAATTTACGGGTTGCTAGGCTAGCCCATATTCCAGGGGGGGAGATATTCACAAAGGCATGAACACCAGGAACTGGAGATCATTACGCGGTGTTTGGGAGGGTGGTTTAGAGTCTGCCCACTGCACTAACCCTCTAGCTAGATCCAGCTGCATGAGAGATCCCAGGTGAAATCAAAAGAAAGAGCACAAATAAAGAATTGTGAGAAACAAAAATGTTATTGAAGCTACTGATTTTGGGAGAGGTTTGTTATACAATGAAAGCTAACTGAAGTCATTCAATTTCATATCAGAAATGGTGTCCTGTCCTAACAAAGACCTAAAACATTGGCATTGACTTTGAGACTGAGAAGCAAACAGAAACTATAAAAGTGGCTGCTGGAAAACTGGTGGTGGAGGCTGGAAATTCCTTTAGAGAGCTGGAGGGGGAACAGTGTTTCTTATGTGGTGATGGAATAATTGAAAAGATTTGCCTGTGGTAACTTCGTAGGTAGAAAATATACCTGAAGAACTTGTAGATAGGGCGAAGGAGATTTCAGGCAGTATCTGGAATATATCAACTGGCTCTTTATTTCTAATTTGTAGAATAAACTGAAGAAGGAACTGCTCAGTTTGTAAACAGACTTTAGAGGAAATATAAGGGAGCTAGGAATTTCTGGTGTGGGAAAAAACCTTTTTTTCTCATTTTCAGTTTCTTCAACCAGAAAAATTCCCTCTGAGTAAATTAAAACTTGGTGGAAATTAAATACAGGGTACAACCACCAAAATGGGGCTTCAGGGTCAAGATCAAATTAAGGAAATGGTAGGGAAATCCAAATGCAAATGCCAGACACTGTCCCCTTGGCAAAGATACTAAATCAAAAGCAATACCACATTCCAAGTAAAATATCAGGAAGCCCTCAAGGATTAAGGGATGCAGCGAGGGTGGTTTTTATCCTATCCCTGATTTTTAATTCACCTGGGATTTACTCTGATTCTTAATAGGATCCAGGGTATGTGTGGGTTGGGGGGAGGGGAGTGAACAACTGGCCATGGTAGATGAGAAAAGACTTCTGCAGTCGGTGGAAAATTATACCCAAAGCCCCAGGTCCTAAAATCTCTAAAAACTCTGAGTGCTAATTTACACTGCAAAGGGAGTTTGCAGAATAATTTAATATGTGATTAAATTAAGGTTTTTAAAATGGAAAGATTGTCCTGGATTATCTAGGCGAGCCCTGAATGTAACTTTAAGTGTCCTAATAATAGGGAGGCAGAGGGAGATCAGACTACAGAAGGCAACAACTGAAGCCAGGTGCAATGCTTCAGGCTTTGAAGTGTAAGGAAGGGTCATGAGCTCTGAAAAATACAACTCTGGAGGCTAAAAAAAGAAGCATGGCCCTATTGTTACAATTTCAGCCCTGTGAAATTAATTTTAAACTTTGACCTCCAAAATTATAAGAGAATAAACGTGTTGTTTTTAGCAACCAAGTTTGCAGCAATTTGTTGCAAGAGCCATAGGAAATTAAAACAACTACCACAAATGTAACCAAATTGTAGCCCTAATTGTCATCCCTAGAGCAGAAATCATATTACTAGAGCAGATCAACCTAATCTCTGGCATCAGTATCAACTATTGATCTGGTGAATGTATTCTATACAATCACAAAAAAATCACAAAAGTCTATCACAAAAAGCAATGAAAAGACATTTGTGTTCATTGGGAATGAATGGCAGCAAACATTTACAGTCTTGGCAGAAGTCTGATTAACTCTTTTGCTGTCACAGTCCAGTTAGTTTGTTGATTTTGACCTTGGTTGTTTTGACATTCCCTTGTCACGGTAACAGAGATATAATATTAATTGAACCTGGGGAATATGAGTGGCAAGTATAATGAATAGACCAGTGAGTGGGAGATAATACATGGATACGAGGTGATCTGAGAAATGCTGGGCAGTATTAACACCTGTAGCTCTTATCATTAAGAAAAATGCAGGGGCACCTGGGTGGCTCTGTTGGTTTTGTCTGCCTTAGGCTCAGGTCATGATCCCAGGGTCCTGGGATAGAGCCCTGCATTTGGTTCCCTGCTCAGCAGGGAGCCTGCTTCTCTCCCTCTGCCCCTCCCCCTGCTTGTGCTTTCTCTCTCTGTCAAATAAATAAATAAAATCTTAAAAAAAAGAAAAAGAAAAAATGTACAGTAGTTAATAAGCCTCTTTGGAGGTAGCACATACTATACTTGGAAAATGCAATAATCCATTTACTGAATAACTCAGAAAGATGCCAGTTTTTTTAAAATAATATCATATTTTTTAAACCTTACTGCTTAGAGTCTTTCTTTTTTTTTTTTAAAGATTTTATTTATTTATTTGACAAAGAGAAAGAGATCACAAGTAGGCAGAGAGAGGGGAAGAAGCATGCTCCTCCCTGAGGAGAGAGCCTGATGCGGGGCTCGATCCCAGGGCCCTGAGATCGTGACCTGAGCCAAAGGCAGAGGCTTTAATACACTGAGCCACCCAGGTGCCCCAAGATGCCAGTTTTGAGTGGAACTCAGAGCAAAAGAGCATATTCAGTCCTGCCAATGAGCCGTGGAACAGGTTGCTAATGGTATCCACAGTAAATAAAGACAGGTTGTTGTATCTCAGGCAAGTCCTAGTAGATGAGTCTCAATGTGGATGCCTAAGGTTTTGCAGCAAGTCTCTGCTGCTTTGTATTAGTCTACCAGGGCTGCTGTAACAAAATACCGCAGGCAGCACAGCTTAAACAACAGAAATTTATTATCTCACGGTTCTGGAGGCCAGAAGTCCAAGATCAAGGTGCTATCAGTGTTGGTTTCTGGTGGGAAGTCTTTTCTTGACTTGCAAACAGCCACCTTTTTGCTGTGTCCTCATATAGTGTCTCCTCTATGCATGTTTAAAAATAAGAAGAGAGAAAGTGAGAGAGAGGGATCTAGTGTCTCTTCCTCTTTTTATTAAGATATCAGTTCTATTAGGTTAGGACCCCACCTATATTATATTTTAGCCTTAATTAAGTGCTTAATGGCCCTCTTTCCAAATGGACTCACAGTAGGAGTTAGGGCTGCAATACATGAATTTAGGGAGGGGGGTTGGGGAGGAGACAAGTCTGTTCATAATATATCTGCAACAGAAAATTATTCACTGTTTAAACAGCAGCTCCTGGCATACTACTAGACTCTAATGCAGCCTGGATACTTGATCATAGTACATCAAATTGCCTGCTAACATGATCTGAGCTTTGCTTCCTGAAGCTGAATATTGTCAATTCATAAGGTGGGCAGGCACAACAAAATATCCTCATATAATGACAATGGTACATTTGGAATCAGGCCAAGTAGACCCAGAGAATACAAGTAAACAACAATGGCCCAGACCCTCATACTATCTATTTCTGTTACACAGATGAGTTTCCTTCATTCTATACCTATGGACTTAGAAATTTTCATTTTGACTACCTGAAAAAGGAAGAAAAATCTTTGGTTCATCAATGGGTTAGCACAAGATATTACTATAAGCCAAAAATGGAAAGTGCTATTCTGTAGTATTTCAGAGGAGACAAAGACAAAGCTTTTCAATGTCTAGAACTTTAAGCAGTACACCTGGTTATTTACCTGGACTGGAGTAAGAAGTGCCTTGGAATAAGAATATTCAGGACTTTTAGCTGTTGTCAATGGCTTAGGTGGTTATTAATCTCTTAGTTGGTTGCTCAGGAACTTTGGATAGAGCTGGGGAATTGGAAGAAAGGAGAGAGAGGTCTCAAGAAGAAGCATAGTGATGGATTTATAGGAGTGGTCTCAAAGTGTAAGGATCTTTGCATCATATGCTAATGCCACTAGAGAGCACAGATTACAGAAGAGGCACTGTTTAACTAGGTAGACCAGATGACTTGTCTGGCCATTCCGCTGCTTGTACAGTAGGCCCATGAATAGAATAGCCATGTTGGCAGTGGTAGAGGTAACATACAGTTCCAACAGCTTGGGCTGTTTCTCACCAGGACTGATCCAGCCATTGCCATTATCGAATGTCTGACAGATGAGTAACAGATATCAAGGCTGGGCTCTAAATATGTACCATCTGTCAAGGACACTTTGTCAGTGGGGTCTCTGGGAAACAGGAAGCAATATAGAAATAGAAATACAATATTATTGGGGGTAATACCCTCCAATATAAATTATTGGGGGTAATGCCTGTGAAAAATAAAAGGAAGTGGGAGCAGAGAAGACAGGAAGAGCCTGCCAACTGTGATGCAAATCTGACCAGTGAGAACAGAGAGGGGGGGGTAAGAACGGGCTCAAACAGGTGAATGAGAAGTCTCCACTAGGCCAGGGGACACCTCTTGGGCAAAAATATGCTGGTCAGGAACTGTGAGCCTAAGAAATCTGTGCCCTAAGCTTGAAAAGAGGCAAAGTCTGAAGGCACCCATAGGTGGAGGTACTTGTCATTTAGCCATAGGCTATCTGTGGAAGGAGTACCTGAGCAGGGCTTCTTCATACCTGCCAAGTTACCAACCAGCCACATTGATTACAAATTTATTATATCAGGCACACCACACTATGGAGGGGGCGGTATTTCATGCTTGCTTATGACTGTTACAGATTCTTAGTAAGGATTTACCTTCTCTGCCCTCAGTATCACAAAGTCATTGTCAGGAGAATCACATGTAACATTGCTGCCAACCAAGAGACCAAATTTATGCTGAAGGAGGTTCAACATGGCAGAAAACCAAGGACTCCAGTAAGTGTTACATTTGTTCCAGACAGTTAGTACGGTTTCAGAAGACCTAATTGTTACATATATAGAAATTTTGAGAGGTCATTGTTAAGACATTGATGGATCGAAATTGGCCATAGTGGAAACATTAACCTAACAAAACTAAGGCAAACTACAAATTGGAGCTTTTTCTTACACACAAGCCAATTTACCAACGCACTAATGAATCTAGTGGTACTAATATATTAAATTGCCCATGGTTATTGGCAGCCTCAGAGAATGCTGGAATGACCACTTCAAGGAGAAGCTAAGATACCAGATTGAGGATTGCCCTTTGGGTCTTACAGGTGGTGTTTTTCAAGATGCAATACTTTTTTTTTTTTTTTTTTGCAATACCTATTTTGAACCAAAGACCTTATGTGGTGCTTTGTCCATAATAGGCATGGTGCATTTTTCTGGGAACCAAAAAGTGAAAACCAGAGATGATCCTTCTCTCTAATAATTCCATTTAGGGAATTTGTGCTTCTTATTCCCCAAACTTTAGGCTCTGCTGGGCTAGAGATCCTAGAAGGAAGATTTCTACCAGGGACACAGTGTGGGTTTGACTAAGTCTAAAGTTATAGCTGCTGCCTTGTCATTTGAGATTCCTTACATCAGTATACCTGTAGGCAAAGAAAGGAGTTACTAACTTGATGAAGTAATTGGACCTGCTTATTATGAATGATTGAGTTACTACTCTCTCTATATATAGATGATAGATAGATGATGGATGTTAGGTAGGTAGGTAGATAGATAATGGAAGCTAGAAGGAGTTTGTCTGGAACTCAGGGAACTTTCTTGGGTGGCAACTCTTGATGATTCCTTGTATGTTAACAACTTCAAATAGGTAACTTCAGATCTATGGCTTGACAAAGGTATGGTAATTAGATGCTCAGATCCATCAAGCATGAATGTCTAGGTCACTGGGAAAGCAGACTAGACCCATTGAAATTGTGGCAGAGGGTGAAGGGATTCTAGACGTGGTGGTGGAAGAGTGAGCTAATGAATAGCAAAGACCTAACCTCGGGACAAAATGACCAACTTCATCTTGTCCCATGAACTTTCCTGTTGCATTGTTCGTTTGTTCAGTAACTATGGCTGGCCACCATCCTGAAGAGCAGCTGTTTTAAGGATAACCTTAATGTGGGTCATAAATGGGCCTAAGAGGTCAAGTGATAGATGCAGCAGATGCTGTTGGTGCCCCACCCATAACCATCCTCAGATTGTATCACTTCATTGAGGTAGCTGACTTCAAATTACCAATATCTGTCTTTTTTCCGGAAGACTTTCTCCAGAGCCATGTGAAGCTACTCTTCCTGATTGCAGCACAGCCTGGATATCCAAAAAATTAATATCACCTAGGAGCAGCTCTCCCTTGATGATATGATATGCACCCTCCATTACAGTGGAATAGCATTAAGGCACCTGTTCCTTGTCATTTACCAGAGGTTTCCTACAAGATTAAGCTCTAGTTGGCTGCAGTTGGATGTTTCAATAATGACACTTTGCCTTTTTGGGGGGGGAGGGGCATTTATTTTGTCTCATTTTCTCACTCCCCTGTCAATGTTTCTGTCACCTCCCAGAAAAACAATTTGCATTTTTAATCCTTATATCAAGGTCTACTTCTGGAGGAGAGCTAAGCTAAGACAAATGGATATAGTGGATATGGGGAAAAGTGGACGGATTCTAAAACTGTTTTGAAAGTTGAATCAATAACACTTGTAGTTGAGTTGAATGTAGTAGCAGCTGAAAGAAAGAAAGAAACAGTGTTGATGTCTAGTTTTATGACATAAGCAACTGGGTAGAAAGTGGTGTCTTTTACTGAAATGGGGGTAAGTAGAGGCAGAGAAAATCAAGAGTTTCATTTGTTGACATTACATTTAAGATTGCTATAAAACAACAAAGTAAGGGTTTCAACTGCCACCAATGATAGAACTTTGGAGCTGCAACCTTGGGAAAAGTTGCGACTTTGGGAAAATAGAAATGGCTGCAAGAAGTTGGATGTCACCCTATAACTTTCTATGACCTTGAAATGCAGTCAGAGCAATGTCTGTCACTTTCCTCTGCCACAGGAACCAACAGTATGCCAGTCAGCTGCTGCCCTATTAACGAGGACACAAGGAGCAGTGCCCCAACCCTCAATGGATGTGCTCCACGAGTGAGAAGTGTCTTTATTGTTATTAGCCATTAAGAATTTAGGATATTGTTACCATAGCAGAGATAGAATTATCCTGACTGGTACAAAAATCCAGAAATCCTTCCTGAATTACAACAAGGGGTAAGAAGGAGACGGGGGACATAATTCAAGGTAGTTTTGGGATCTGACATTGAGAAAATAAATAATTTTACGTGTAGTGATACTTTAGATGGAAAAATAATATAAACACTATTTCCTTTCCCAAAAAACAACTGCTAGAAAATGCTGTCTAGTACTGTTTCTCCAGCTAGCTTAACAGGAGTGTGACCTTTACCTGGATTGACATCCCAGAGTATATGCAATCAAATGTAAAAAAAAATCCATTATTGTGTCAACTTTCAATTGGTTGTGTAACACAGAATGCAGGTCACACACAAATCCCTGAACCATTGTGCTGTAATTTCCTTTTATACTGGATGTTTTGTTGCTAGTTTACTGTCTGCTCTTGGCTTTGTTTCTGCTCATATTAAAAAGTCTTCATTCCTGCTGACAGACAGGTGGAGACAGGTAGGGAATGAAGGTCTCCATGCAGATTCTCTAGGCACATCCACTCACAACTAATTGAGAACTGGTTGAATTTCCCCAAGTACTTGAATAGGTGATTGCCTAGTGGGGGTGAGTACCTATAGCCACCCTCCCCTTCAGAGTAATCTTGCTACAGCTGCTTGCTGAAGTTTAAAATTCATTTACTGGAGACACAACCTTTTATTCCCAGGCTGGAGAAAAGGTTTCAATTGCAAATGTCCACTGGAGTGGGAGGAGGAATGTATGTGGAGAAAGGAGGTATATAAATCAGGTCTAACCAGGAAAACAACTCCCTTTATGCTTTTACAACAGGAAAATTTAATGCAGCCAAGTGATTGCATAAGTGACGTAAACCCAGAGATTAGCAAGAGCAGAAAGTCACTTCTTGGACTAAAGGAGGTGGCAGAGTTTGTGAGGCCTAGGGACCAAGGTCACCCCTGTGAAATTTAAACCATAGGGCCACATTTGCTGGGGCTGGAGCTACAGAGAAAACTAACTGTTGCCAGAGAAACTGCCCAGGGCACAGAGAAAGGTAATGAAACACCCTGCTTCTCCCATCCTCCTATCTATACCATTGGCTAAACCAGTTGGTAGTAAAAATGCAAGTCAGGAGAAAGCAGCCTGTGGGAGTCAGACCTCTTGTAATACAGAGCAGAACAAAGAAAAGGCAAAATCTGAATTGATGCTAAAACAGACATAGGACTGATACAGGAAGGTATGATACACAGGATTTGAGGTTGGTGTCTAAATACAATTCCTTTGACAGCTATGCCTATGCCATCCCTATATTCTTTAGGATCCCTTAATCATACTTTTCTGACTTCCCTTCCCCAATATTGATCTAGTCATGAGGTCTGAAGAGGTGTGATAGAGCCTATTATATGATCCTTATTCCCTGCCCATAGTGATTTGGCAAAGGAAGGACATCTGACCAACATGAGGCAACCAGTCATCACCAAGATTTTTCATACCGAAGCTGACAGAAAGGGGTCTGCTCTGGCTGTAGAGCTGTAAGCACAGGTGTCTGTATGGACCCCTTGTCCTTGACCTCTGATGTGTGAATGAAGTTGTATCAGTGGGACAGGACATAGCCAAGTTGATGCAGAGAGGGAAACAAAGATAGAGAGGAGAAAGAGAGACTAGAAAGGTTCTGAGTGCGTGGTTCTAGGAATCACTAAGGAAATCTCTACCTCTACTCATTCTAGAATATGGTTGCTTAAGCCAACAGATTTCCTTTCTGGCTTAATGTATTATATTATATTAGATTTCTGTCCCTTATAATTAGAACACAGAGATGTTCTGAGCAAGCAAGAAGAAGAAGAGACTGACATCATGCTAAAACTTTTGCTAAGGAAAAAGAAAAGCTGAGAGGGGAAGGAAGTACAGGTGGCCCCACTGAACACAGTATGGGCATCAGCAAACTGTTGACTGGGATACTGATGTACTGATGCATGGTTTTACCAAGAATGTCCCGCTTGCTCACAGATCCTGATAACTAACGAGATAAGCTAGAGTCATGAGATGGGGCTTCTGGGAAATTCCTTTACAAAGAGGAGGGTTGATGGAGATGACAGGCTTCTTTCACCCACCACCCACTCACCACCCAGACATACCCGCACTCTTTCTGCCTGCCACACAGACAAGTGGCTGCCATCATAAAGTCATACATTTGAGGACCTTTCCCTAAAGATCAGCAGAGCTGAGAGATGAAAGGAAACTAAGTCTTCACTGACAGTGTGGTATCACCTACAGCCCAGAGCTGCTTATACTTCAGGTATAAGCAGGTAATATACCATTACCTGAAAGAAAAATATTGTTTTTCTTTTTTTAGTTCATTCTTTTGTGTTATTTAAGCCATTGTTTTCAAGTCCTAACTATCCAGAGCTGATCAGAACCCCCAATTGATAAAGAATCCATCTCTGCCTTCTTTTTAGAGGCCTTTTTCCCCAATGAAAATCTTGAGTTTTAATTTCTCTATAAGCACTTAGGAGGGGCTCTTGGCTGGCTCAGTTGGAAGAACATGCTACTTCTGATCTCAGGGTTGTGAGTTTGAGTACCATGTTAGGGGTAGAGATTGCTTAAATAAATAAATAAAAACTTAAAAAAAAAGGCTTCAGGAGGAGGCACCCAGATGCCATGCCTTCTTTATGGCCAGGGTGAACACAGGGATTGTGAAAATCCTGATCCCACTGTGGGTCACAGACCAGAGCCAGAAGCTGGCAAGGGACACTTGGCCAGAGAAGCTGGGGGTGGGGAGGCTGCGGGATTTGAAGCCTGGTGAGGTGAGATACACAGATGTCTCTTCAGTCCTTCAAAGTCTAGAAGCACCAAGAGGTACCCATCACACTGTCACTCCTTCATTTATAACCCCAAAGCCTGCCTCTTCCTCATATGAAGAAGAACGCTTTGCTTCTCCAGTCCTGATCTAGGCAGGGAACTGGCCATTGTGGGGATTTCTTTGCATCATCTGTCCTTTGATCAGCTCTTCCTTCCTGTAATGGTTAATTTTAGGTATCAACTTGACTGGTCCAAAAGGTGCCCAGATATTTGGTTAAACATTATTTTGGGTACATCCATGAAGGAATTATGGATGAGATTAGCATTTGAATTGGTAGACTGAGGAAAGCAGATTGCTGTCCCCACTGTGGGTGGACTTCCTCCAATCCACTGAAGGGCTGTGTATAATAAAAGATTGAGTAAGAAAGAATTCTGATTCTCTACATGACTATCTTCAAGGAGGTATATCAATCTTCTGCCTTCAGTCTTGGACTCTGACTGGATTGATCTTACAACCTGTTCCCCTGGTTTTCAGGCCTTCAAAATCAGACTGGAACTATACCATTGACTCTCCTGGATCTCTAGCTGATCTTGGGCTTCTCAGCCTCCATAATCACGTGAGCAAATTCCTTATAGTAATTTGCATACATAGGATGTATGTGCTTGCGTATGCTATTGTTATATATGTTCTTTGATTCTGCCCCTCTGGAGAGCTCAGACTAACACACACTCCCCAAGACAAAGGCCTCCAACAGGAGAATGGCAGCCATACTCTCAAGACTGGCAGCAGATTGGAGGGTCCTAGCTTTCACCAAGACCCCAGCCTTTGATGAATTAGGCTTCGAAACTGAATGAAGGCTGCAGCTCCCAGAATTATAGGTGCATATCTTTTCAGTCTCATAAGGGCTCAGACCTTTTGTATTTGGGGAATTGGTAAGATAAAAACCCTTAGAAAACCACAGTCAGTTAACATCCATTTCCAGTGCAATGCCCCTTGATGGGCCCTACTAGACACAAAACAGGGAGGGGGGTGCTTCCAGAGGAAGTAGGGGACTGAAGACTGTCATTTAAAAACCAAGACCAGCTGGGAGCAGTTTTAATGCTTCTGTTTATAATAAAGGAATAAAGTTCTAGAAAGTTGCTTCTCTGTGCAAAAAGATGAGTGGCTGTGAGCTTGGGGGGGAATGACAGAGGGGAGCGCAAAATGGTTTATTTATTGGTGTCACATAAAAATAACAAAGACCCTTGGTGGCCCTTATCTTGATTTTGCAAATCATGCAGCATGAATACAGAATTCTTCCTGGGCCTTTATCATTTCTTTTTCTTTTTTGGGGAAAGTTGGGGGGGACAATGGGCAGGCAGGAGGAAATTTAATTCTCTGTGATCAACAGTAAGGAGGCCAGGGTTCTCCCACCAGAACAAGTCTCATTCCTGGGGTCCTTCAGGAGTTCCCCTCCCAGGGCTTTCAGTGTGGAATTTTCTCCTTGTCTACCTCAAGGAACTAGACATTCATTTGGAAGTGTCATCCCATGGAAGAGGGAAAAGCTCTGCTCACTAGGGGTTTACATAAAGCACACTGACCTCTCTTCCACTACCATTTTCCTTGGCCATTCATGGCATTGAACATCGCAGCACAAAGCTGTGTTCTTGCACAAGATCACATACCTGTGTCCCTGCCAGCAGGACCTGGGTGTCCAGCCATTTTGGCAACACCTTGCCTGATCAATCTTTTTGAGAGCTTCCTGGAAGGGGCCAGACAGAAAGCAAGCCCTGGGGACAAGGCCTGTTGTCTAGCAGCAGTCCCTGTCCCTGTCCCAGAGATGTTTGTGGTGTAAGGGGCTGATCTGAGCATGGGTTTGACTTCATGGCACTAAGACTGACTGTAAACCCAGGGGAATCCCCTCACAGGTTAAGTTCCTTGGGAAGCAGACTCTGAGATGGAGACGAACAGGCAGGATGTTATTAGGAGAAGCTATAGGGATCAACATCTGCTGGAAGAGGGGAGAAAGGAGAAGGATTAGGTGGAATGCAGGACTGACAGAGGCCTCAGCCAGACTTGCACAGGGCTGAGGAGGGAGCTGTGGATCTGTAGAGATGCTACTGGTGGGATGAGGACTGGTACTTCATACCCTCCACTGACCAGTCATTGGATGTGAACTTCTTTGGGAAGATGTGTGACCTTGGGCAAGGCTGTTTTCCTCAAGATAACTGCCCTCGAGGAACAGCTAAGGGAATCTTACAGTTGCTTTCCAACCTTTCACTGCTGGTTTTCACTTCGCAGGATCAGCCCACCTCCCCTTGGTCCTAGCTCCTAGGATTCCATGAATGTTCCAGCAGTGTGTGTATTCAAGAGTGCTCTGTAACAATGACCACACTCCACAATTGGGTTAAAACATACAAGTTAAACCATATTTTATAGGGTGGAATTTTGAGGAAAGAAGAGGGAGCAGAGATCATTAGCTGAGGAAGGCATGAAGGATGTTCTGAGAGTAGACATTGTCCTATGCAGGTTTACTTTTGCTTTACTTTTAATACACATGATTCAGACAGATAAATTCCCCAACCTTCTAGTCAGCCTGGGTGAGACATTTTTCTTTCTTGGACACATGTCAGGTTGTCAGTCCTGAGTACAGTTTATCTTCTCAAAACCTTGCCCTACCCACTGGCTTTGCTGGGTTTGTGATCTCCAGGTGCTGAGCACTGGCCTCATGGGCATGTCTGCTGGATCAGTCAATACTTCTGGTGCCGTCTGCACAGGCCAGCGAGGGTTGAGTCCGTTGAAACTGGGACCTGCAGCAGAGCACTTGTGCCTTAGAAAGGACCCAGTGTGGCCTCCACTTTGGGGCAGGAGCAGGCAGTAAGTAAGCAGAGGAATTCCTTCTGCAGGGAGAGGACAATAAAGCTCAAGTTGAAAAAAGAGATCCCTGTGAACTGGGAGTTAGGAAAGGCACAGCTGCTGACCTGGCTACTTCTCAGACTCGGGGCTGTGGAGCTAAGCACTCAGGAGACTCGCCCTTAGCTGAGGCAGCAGAATGGGCATCAGCTTCTTCTCACCAGAAAAGCCCTGTTCCTTGGGCTGGAAGGGTCTAAGGAAACCATCTCCAAATTGCTCCCCTGCTAGTACCCCATCTCATGCTCAGAACCAAGGAATCTCTTTCTGCAGAGCCAGGAAGCTCACTGCTATTTTCATACTCAGCACCACAGCTACTGAATTACAACTCTTATTCACGAGGGAGGGGGGGCAAGTGCAGGGATAGGAGAGGCAGGGAAGGCCATCTGTCCTCCTGCCCTTACAAGCATCCCTCTCCTGGTTTGTTATATTCAGGCCCCAGGCTAGCTGGAGCGCAACTTCCCTCCTTCCTGGCACCACTCCCTACAGAAGAGCCAACGTCTGTGGGCCTGGTCATTCTACTTCTCACAGCCCAGATACTGGGGACCAAGCCCTAGTGGCCTTCTGGTCACAGGCCTCTGTTCTAGGAGTGGGACGTCATATCAATGAGAAGACTTTACTATGAATATTAGAGCAAACGGGGCTAAAATCTCAAAAGTGAGGGGGTGAGAACTGTAAAACAAGGTCCCCAGGTGGGCCTCAGCAGAGAGGCAGGCCTGACTGAACACCCCTGTGCATATTAGCTTAACCTCCACAGTGTTTCAGCAAGGCAGAGATGTCTGAATGGAGACCTGGGGAAGGGGTGGGGAGAATGGGGAGGATGGAGAATATGGAGGGATGGAGAGGGGGATGAGTATGGAAAGGATGGGGAAAGGGGGAATGAGGAGTATTATGAAGGAAGAGAGGATGGTAAGGATAAAGAGGATGGGATATAAGGAGGTTGGGAGAATGGGGGAAGGGACTGATGAGGGAAGAGCAGATGGGGAGGATGGGAAGGATAAGGGTATGGGGAGAAAGGGACAGATTAGAAGTATGGGAAATGGAGGATGGGGAGGATGAAGGAATGGGGAACATGGGGTGATGGGAAGGATGGGGAAGATGACATATACCCATTTTCTAGCCCAAGTCTATGGACACACGGCTAGCTCCAGGGAGAGAGGGGTTCTGGAAGATGAAGAGGCCATTTTCCAGGAGCTCTTTGACACCTGATGACCCAGGCAGCACAATTCCAGGGCTCTATTAGTTTCTTATTGCTGCTGTAACAACAACAAACTTCTTGTATTAAAATAACATGGATTTTTTATTTTATCATTTTCAAAGTTAGAAGTCCAAAATGAATCTTACTGAGCTAAAAATCAACATGTTGGTGAGCTTTGTTCCTTCTGGAGGCTCTAGGGGAAAATCTGTTTCTTGACTTTTCCAGATTCTAAAGGCTACCTGCATTTCCAGTTTCTGGGGACTTATGGTCACATCACTCCAACCTCTGCTTCCATAGCATATCTCCTCTGACTCTCTGCCTCTGTCTGCCCCCTATAAAGACCATTATGGTTACTGTGGATCCAACAGGACAATATCTCCATCTTAAGACTCTTAATTTAACCACATCTGCAAAGTCCCTTTTGCCATGTAAGGTAGCATAGTCACAGGTTCTGGGGATTAGGTTGTGGACATCTCTGGGAGTCTTAATTCAGACTATTGCTGAGGCCTCATGACCTCAGAGTACGAGCAAGAAGCTTCTCCCAGATTTTTCTTGGTGTACAGCAGGTCTAGCATAGGTGGGTCCACAGAAAGTATAGCCCAACCTGCTCCAGGGGGCAAAACCTATATTCTAACAAACAACCATCTCTCCACATTGTTTTGTTTAAACATCCTACCTTCCATGAGAGAGGCTATCAACCACAGAAATTCTTTTTATAAGTTTCCCTTGCAACAAGGGCAGGAGCATGTTACCATGTTCTGGTCAAGAGGACTTGGAAATTTCTGGAGTCTTTGGATAGTATTTTCTTCTGCAAATAAAGCAGAGAGAGATGACTGAGGAGTCCCTTATTTCTTCTCATTTGTAAGTGCTCTTTGTGAGAACATAATATGTAGAGCTTGGCAGCCCTTTTGCAACCATGGTGGGAAGATCAAGAGAACCATGAGAAGCCACCCAGAGGTTGCCAAGCTACTGAAAATCCACTCCAATGTCCTGCCTTTGTATTTATTGTCATTATAAAAAAGTACATTCTTACTGATTAAGCCACTGCTATCCCAAGAAACTTTAGTTGCAACCAAATGTTTTCTAAGAGAACAGAGGGTAGGGCTACTACACAGGATGGCAGCAACAGTGGCATTAGGAGCCCCCACACTCAAATGGATCCATGGAAAGAGCATGTGGATACATGGCTGGTGCATAAGAACATTGTACCAGTTTACTAGAGCTGCCTGACAGATTATCACAAACTGAGGGGCTTATAACAACCAAGTTCATTCTCTTACAGTTCTGGAAACTAGAAATCCAAAACCCATAGGTGTCAGCAGGGCCATTCCTCTTCAAAGACTCTGGGGGAGAAGCTCCTCTGCTTCTCCAGCTTCTGTTGGCCCTGGATGTCCCTTGCTTGTGGAGCACCACTGCAATCTCTGCCCTGTCTTCTTTACATCTTCTTTTACGTGTCTGTCTCCTCTTATGAGAACACCATTCACTAGATTTAGGGCCAACCCTAAATCAGTAAGGTATCATTTTAATTGCATTTGCAGAGACCCTATTTCCAAGTTAGGTCACATTGTGAGGATTGGGCAAACATGAGTTTAGGGGAACACTATTCAACTCTACCAACATAGATGACAAATTTCAGGTTGCTATGAGGTATACTGCAGGTATTTTCCAAACCACTCAGAGAGGAAAGTTCTCAGAGAGTTAAGGTCCTTCACAGGGCCAGTGAAGTCTGAATTACTATTGTTTTGCAACCCGCACTCTAACCCGGGAGCCGTGAGGCTTGGAGAAACTCAGGCTCCCATTGTTTTGAATCACAAGGCAGGCATGTTTTCAGGACAAATGAAGACCTGGAAATGCCAGTGAGATCACAGAGTCATAATTTCTGCTCAGTCACACAGAAGCAAACCACACAGCAAAGGAGCAGGGCCTCCAGGCATTAGCACAGAGTTAATGGCACAAGAAGATCTGGAAGGATTGCTGTTGAATATCATTCTCAATGAGCCGACATGAATCTACATGTACTGGGCACTGTGTGGAACAGTGCTGGGCTCACCCTCACCTCCCTAACCCTGGCAGTGACCAGGGAAAGTGGCTTATGGGAACCAAAGCTGCCTCAGGCCCACTGATAGAAAAGAACTGGGATTTTGCATCACAGCAGAAATATAGACAACATGTCTCAAGGCTGTGAATGAAAAGCCTTCTGGCCCCACTGTGCAATATAGCAGTGGGTTGAGGGAACTTCCAAAGTCCCAGAGCTTCCAGGACTACTGTGGAAATGGCCAGGGTCAGAACATACTGGAGAATGAGAGTTGACTTAGGGGTTTCTGAGGATATGTAACCCAATGTGAGCACGTTCATTTTACAATAGGAAAACTCAAGGCTGGGAGAAGGTAGGCTATGGGCCAAAGTCATCAAACTGGTCACCTGCAGGACCAAGGCTGGTTCCTCATCCTTTGTGGCACCAGGACCACTCAGACTGCTGCTTCCTCTTTGAAAGAAAATGCAACCTGCCCAGCTCTGTGAAGAGCCTAGGCTGGGTAACAATCCTCAGAGTCCTCTATCCATCTTCCAGAAACTAACCCCTAAATATGGTCATGAGCTTCCTGGAGGTTCCAGCCAAGTATCCCTCTTATTGTTGGTAAGTGGGAAACTGAGGACCAGGGACTGCAGGGACTTTTGCAAGGACCCACTGTTACTGTCACGTTCCTATGGTCTGCAGAGCCAAAATACAAGCTCGGCCAATGTCAAAGAAATAGTAACAAAGTCTTCATCAGTAATGTTCTTGGATAAATGACCCAGCTCACAGAGAGGCAGGAGGCTCAGCTCTAACCTGACATCTGGTGAAGGCAGGGTCTTAAGGGGCAATACCTATTGGGTGGGAGAGTTTTCACCAGTTTACTCATCTCAAATGAGCAATTCTAATCTCAAAAGGAACTGAAATTCAAGACAAAACTCCCCAGAGCAATGAACTGCTTTTATTCTCTTCACTATTCACTCTCGATGTGATTCACTGAACTGAATGTTAGAAAATCAAAGGAAGAGCAATCAAAGGCAGGGTGCTGTGGTGTGGTTTTCTTACTCTCAGGCATGTGCACTCAGGCCCCTGACTGGACCTCTGCCTCAACTGACCACTGTTGGCTCCCACCCAGAACCCAAAATATCCCCAAGGGACCATGCAAATAGCTGGGGCGCAGGGTCGAGTTGGAGATTTTCTATATATTCTTTCATTTACTGTTGACCTTACAGGGATATTGGAGGAATAAGTTCTCCTATCTTAAAGTAAGGAAACCCTGAAGTCATTCTATTCACCATTAATTTAATATATATTAATTAAGGATGCAGACACTGAGCTATGTGGTAACCCTTGCCCTCACAGAGACTTCAGTTAGGGAAGAGATGATATAATCACAATAGCAAATGGAAAACTGATTGTGGTGCTAGCCATGAAAGAGGAATATCAGCAACCTTCTCTACAGGAGCTCATGGGAGTCTGCAGGAAGGGATTTGACCCAGTTAAGGAAGTTGAAGTGACCCCGAATTGAGACCAGAATGATGAATAAGGGATGATTTGGCAAAGGAGGGAGGGACAGTTCATGCAGAGGAACAGCCCATGCAACACCTGGAGAAGATGAAGAAGGATGGTAAATCCAAAGGTCAGTAAAGGCAGTGCAGCTGGAGGACAGGAGTGGAGGAGGAAGGCCTTGTTACTCAATTTAGGGGACTTTGCCTTTAAGGCAGCAATCAGAAACCAATGGGAAGCTTATGAAGCAGGTGACAAACAGCCTCATGCATCAAATTAATCATCTGGGTATAAAATAAAGGAAACGTTGGAAGTAGGGGCAGTATGGGTGCAGAGGACCTGTGAAGAGTCCAGGTGACTGGAGTGTCACATAGGTAGCAAGTGGCAAAGCCTGATCTCGAACCCAAGCTTGAGCTGAATGCACTGCACTCAGCTTCACGGGTACCACATCTTAACCAGTCCATGAACTGCCATGCCCATTCCTTGACTTGTTAAGAAAGGCTTTCTGGCACTGTGTCTATCAAGGCATGATGATGTCCAAAGAATGTCAAGTTTGTGCCTTTCTAGAGCAGAGCTCTGAAAGAAAGATCCCAAGGTTTGATGACATTTCCCAGCCTATGGTCTCTGGACCAGGCCCTGTGGGGATGAGCTCTCTGCCACCATCCTAGGAAGACTATGCTAAAGTGGGCCTCAGTGAGCCACCGCTTTAGTCCCTGGGGGAGTAGACACGATTTTCACATAAAGCCTTCTCTGCCCAGACAACTCAGTTACTCAAGGTTTAGCCAAAGTTGGAAATTTCTGGTGCTAAATGGGTTCGGAGATGTAGGGGACAGAGCTGCAGTGAAAGCATTATGCTATAAAATGCTGCACATTTTTTAGAAATGTTAATAGGTTAGAGTGTCATAATTTTTACACACATGTAAATAAGGTTAATGAATTTTATTCCACACAGATGATTTAAATTGTAAAACAATCAAATTACCTTCCAGGTAATACTTTGGGCCCAAATCAAATGAAATTTCAAGTCATTGTAACTTTAGAAAAAGAAACTAATTTGAATATGTGATTTAGATCCATTAAAAGTCTCCTCAACTTTAAATAGTGATAATAGAAATCAGAAAAGCTTGAGAGTGGTTAAGATTAATTAAGAGTGAATGCATTTGGGAAAAGGAAATTATGGTGCTGTAATTTTAGAATGCAAATGAGGTCAAAAAGTTTAAACTAATGTGCATCTATATAAACACTGCCTCGATAAAGGGAAAATATTTCATTACAAGGATTCATAAGTACTGTATTCTGTATTTCTTGTTATATAAGTAGCAACAAATTGATAAACAGCAACCTGTTGTCAGCTCATTAGAATACCCTTATGGCTGCCGATAGTTAAGCTGGTACCAATTTAGAATTCTTGCTCTACAACATTTCCAGCAGCCTGCTTTCTTTGCCCTACAAGTAAGAAGTGTTGGCACCCCACTCAATCCCTGTGAACCTCTTTTTACTGGATCAGTGTGCCCATATCTTATTTTGTGGGCTTTGGTGCTAAGGGCTCTCACCTGCAATGGTCTTGAGGCTCTGGGGCCACTCTGAGTAAGCTGCCAGGAAGTTTTGCTCCCCAGCCTCCACCCTAGGATCTGTAGCCAATGGCTGCATGAGGATCTTTTGTCTTGAGATGGGACAAACTCTGAGGTATCATTTACCCCCCACAGAATGGGTCTAGGACTAGGCTTCACCTGAGATCACAGCAGAGCTTGAATTCTGCACTAGGTATGGGTTCTTGAAGTAGAGCCTGAAAAGGAAGGTCTCATGCAAATCTTTTATAGAGGAGTGCTCTCAGGTGAAACTTGTAGGGAATGGGGTGCTACAGAAAAAGTTATTGTGACACTTGTTGAAACAGTAAAGACTTAGACTACTGTGACAAATGTCAGACTATTGCAATAGAGCAGAGAGATTGGGCTCAACTCTGAATACAAGTGGGGAAACATAGCCAACAAGCGGAGTGAAGGATCCGTGCATGACAACTACAAAGAGAAGACATTGAGGGTAGGGGGATTTGTGCTGAAGGCAGGCCAGGTCGATCAGACATCAAGGGTAATCAGTTATGGAGGGGAGGGGAATCCACGCAAGGCTGACTTAGCAGGATTACTGCTACAAATAGACTACACAGGTCAAAGACAGGGCCTGAGTTTGAGGCCAAGTTGAAAAGAGGCTTCAAAAGAGCTTGACTGAAGAGTCTGTCCTGAGGAAGCATACAGGAGCAGGGGTAGATGTGGATTCAGTTCCAGTCTGGCCCTGCCTGGTCATATAGGATCCTCCCTCAAAGCAAGGGAACCAGACTTTTATAGCCCCTCCTCAGTGTCTGGGTGTGAGCCAACAGCCAGCAGTGGATACTATGTCAACAGCAGGGCAATTCTCCAGAGACCCAGGAGTCATTAGCAGCCCACACTCACAGCAGCTGAGGGATCAGTTTCCCAGCTCTTTTCCCAGCTCATGAAAGTTGAGCAGGGCACCACCGCTTTATTTCCCTTTCCCATCCTGCCTCCTCCGTCTCCTCCTCTTCCCCTTCTTGCCTCCTGGGAGCACTGTCTTCACAGGAACCCTTATCACAGACACTGCTCCAAAAAACTCAACCTAGGACACCCTCCAGCTCTAACACTCAAGAGTTACACTTGCTCTGATGACCGCAGGTCAGCCTCATCCTGCAAGCCTCTTGATTCCATGCTAGGGGACAGCATCTACAGTGGTGGGCTCCTGCAGTTCCCACCAGCAGGGCATCTATGTCCCCTTCTTCTTCTTCTTCTTTTTTAAAGATTTTATTTATTTATTTGACAGAGATAGATCACAAGCAGGCAGAGAGGCAGGCAAAGAGAGAGGGGGAAGCAGGCTTCCCGCTGAGCAGAGAGCCCGACGCGGGGCTCGATCCCAAGACCCTGAGATTATGACCTGCGCTGAAGGCAGAGGCTTTAACCCACCAAGCCACCCAGGCGCCCTATGTTCCCTTCTTCTAGTAATAGTATTTCAATTCTCCTCTGGGGAATCAAACTTCCTCTCCTCTTAATCTATAAGATTCAGGTATAGCGCACACACACACACTCACACACAGGCACTAGAGGGAGCCATCTGACCTAGGCCAGGATGATCAGAGTCTAGGGATGGCCTGTGATCTGAGCAGATCCAGGGAGCCTCAGCCCTGGGAATTTGGCTGGAACTCTTGGAGAAATGGTACTGTGCTCTCTTTCCACTGAGATGGTTAATCTGCAAATCAGACTGAGACGCTGAGGGTCATCTTCCCACAAATGGGAAGACTCTGACCAAGATGGAGGCAATCACAGAAGTGTAAAAGACAATTGGCAACAGCGTGTTAGCCCTGGGCCATCCTCTGGACTTTCCAGTTGTGTGAGCCAATTCAGTCCCTTTAGCTGGTGAGTACTGTGCAAGCCACCCGGAGAGGAGTTTCAGTCACTGACAAGCACATGAGCCTCCTCTGACTAATTCTGCTAAGAGTCTGATGAAAACCAGCTTTAGATGGTATAAAAAGCATGGACTCACTGTCTGGAGTCTGGGCAGCTATGTGACCTTGATCGAAGTCTATCACTTCTCTGTGCCTCCATTTCCCTACTGGGGCTATGTATTTCCTAGAGGTGGAGGTAGAACTCTCCAGAACTCTGTGGATGATTCCTCTGAGAGTGTGCCCTGGACACCATGCTCTCCTCTCCAATCTCCTAGCCTCCAAGACTCTGAGTTCTGATGCCACAATTTCTTCACAAGGGCCAGATCATCTCCCTGCACCTAACTTCACCTCCAGGAACTAGCCCAGGAAGAGCAATGGGGCCCTACCTCAGTGAACACATCTGGGAGCTGGGTCCCTGCCAGGGACTCCTGTGTCTACTGGAGCAACCCTTGTGATTTTTGTGATCACAATTCTTGCTCATCATTTCATTCTCCATTCAGACAAGATCAGTCTCTGTGGACCACCCCTCTCCTGGGGCCCACATAGCTGCATACATGGACAGAGTCAGGGATTAGAGGGATGCTAATTACACATTCCATCTACTTTATTACAAGCTACGTCATCTTGTTTCTTCTCATTTCAGAAAGCCACAGATTCCCATGCATGTAATGGGAGTCATAAGTATCAGATGTGAGCATCTTTGGCTGGGTTGGGTTGAATTTTGTTGGGATTAAATAACACATTGTAGCAGATACTGTCAGGCTCTGCCCATATTCCCTGAGGTCGCTTCACCATCCCCTTCACAATCCCCTCACTGGCTGCAGGCCAGAACCTAGGTCTCTTTCTGGGAAGGCTCTCCTCAGGCTTCTGGAAACTACTTCATCTACTGTCAAGGAAGAAGATCCAGAAATATCTGGTTAATGTACACCTCCCTCATCCCCACTCTTTAACCAATGCCTGACAGCACAGGGGTACAAATGGCCATGAATGCATTCATGTGCTAGATCTCTTGTGCTAGATCTGAGCAGCTCTGAGACTGGAGGCTTCCGAGGTCTTCCTCTATGGGGCTCTGCTTGGTACCATATCCTTGCATTCCCAGGCCCACATCCCTCCTTCCTCCTGTGTTTTCCTGGGGAGATCTTCTACTAAATCACTGTCTAACGCTTAACAGAGTATCTTACACACAGTTGGCGCCCCAGCAGTGACGGCTACCTTACTGTTACAGAGTGCCTGCCAAGTGACAGCACTGGCTGCATAAGCACAGAGCATAAATCCCATAAATCACACATAAATGTGTGCATGTACATATGTGCATGCATGCACACACAGTTCATTCCTGGCAGAGATGGCAAACATCCCTACATGGTGTAGGTGATGCTCTTCTAAGTCTTGTCCGATGTCCCCATAGAAATGTTACCATGAAACCAATGCAAAAGTCTAATATCTCTTGCTTTAAGATCTGTCCCTAAGCATAGAACTGAACTACTTGGGGCTACTCCTTATAGGCACCAGATAGCAGGCAGCTTTCCATTGTGTCCGTGAGCTAGCTAACTGAACAATGCAGTCACCTGTCACATTTGTATTTCCTCTGATTTACCAGGATCTTGTGAAAGGATTGGCAGGACAGGGACAGGTCTAAGGAGAGCCATGGGGAGACTTAAAGCATACTTAGGAAAGGAGGAACTCACTCTGGTTGGGAAGTGTAAGGAAGCTCCCAGGCAGATGGCCAGCCATGTGCTGCTTGCTCTGATCACCTCCAGCCCTAGCCTGGGTACTAACTGGTGTCAAGGGGATGGTGGGACCCTTCATGTGAAGGCACATGGGGATGTCAGGCTGACTCTAAAAGTAGCCAGATGAAAACCTGGAGTCCCTGAGATGCATTGTATCAAGAAAACTTGCTTGAGAGTGACCAAAGGAAACAACGCTGTGAATTAGAAGCAAAATACAAGAGATGGTTTATGCATTGGTTATGAAATGCTGTTAAGCATTTCAGTTCAGTCCTATCTAAAACCTAAAAACTGTTGCTGAGCCAATTTATTCCCTTTTTCGTTTCAACCAGTTTAAGGAAGGCCCTGTCATTTAAACAGAGATAGTAACTAGAGGCAGAGAGTCTTGTGGACACAAGTGGAAACCTAGTCCCACCTCACTAAGCTCATGATTGGTTCTTTTGTGCCCTTAGCTTGAAACTAGTACCTGTAATGTGAAAGTTACTTGAAGATTCCTCCTAAATCTATACCTACTTTTTCGTGCTGCCCACATCTTACCCTTCAGGTATGGGCCCCCTCATTAAAGGGTACCTCCTGAGATCAAACATTCTAACTCCTAAGCTCCTAAGCCTTCACTTGGGTGCAGACTTTGTAGTGAAGGTTGGAGGAGAACTGAGGTCTGGAGAGCCGACTATGCCAGAGCTGGCCAGGCCCAGGGAGCTGATTGCTGGGGAGACACACTGTCCACTCAGTCACCTTGAATGAAAAGACAGGACTCCCATGTCTGCTTTTTTGAGAGTAGATAGCAAAGGAAAGCAGGTGACAACAGCAGTCATTAGCCATGCCTAAACAAAGCCACCTTCCATCTGAAAGGCTCAGAGGCCAACAGGAACTCGAGGAAGTTCAGAAGACAGCTCTGAAGCATTTTAATACTGTGCAAGTAGTTACCAGTGAAAATCGGACCTCTGCTGCCACACCAACTTCTCAGGGAAAAAAGGCATTGCATTTTCTCTCACTGCAGAAGGTGCCAGTTCCTTTCAGGATTAGAAAAAAGTTGCAGGGGACGCCTGGGTGGCTCAGTTGGTTAAGCAGCTGCCTTCAGCTCAGGTCATGATCCCAGCGTCCTGGGATCGAGTTCCACATCGGGCTCCTTGCTCGGCGGGAAGCCTGCTCCTCTCTCTACCTCTGCCTACCTCTCTGCCTGCTTGTGTTCTCTCTCTGTTAAAATAAATAAAATAAAATAAAAAGAAAAAAGTTGCAGTTCTTAGTAGTTCATCACTGATGGGCTTGAATCCCATGCCTTCCTTTTGTGTATTAGAACAAAAGCCCCTGGGGAAAAAAAATCTGGAAGCCAGTTCGTCTAGGAGCTGAGACACAGCAAAAACTTTGCTTCATTTGTGCAACCCCTCTTCAGGCTGGACACAGGGCTGGATCACAACTTCAGTCAGTATACCCTGGTGCACAACCTGTCAGGCTGGGCTCTGCCAATTAAAATTTTAAATAAAATAAATAAAGTACATATGATTTTGCTCCTTGACACACAGTAGAAGAAATGCAAGCACTGTATGTCTGTTTTTATCCTAAGTAAATGAATGTGGCTCATGTATTGCCTGCCTACCCACTCCTTTAGCAACTTTTGTTGGTGGGCTACAGCACCTCCCACCTCTGTAGTGCAGAAACCCTTATGCTTTCAAAGGTCTTCAGTCTCTGGGGCCACTTTCCAGTCTTCCTGCCTACCAATGGCCTATGAGGTCCACTCCAAGGCTGTGCTTCCAATCTTGCCACACCAAGTCTGGCCCAGACCCTTTCAGATTCAGTGTACCTAATATCTGGGAAGCTTCCCTAAGAATGCCTGGGAGCTGCCCTCTGCCCAGGATCCTACAGCATGTACAAGGCAGCATAAGTGTCCTTTCACTATCCCAAATTTCCAAATCCTATCTCCAGGGAGGCTCACTGCCCCTCACCATTATTAGGCCATTTCTTTTGTTTAAGATCCCCTTGGTAGGGGAGTATTGGCTGGGAGAGGGCACAGGGGGAACTTTTAGGTACTGAAATGTCCCTATCTGCATCTGGGTGATGGGTACACCAAAAAAGGGTATGCAAATGTGAGATTCAAGGAGTTGCACACTCAGTATAAGTCACTCAACATACATTACTGCTCAGTTTAAAAAATGTACCCCCTCAAAAAAAATTTGTTACCTTAGACTGAAGGTGGGCAAATAGCCAATGTATGGGCTCACAAAAGGTAATTTAATAAGTTCACCCTAGTAGTTTTGGCTGGGTCTGCCTACTGTGTGCTTTAAACAAAAAATGTTTTCAGCCTTTAAAACAGAAAATTTTGCGTAAAATTCTGGATATCTGGTTCCAATCAGAAGCCTAGGGGACACCTGATCTTCAGTTGTAGGTATTTGATTTTGAACCATGTACTCAAGCATTGAAACACATAATCAAAGATCTCAAAAGCTCCTCAAAAGGTATTAGGACTAGTTTCCGAGAGTACATGCGGTGCAGAGCAGGGGCACAGAGTTGTGATGTGGGGATTCCTCTCATTCCTTTGTGAAATAATTATCACAGCAGAAGACTAAGCTATATTTCTATCAGGTTTCCCTGTTATATCAAATAAGCAAAACTTTCAGAGTAAAAAATGCATATACATGCATCTATATGCATCTATGTCGTTACCGAAACATGTCTATTATCTCTTTGTTTTGTTTCACTTAAATTTTCACTCATTAGTTCCTGTTCCACTATTTTTTTCTTCTCTTTCATAGGTTGCTATTAATTTCTTACAACAATTTACAAATGCCCCACTACTCTAAGAACCATTGAAATCACAGTTGGGAACCTCAATAATTTCACCAAGGCAGAAGCTATTAAATGCAAACATTGGCAAAAGTTTTTAACACTGCAGAATATCGTGAAAAATGCCAAGGTAAGCTCATTGCTGCTGCAGATTTAATTCGTCCTCTTCTTAAAAGCTAGAAATCCTCTCTCTGCCCAGCAGGACCTGAACAAACCTTAAATGAGGGCCATGTGAGGCCACATCAGGCTGATTCCTCCCCTCCCCAAAACTCAGCATGACAGAGGAGTAGGCAACCCCTAAGGAACAGGGGATGGAAAACCCTGCTAATTTTTCTCATCTCATTTCAGGCTCAGGACTGAAATGGACAGAACGATAGTTAACCCCACAGCCTGCAGACTCCACTACTGATGATCATGAAAACAAAACTACCTTATATACTTGTTCTCCTTTGTACTTTTCAAAATCATTTCCTTATAGGTACTCATTGAAACCCCAAGAAGTGGAGAAGCTGCCCTTGAAATTTTAGTGCTGTGGGCCCCAGAAAAGGAAGAGCTCAACGTTGCTCGGCAGTTTGCCATCAAAGCTAGGATAAGAACTAGGGTCCCTAGACCCCCGCTACCGCTTCTTTCTAGATCAGGGACACATTCCAGTGCTGCTGGAGCCAACACCTCATCTCACTACAGGCTGAATGAGAGAATGAGACAAGAGGTCTGCATTTTGGAGTCACAAAAAAGAGAGCTGCTTATAAATTAATTAAATAAAAAAAATAAATATTTTTTAAAAGGCACACCAATTAATTAATGTATATAAAATGAATAAATTTCTAAGAGATATAACTATCAAACTACTATATTACCTAAGCTCATTCAAGAATAGAATTAAATTATGAAAGTAAATCCATAAATTCTTTCTGTAAATAAAACCACAGTACCTGATAACTTTACTGCTTCACTGTAAATTCTACCCAACATTTAAGAACATATTCATATCAATTCAACACAATTCTTTCAAAAAATATAAAAGAAGGGAGGGTGTCTGTGTGGCACAGTTGATCAAGTGTCCAACTCTTGATTTCAGCTCAGGTCATGACGTTGGGGTTGTGAGATTAAGCCCCATGTCGGGCTCTGCAATGACCATGTGCTTGGTTAAGATTCTTTCTCTCTGCCTCTTCCTCTGCCCCTCCCCATCCTGCTCATATTTCTCTCTCTCTTAAATTTTTTTTTAATTTAAAAAACAGAAAAGGATGGAGCACTAATTTTGTGAGACTAGCATTTCGTTGATACCAGAATTAGAAAAGGACATTTCAGGGAAAAAAAAAAAAAGGAAAGAATGAAAGAAAAGAAAACAACAACAAACCAAACAACTGCAGATCCACCATATCTCTTACAACCATAGATGCAAACATCATAGAAACAGCTTTAGAAATTGAATCTAGCAACGTACTTAGAAATATAATAAAACATGACCAGTTGGGATTTAATTCAGGGCACTCAAGTTTGGTTTAACATCAAAAAATCAACCAATGTTATTATAACCATATTATCATACTAAAAAAGAAAAAAATATATATATATATATAATTATCTAACTAGATGCAGAAAAGAAAATTAACTATTGAAAGAATTCAACAATCATTCAAGATAAGCATTCTGAGCTAACCAGAAATAGAAGAAAACTTCCTTAACCTAAGAAAATGGCAAGGCTGTTTGTGTTTAATACTTTTAGTTACTAGTACACTGAAAATTCTAGCCAATGGAATAAAGCAGGAAAAATAAATAAACATCTGTTCTGGAAAGGAAAAAAACAAAACTATCATTATCAGAAAATGAGAGGATGTCATCTAAATAGAAAATTATAAGAAATCTATATACACAAAATTTACTACAACTAATAAGTGAGTTTTGCAAGGTCAAAGGATATAAATTATATATTTTTAATTTGTATTTATTTAGCTAGAAGCAATACTTGGAAATTACTATTTGAAAAGCAACAGCACCTCACATTTATTGTCAATTGATTTTTGATAAAGGTGTCAAGACAATTTAATGATGAAAGAATAGGTTCTTAAATGATGGTGCTGAAAAAACTGATTATCTAGATATGAAACAAGGAATTTGAACCCCTACCTCATATCATATACAAACATAACTCAGTATGAATCAAAGACCTATGAGAGCAAAAACCATCAAACATTTAGAAGAAAACATAGGCATAAAATGTCATGACCTTGAATTGGGCAATGGCTTCTTAGCTATGAAATCAAAGGGCACAAGAAACAATATAAAAAACCAATAAATTGGACTTCACCAAAATTTGAAACTGCTGTGCCTTAAAAGACACCATCAAGAAAGTGAAAAGACAAAACACAAAATGGGAGAAAGTACTTGCAAATCATATATGTGAGAAGTGATTTATATCTAGAATATATAAATAACTCTTAAAATTCAATAATAAAAAGACAGACAACCCAATTTAAAAATGAGTAAAGGGGGTGCCTGTGTGGTGCAATCAGTTAAGCATCTGACTCCTGGTTTTGGCTCAGGTCATGATCTCAGAGTCATGAGATTTAGCCCCATGTCAGGCTCCATGCTCAGCACACAGTCTGCTTAAGGCTCTCTCCTTCCCTCTGGCCCTCCCCCCCACCCCCACTAAATCAACCTTGCTCTATAAACAAACAAACAAACAAATAAATAAATAACAAATCTTTTAGAAAATGAAGGATCTGGGATGGTTAAGTTGGTTGTGTCTGACTCCTGATTTTGGGTAACGTCTGAGGATGGTGAGATTGAGCCCCATGTTGGTCTCCATGCTGCGTGGGAACTCTGCTTAAATTTCTCTCCCTCTGCTCCTCCTCACCTCTAAAAATAAGTAGGTAAACAAAAAATAAAATTAGTAAAAGATTTGAATACCCATTTCTCCAAAGAAGATATGTAAATAGCCAATAAGCACATGAAAAATTGCTCAATATTGCTACTCATCAGGGAAATGCAAATTAATGAGAAGTGAGGAATGAAACACAATGAGATACCACTTCAAATCCATGATAATGGCTAAAATTAAAAGGTCACATAAGGACAAGTGTTGGTGAGGATATAAAAACAATGGAAACCCTCATATTATGCTGATATGAATGTAAATGGTGTAGCAACATGGAAGACAATCTAGTTGTTCCTTAAAAAGTTAAACATACAGTTACGGTATTACCCAGCAATTTCACTCCTAGATATATACCAAAGAGAAATAAAAACAAATGTTCACATAAGAACATAGACACAGAAGTTCATAATGATGTAGAAATTTTGGGATTCAGACCTGATAGCCAAGAAATAATTCTTGAGATGTCCTCAGAGCAGAAAAATGGTTTTATCTTTGGGCAGAAAGAGCTGCACCTGGGTCATGAAAAGTAACTGGTTATATGCTTTCAGGTTGGGAGGGGGTTAGGGATAACCTAAGGCTCTAAGGAATTTTGGAAGCAAGGTTTCTAGGACCTTGAGGGGGCTAGCTATTGCTAGGAGAAGATCATTTATCACTCTCCAGTAAACTCTCAATTATGAGACACTTCAGATGTGTATCAGAGGGCCATACATTTGGAGAATGATTGCTAACATGTATCTTGTGGGGTAGAGATAAAGGAAGTTCCCAAAGGAATTTTTATATGTTAAAGTAGACTTACAGGATCCTGGGGAGTCAGGCTAAAATTGCCTGTTAACCTTAGCAAAGTATCAGCACTGAAAAAGCTGAGCTCCCAGAGGAAGGTCACTCTGCCTGTTTCAAGGAATTGTCAATGGGCTGTAGGCAGTAAGAAAATTTAATTTTTTGTTTTGCCTTTGTTTCCCACATAATAAGAATTCAGGAATATAATCCGAATGTCCATCAACTGCTGAATGTATAAGTAAAATATTATATACCCATACAATAGACTATAATTCAACAATAAAAAGTAATGAACTACTGGAACATGCTAGAGCATGGATGAATCTTAAAAACTGTGGCATATGTTTGGTTTCACTTACTGTGGAGCATAAGGAATAACATGGAGGATATTAGGAGAAGGAAAGGAAAAGTGAATTGGGGGGAATCAGAGGGGGAGGAAAACCATGAGAGAGTGTGGACTCTGATAAACAAACTGAAGGTTTTGGAAGGGAGGGGGGTGGGTCGATGGGTGAGCCTGGTGGTGGGTACTAAGGAGGGCATGTATTGCATGGAGCACTGGGTGTGATGTATAAACAATGAATCTTGGAACACTGAAAAAATAAAATAAAATAAAAGACAAAAAAACCCAAGTGTGGCATATGAAAGAAAATGATTACAGAAGACCACATGTTATATTATTCCATTTATATTAACTTCGCAGAATAGACATGTAGTTGTTTAGGGCTAGGGAGCAGGGGAATGGGGAAAATGGAGACTGACAGCTAATGGATACAAGATATTTTGCGGGGTTCAGGGAAAGGGGTGATGGAAATGTTCTAAAATTGATTGTGGTGATGGTTTTAGAGCACTGTGAATAGACTAAGAATTATTGATTTTTACACTTTAAATAGATAAATTGTACATATTGAGATATTTCTCAATAAAGCTATTTTAAAAATATGTAAACAAAAAATATGTAAAAGTCTTTTCAATAGTATTCAAAAACAGAAGTATTTAGAGTTAAATGAATTAAAATATGTAGAAGATTTGTAAAAAAAAATCCTACAAAATATTAGTAAGAAAAAATAAAGAGAGCCTAAATAAATAGCTATACTGATATACCATGTTCATAGAAAGCAAGAGTTAATATTGCTAAGATTCCAACTCTTATCCAAAAAAGTAGAGATGCAACACAATCTTATTGAAAATCTTATTAGGATTTTTTAATAGCAATTAAGGAGCTCATTCTAAAATTTGCATGGAAATACAAAAGACAAAGCCTGAGAAAAACTATTTTGGAAAAGAAAAACAAAAACAGAAAAGTTGGAAGATTACTACTTGCTTTCAAAACTTTTATAAATCAGGCTGCCTGGGTAACTCAGTCAGTTAAGTGTCTGCCTTGGGCTCAGGTCACGATCTCAGGGTCCTGGAATGGAGCCCTTTACTCAGTGGGGATTCTGCTTCTCCTTCTCCCTCTGCCTTCTGTTCTCCCTGCTCATGCTCTCTGTTTCTCTCTCAAATAAATAAATAAAATCTAAACAAGCAAACAAAAAAACTTCTATAAATCAAGAAAATTATTGTGTTGGTTAGAGGGTTGACTTCATAAGGGACCAAAGGAACTTTTTGGAATGAACACAATGTTCTCTCTTGATTCAAATAGACATATATAACTTACAGACCTCATAAATTTAGACATTTAAAATCGAAGCATTTGATTGTATGTAAATTGTAACACGATAATGTTGGCTTAAGAGTTAAGCAAATTTACTCAATGGACTTGAAAGTATATTAGACACAGCAGAAAACAGGTTTAAGATGAAAACAGATCAACAGAAATAACCAGAGGCACAGAGAGAAAAATAATTGAGGAGAAAAAAAATACTAAGAAGAGCATCTGTAGAGTACAAAAATATCCAGTTATATAAAATGAGTGGAGTTCCATAAGGAAATGAGAGATAGAATAGGAAAGAAAAAGTATTTGAAAAGCAAATGGCCATTTTCCCCAATTTTGATGAAATATCTCAACCCACAGACCCAAGCTCGATAAAAGTCAAGAAAGGTAAAGGCAAAGGAAATCACAGTAGACTTATTATTTTCTAACTCCTGAAAATATTCAGTGAAAATTGTCTTACTACCTATAGTGGGGAAATGATAAGAATAATTGTTCATCAAAAATAATGAACATAAAAGGCACCTTTAAATTCCGAAGGAAGGGGCGCATGGGTGGCTCAGTGGGTTAAAGCCTCTGCCTTCAGCTCAGGTCATGATCTCAGGGTCCTGGGATAGAGCCCCACATCAGGCTCTCTGCTCAGCAGGGAGCCTGCTTCCTCCTCTCTCTCTGTCTGCCTCTCTGCCTACTTGTGATCTCTCTCTTCTCTGTCAAATAAATAAAATCTTTAAAAAAATAAATAAATTCTGAAGGAAAAAAACACTATAAGTTTTCAACCAAGAATTCTACATTCAGCAAAAATATTTTTCAAAAATAGGGTGGGGGTTGGGGGTTGGGCGAACCTGGTGGTGTGTATTGAGGAGGGCACATATTGCATGGAGAACTGGGTGTGGTGCATGAACAATTAATCTCGTAACACTGAAAAAATAAACACATTTGGGGAAAAATATTTTTTAAAAATAAACACAAGGGGTACCTGGGTGGCTTAGTAGGTTAAATGTCTGACTCTTGGTTTTGGTTCAAATCATGATCTCAGGGTCCTGAGATTGAGCCCTGTGTTGAGCTCTGTGGTCAGTGCAGCATCCTCTTGTCCTTCTTCCTCTGCCCATCTCCCTCCCTTCTCTCTGGCATAATAAATAAGATCCTTTAACAAATAAACGTGAAAGAGACATTTTCAGATATATAAAAGCTAAGAGAATGAATCAACTACCAGTAAACCCGAACTATAAAAAAAAATAAAATAAAACAAAAATATAAAGAAAAAGGAATTCTTCAGGTTTAAGGGAACTGATACCAAATGAAAACTCTGATCTACAGGAGAGAATGTAATGCTAGACAAAGTAAATGAGTACAGGTTTGATTTGAGGAGAAATATGTGGGATGTTCTGTGTGGTAGATTATAAGCTTAGCCAGTCAAGGCAGCCAGATGCTTTTTTGGGATGGACTTTGGAAATCTATAGGGACTGTGGACTGGCTCAGAGCTATGCTTTGGACTCTTCCTGGAGAAGATCTTCAAAATTGAATTAGCAGAATTTCCCCAAAACAAAGTCTAGGTTCTGACATCTGTGGATGGATTTCCTTGGGAGATGACAGCATGAGCACAGAAAGTTGCCACAGTTATCTGGTTTTGGAAACTTTCCACTCTGTTTAAGAAAAAAGTACAACTAATGGCTATAGAGAAGGATAAATACTTTGCTCATTAAACTAATGAAAGAGATACGATAGCCTAGGGCCATCACCAAAAGATGCCAGTCTTCAAAAAGAGCCATCATAAACAGAAAGTATAAAGGCAGTCAGTGAAAACCATGGAAACTAGATGAATTGCTGATATTCAAGAAGTAAACACTGCTAGAACATCAATCATAGTCAATCAAATAATCAGTGGCTTTTCCAAATAGATCATGTGGCAGAGAGTCTTTCCCACATGGTTTCTCATCAAAAGATATCATTTATCTCCAAGGAGATATCCCAGAATTTATTTAACTTCTCCAGTTCAACATTTCTTTTGCTGTGGGATCACAAGACAAGGGTATCTGTATTTTCCTGAGCTGGCTTTCAGCTCAGGAACCTCCCTTGCCTCCACCCCAATACCTTTTGCCAAGGAATTTTTCTGGCTTGCCACATCCTTCGTTGATAATAAGAATAGCATCCTCCAAGGGATTGTGGTCATTTTCTACTCCCATGTGCACCACTCTGCCATCCTGAAAATAACAGTGAGTCACCTTCAGTGTTGAATTTCAGTCTTCAAATGACTAACCGGTGAACATCTAGAACCATAGAAATAAGTTTAAAATGTTTTGTCCTTTTCAAATTTAAATTATTTAAATTTTGGTTTATTTTTCATTTTGATTCAGGAAACTACCGTTAACTTAAGTGATTATACTTTTGTCCAGATGGAAGTCTTATAAAATGATAATTCTTAGGATAAAATTTGTAAGTAAGTTTTTTAGAATATTTTTTTAAAATATGTTCTGTTTTTTGCGTGTTGGTCCAACATGAAAGAGGTTAAAAGTCCATCCCATTACACAAAAAGCTGAAAAAACTTAGTAAAACGAAAAACTCTTCTTAGATTCATGAGAAAAGTGAGGTAACAGGGCAAAACACTGTCTCCAAATGAGAGAATCAGAGAGGCAAATACAGATAATCACAACTGATTGGAGAAGATATCCATTAGCAGAAATCTCCAAGAGAAGCAGTGCCAAGTTAGGAAAACCTAAACTGTAGTTGAAAAATTCCTGGAGGCTCATTGTGGACAAATCTGAGAGTTGAAAATTCCAGGGAGGCCCAATCATAGGGAGAACCTCACTCTTTTGTGAGTTTTACCTCCAGGAACTAGACCAGTGAAGAAAAGTCCATGTGCTCTCAACAGGAGGAAGGAAAAAGGAAACATTTTGGAATACAGCAGAGCTTTCTGTTCTTAACAAGGTCTGACCTTGAAAGAAATTAAAGAAATTATTTTAAATCTAAACTGGGTTTCTTTCAAGGCCACACCAACCTGGAGGGAAGGGAAATATCTTACTCCAGCCCAACCAGTCCACCCAGTCCCTTCCCCTTCCCTAAGGCTGGGGAAGAATGCTAAAAAGTGCATGAAGTTCAAAGTCCAGAGGCACATGCTCACTAGAAGACTAAGATCTAATTATAAGACGATAGAATTATTTCTCTCTCCCGCATATTAACCCCATATTACTAAAGGCTTAATTATAGCAGTTATTTTTTCCCCTAAATATGTTTATTTTATTTTTTTCAGTGTTACAAGATTGATTGTTCATGCACCACACCCAGTGTTCCAGGCAATACGTGCCCTTCTCCATACCCACCATAAGGCTCGCCCAAACCCCACCCTCTCCCCTCCAAACCACTCAGTTTGTTGCTCAGAGTCTGCACTTGCACCACCCTTGCATCCCAGGGATAAATCCCACCTGGTCATGATGAATAATCTTTTTAATGTGTATAGCAGTTATTTTTAAGAAGGACATCATATCTGGCTCTCAATGAAACTTATGAGGAAAAAGACACAGTTTGAAGAGATAGAGCAAGCATCGGAACGAGATTCCTATATGACAGACATGTTTAAATTATCAGACCAGGAATTTAAAACAGATATGTTTAATTTGGTAAATACTCTAATGGTTAAAGTGGACAGCTACAAGAGCAGATGGGCAATGTACATAGAGAGATGAAAATTCTAAGAAAGAATTAAAAAGAAATTCTAGAGATTAAAAAAGAATGTAACAGAAATAGGCATGGTCAGGTGCCTGCATGGCTCAGTTGGTTAAGTGTCTGCCTTCGACTCAGGTAATGATCCTGGAGTCCTAGGTTCAAGTCCTGCATTGCTCCCTGCTCTGTGGGGAGTCTGTTTCTCCCTCTTTCCCTCCTCCCATCTTGCTTTCTTTCTCTTTCTCAAATAATTACATAAAATCTTTAAAAAGAAAAAAAAAGAAAGAGATGGGCATGTCTGAAGGAAGTATATCTGAGGGTGAGGATATGTCAGTAGGAACTTCCAAAATCGAAAAACAAAAATAATAAAGGACTGAAAAAAAAAGAAGAACGGAATATACAAGAACCACTGGAAAACTTACAAACACATGTATGATGGGAATACAAGAAGAAGAAGAAGAAGAAGAAGAAGAAGAAGAAGAAGAAGAAGAAGAAGAAGAAGAAGAAGAAGGGAAATGAATAAAAGAAATATTTGAAGAAATTATGACTGAGAATTTCTCCAAATTATTGCCAGCAAACTACAGATGCAGAAGCTCAGCAAATATCACACAGAATAAGTGTCAAAACAAGCAAACAAATAACAACAAACATAGACATAGACATATTATGTTCAGGCTGTAGAAAATTAAGGATAAAGAAAAAATATCGTATGTAGCCAGAGGAAAAAAATTCTTACCTGTAGAGGAAAAAACATAAGTATTACATCTGACTCCTCAGAAACCATGCAAGAAAGAATAGATCGAAGCATTTAAAGAGTTGAGAGAAAAATCTCCCACAAACCAGAATTGTGTACTCGCTGAAATTATCCTTCAAAGGTGAAGAAGTAAAGACTCAGACGAACAAAAATGATGAAATTTGTAGACAGTACATCTCCCTTGTAAGAAATGTTAAAATATGCTTTCAAGGGAAAAAAAATGATATAGGTCAGAAACTCAGACCTATATAAAAGAAAGAAGGCATCAGAAAAGAATAAGTGTAGGTAAAATAAAAACTTTTATTTTTGTTGTTATTAATAGATCTAACATAATAGTTTGTTCAAAATAATAACATATTCAATTATATATGTTTATCTATCCGTATGTTTATGTGTAAGTTCATGGATGTTTGTATAAGTGAAATGAGTGACAGCAATGATATAAGGAAAAGGAGAGAGGAAATAGGAATATTTTGTGGGTTTTTTTTTTTAAGGTTTATTTATTTATGGAATGCCTGGGTGGCTCAGTCAGTTAAAGAGTCAGACTCTTGGTTTCAGCTCAGGTATCTTCAATAAATGGTGTTGGGAAAATTGGACAGCTCTATATAGAAGAATGAAACTTGACCATTCTCTTACACCATATATGAAGATAAACTCGAAATGGATAAAAGACCTCAACGGGAGGCAGGAATCTATCAAAACCCTAGAGGAGAGCATAGGCAGTAACCTCTTCGACATCAGCCACAGCAACTTCCTTCAGGACATGTTGCCTGTTTGTTTTGTTGACTGTTTCCTTTGCTGTGCAGAAGATTTTTATCTTGATGAAGTCCCAAAAGTTCATTTTCATTTTTGTTTCCTTTGCCTTTGGAGACATGTCCTGGAGGAAGTTGCTGTGGCTGATGTCGAAGAGGTTACTGCCTATGTTCTCCTCTAGGGTTTTGATAGATTCCTGCCTCATGTTGAGGTCTTTTATCCATTTCGAGTTTATCTTCGTGTATGGTGTAAGAGAATGTTCAAGTTTCATTCTTCTACATGTAGCTGTCCAATTTTCCCAGCAACATTTATTGAAGCTACAGTCTTCTTTCCACTGGATATTTTTGGATGGGACTGGAAGGGATTATGCTGAGTGTAATATGTCAAGCAGAGAGAGTCAATTACATAGGGTCTCACTTATGTGTGGGGCATAAGGAAAAACATGGAGGACATTGTGAGAAGGAAAGGAAAGGTGAATTGGGGGAAATCAGAGGAGGAGATGAACAATGAGAGACTGTGGACTCTCAGCAACAAACTGAAGGTTTTGTAGGGGCAGGGGTGGGGGGGCGGGCAAACCTGGTGGTGGGTATTGAGCAGGGTACGTATTGCATGGAGCACTGGGTGTGGTACATGAACAATGAATCTTGTAAAACTGAAAAAATAAACTAAATATAAAAAATAAAATAAAAGTATTTGGGGAAAAAAACAAAAAAGTAAAAAAAAAAAGAAAAAAGAAAAGAAAATCAGTTAATATCCATACATCAACAAGGTAAAGAAGAAAAAAATCACATGATCATATTAATGGATGAATAAAAAGCATCTGACAAAACCCAACATCCTTTCATGATGAAGAAAAATTCATCAAACTAGAAATAGAAACTTTCTCAATATGATAAAGAATAACTACAAAAGCCCTATAGCTATTACAGTAATTTGAAAGAAACTAGGAACTTCCCTGTTAAAATCAGGAACAAGGCAAGAATACCCCTCTCATCACTTCTTTTCAACCTCATTCTAGAAATTCTTGCTAATTCAATAAGATAAGAAAAGGAAATAAAAGATATATATATATATATATATATATATATATATGAAACATATAAAACTATCTTTGTTTGCAGATGATATGATTGTTCATGTAGAAATTTTGAAAAAAGCAACAAAAAATCATAGAACTAATAAACAATTATAGCAAGGTTGCAGGAGAGAAGTCAATATATACAAAAGTCATTTGCTTTTCTATGTTATCAATGACCAAGTGGAATATGAAGTTAAAAACACAGTAATGTTCCCTAAAAAGAAATACTTAGGAATAACTCAAAAAATATGTACAAGATATACATGAGCAAAACTACAAAACTCTGATAAAAAAATCAAAGCATAAATAATAAATGTACAGATATTCCATGTTCATGGATGGGAAGACTCAATATTGTCAATATATTGGTTGTTTTGTATTCAAACTATTCAATTTCATCCAAAACTCCAGGAAGTTTTGTAGATATCAGTAAAGTGATTTTAGAGTTTATATTGGAGAGACAAGAGCAAAATTAAAGAATTAGTATTACCCAACTTCAATATTTACTATAAAGCTATAGTAATCAAAGCATTGTGGTATTAGCTAAAGTATAGGCCAATTAGATCAATGGAACAGAATAGAGAGCTCAGAAATAAACCTAAATAAATATAACCAATCAATCTTCAATAAAGAAGTAAAGATAATACAATGGAGCAAAGATAATCTTTTCAACAAATTGTGCTGGAACAACTAGAAATCCACATGTAAAAAAATGAATCTAAAAACAAAATTGCATCCTTTAGAAGACTGGATTGTTAACCTAAATGTAAAACACTAAACTATTAAACTATTAGAAGATAATATATGAGAAAACCTAGATGAACTTGGATATGAAAATAGTTTTTATATGGAAGACTAAAGGCATAATCTATGAAGGAAATAATTGATAAGCTGTGCTTTATTACAATTTAAAACTTCTGCTCTGCAAAAAACATTGTCAAGGGAATAGGAAGATAAGATACATATTTGAATAAAATACTTGGAAAAGATATATCAGATAAAAGACTTACCCGAAATGTACAAAGTACTCTTAAAATTCACAGTAAGAGAACAAACATGCCAAATACTAAATGGGCAAAAGAACCGGACACTTCACCAAACAAGGTATACAAATGGCAAATGAGCATATGAAAAGCTGCTCCACATCTCATGATGTTAGGGAATTAAACATTAAGACAACCATGAGAGATGCCTGCATGACTCAGTTGGTTAAGCATCTACCTTCAGCACAGCTCATGATCCTAGGTCCTGGGATCAAGTCCTGCATCAGGCTCCTTGCTCAGCAGAGAACCTACTTCTCCCTCTGCCTGCTGCTTCCCTTGCTTGTGCTCTCTCTCTCTCTCTCTGACAAATAAGTAAATGAAACCTAAAAAAATAAAATAAAAAAAGAAAAGACAGTAATGAGATACCGCTACACGCCTATAGCTAAAATCCAAAATGCTAACACCAAATGCTGGTGAGGATGTGGAATTACAATATGCATTCATTGCTGATGAAAATGTAAAATGGTAAAACCAATTTTGACAAGAGCCTGGTGGCTTCTGACAAAACTAAACATACTCTTACCATAAGATCCAGCAATCACACTTCCTGGTATCTACCCAAAGAATTGAAAACTTATGTCCACACAAAAATCTGCATATGAATATTTATAACAGCTTCATTCATAATTGTCAAAACTTGGAAGCAACCAAGATAACCTTCAGTGAATGAATGGATAAATAAATCATGTTACATTCAGATGATGGAATATTATTCGGTGATAAACAGAAATAAGCTGCAGCGCCTGGGTGACTCTGTCAGTTAAGCATCTGCCTTCAGCTCGGGTTGTGATCCTGGGTCCCAGGGATTGAGCCTTAGGTAGGGTTTGCTGCTCAGCCAGGAGCCTGTTTCTCCCTCTTTCTCTGCCCCTCCCCTGTTTGTGCTCTTTTTTCTCTCAAATAGATAAAAATCTTCCACGAAAAAAAAAAAAAGAAAGAAAGAAAGAAATAGGCCATCAAGCCATGAAAAGACATGGCGGAAACTTAAATGCAAATTATCAAGTGAAAGAAGTCAGTCTGAAAAAGCTACATACTGTTTAATTCCAACTATATAAAATTCTGGAAAAGGAAAAACTATGGAAACAGTAAATGATCTGTGGGAAAGAGGTAATAAATAGGCAGAGCACAGAGGATTTTTAGGTCAGGGAGTCTACTCCGTATGATATTATGGTGGTGGATACATGTCATTTCATATTTGCCAAACCCATAGAATGTACAATACCAAGACTATGAATGAAGTGATAGTATATGCAAAATGGAGTGGGAAGCTGCATAAGGGCGCATTCAGAGGTGATGTGTATGTATCAAAATTGATAGGACAATGCGCGTTATCTACATGTAAATTATACCTCAACTTCAATAAGACGAGTTCTCTGGCAATTAGTTTCCCACTAGCCCAGACTGGTGTCTGAGACCAGCCACCTGATTTCTTTGGGCATAGGAATAAGAAAGTGAAGTTCAATGTTTGGATTCTGGACAGAAACAGGCTCTAGGACACCATTCTTAAGATTAGTGAGGTCCTTGACACAGCTCAAAACCAAAAGCAAAGGGAGGGGGCCTGTGTTCTTCCTGAGTGTCTACCTCTCCTCTTGGTACACCTCAGCCTGCCAAGGACCCACCAGGTTGGCAGCAGAGACCACAGAACAAAGCCCAGGTGTCACAGGAAGGCAGCTGCATGAAGATGAAGGGAAGGCAGGGTTTTTCCACAATGTTTTTCCATAGTAGACAGTGAAGCATGCTTCTCCATTCTCTCGGAGATTCCAAGTTCTTCAGGATGATTGAAAGTTCTGCTTTCAAACTCAATGGGAAAAGTGTCATCTTTGATGACATAAGACAATGATGTAGGGAGAATACGAGATCATCCATCTTCTCCTTCCTGGGGGAAGCTGTGTAAACCATAGAAATGGCATGAGACCTCAGTGATAGCTCCTTACCTCCTAAAACTCATCCAAGCAACATGCTGTTTGCCAGCTTGCCACATGCTCAAGCCAGACATGGCAGTCGGAGGGGCTCTGCTGATATGAATTGTTTAGCCCACTAGGCAGCACTGAAAAACAGGTTTTCACATAAAATTCTGGATTCCTGGCTTCTATAGAAAAATCAGAGCAACAGTGAAATATGGAAATATTATAAATATGGATAACTCTGCTTGAATTCCCTGAAAGCATGACCCGCTGGCATCATGTTGGGGGTAGCCCTTAGAAAGGGGTATGCCACCTCTATCTGCCTACAAAGTCCATTTGGCCCACTTTTCCTTTTTGTGGGTTGTTGGACTCCTAGTTTATGGTTTCCTTTAGATTGTAGCTATTTGACCTTCTTCAGTTCCAAGAGAATAGGAGAAATTTTCCCATCGGCAATAAAGCAACTTTTTATATAGAATCGCAAGAATTAAACCACAGAGCCAATTACTGTGGAGCTGCTCACACAGTGTTTCTGGGTGGATGGGTTGTGACCTTGAGGAATCCCTTGCCCTGCCTTGGGTCTGAGTTTTCTGACCTGTAAGCTAAGGACATGAGCTTTATCATCTTTATCAGGTCTTTCCTTAGGATGATATATCTAACCCTAACTGCCTTGGCAGAAATGACCCTGCTGAAGCTGGGAGGTTTTTGTACAAGGCCTGACCTGCTTTTCATCCAATTCATTCAGAAAAGTGCATGTTTATCAATCCTTCCTTCATGGCCACGCTGGATGTAGATGATCACTCCAGCACTTAAGAATACTGAGCTCCCGGGGCGCCTGGGCGGCGCAGTTGGTTGAGCGGCTGCCTTCGGCTGGGGTCATGATCCCAGAGTCCCGGGATCGAGTCCCACGTCGGGCTCCCGGCTCCATGGGGAGTCCGCTTCTCACTCTGACCTTCTCCCTTCTCGTGTTCTCTCTCACTCTCTCTTTCCTAATTAATAAATAAATAAATAAAATCTTTAAAAAAAAAAAGAATACTGAGCTCCCAACACTGCTCAAAACCAAGAGTGTGTGTTCTAAGTATATGCCCCTCCTCCTGGTGCGCCTAGGTCTGCCTGTGCACACCACCCCCAGGGCAGCAACAGTGACCCCCAACACCAAGGGCAGATTTTTTTTTTTTTGACAGAGAGAGAGAGAAATCACAAGTAGGCAGAGAGGCAGGCAGAGAGAGGGGGAAGCAGGCTCTCCGCTGAGCAGAGAGCCCGATGTGGGGCTCGATCCCAGGACCCTGAGATCATGACCTGCGCTGAAGGCACAGGCTTTAACCCACTGAGCCACCCAGGCGCCCCCCAAGGGCAGATTTAAATATCAAAATCCTATTGAACTCCAACATGAAATTCTCCCCATTTGTTCACTCACATTCAGGTTGTCAGTGAAATAGGAAAAAAGTTTTGACAAACATGTAAAATCTCTTGACAAAAACACCAGCAGAATACTCGTGGATAAGCATAGGCAGTCCCAGAAGGCTGATGCTTCCTTCAAATGTTAAAACATACAGTTGACCCACCAAGCAATCTGTACACTTAAGATGGTCCCATTCATTGCTAAATTTCAGTTTATATCAATAGAAGAGCAAATATAAGATTTCAAGTATATGACCTTATAAAAGTATCTACTCATATATGAAATGAATATTTAACAACTAACATTTAATTAACAGAGTTAATGTGCTAACCATTACAAATGCACATTATATTCTTTAATCCATTTAAGGCTCCATTTTACACATGAGGAAGACTGAGGCTCAGCAAGGTAAAGCCACCTGTCTGAGATCACAGAGCCAGGCCAGGTAAAATCCTGGTAGCTCTGGCTTTTCAACTCTGATAGCTGAGCTCCAAAGCCTATGCTTTGTAGTGCTTCATGATACTACATCCTCCTTCCTCTCATATTGCACAAGAATGAAGAGAGTTCCTTGAACCTTATTAAATCAACAGATAACCTTTCTGCCCACACGCAGAGGATGGCAGCATTCACATACTTCCCTTATTTGACTTGAGGCATTCATAAGCATCTGTGGCATCAGTGTCCTTGATAGGAGTCAGAAACAATTAGAGGAAAGCTAAGAAACTATGTTCAGAACACTGTAATCCTTCCACCACGTGCCTTAAGGGCTCATGTGTCATGGTTTCCATGAACTCCCTAGACACTTAAGGACTTCCATTCACAGAATGCCTTTTTCTGTCTTTTAGAGAACTGTTGATAAAATAATAATGATGATAATAGAGACAAGTGTTGAACACCTACTGTGCAAGGAGCACTGAGCTACATCAATTCTCTCACCATTTCATTTTCTTGGGTCAGAATTTTCCCTGGCCTGACCTTGGTTGCAAATGAGAAATTCATGGCCGGGAGCCCATGTATCTGATGGAGACTGGGGCAGAACATCAGAGGTCTGATTCAAGTTTCCCTACTCTTTAGAAGAGAGCCAACCACACCATACAGGACATTTGAAAGCAGAGCTGTAATCTTTGAGAGCAGCCTTGGTACATTTGTACCCTCAGAGGTCCTCTCTGCCCATAATGCCCTCCTCCCCCATAGTCCCACTTCTTCTCTGCCTATAAAACTCCTTTGTCTCCAGGGACCAGCTCCAACTCCCTTTCCTCAGTGATGCACTGTCCCTCCTCCAACTTCTAGAGGGTCCCCTCACTGGGCCCCCACTGCTCCTCAGATATGTGTCTTGCTCAGCAAGAACTACAGGCTATCCAGTGCCTGTTGCTGGTTTTATCTCCCCTAGAGGCTGGAACCTTTTCTGAGTGAGCACATGCCTGCACCCAGGATCAACAAGGTGCAGTCTCTCTTTCAACAGCACCTAGCCTTTAACCTCCTCTGGTTTTCTTCCCAACAATCCAAGAGTTTTGCTCCAGAGGCTCCAAGGTGGTCTGTTTTGTGCTTGGCTCCACCTGATCCCCTCATGTGAGTTTACAACAGTCTATACTCCAGCCTACTCTCCCACTTCTGCCCTCTCTTTTGCTCCCCTAGTTCAGGCCTCATTGCCTACCACTGGGCTGTAGAAATGGCTTTTTGACCAGTCTTCCTTCCACTGCAATCTGGTGAAATGGGTATCTGAGTACTAGGCAGGACCTGAGCTTTGGGGCCTTTGCAGTCTGTCTCTTGGAACACTCTCCAAACAGAGGAGTTTCTTACTCTGCCCACAGTCCCTACTGCCTAGCTCTTGCTCATGCCTGGACTCTGCCTACCTACTATTTGATCCAGAGGAAGACCTCCTTGAATAACCCAACCCCCCACCCCCAACTCATTCTGGTCTTTGCAGCTAAGGCAGTCCCACCTGGAGCAGGGTCCTCATCACTTCTGAAGATACCAGGAATCAGCCACCCCTCTGAAGCCCATGCCAAATTCTACTTAGTACTGGCAGGTGTGGGGAACAAGGGACATGACTGCATTCCATTCGGGGAAGGTGAAGATTGGGAGGAGAGTAGTCGCAGGAAGGGAGCTCGGTAATTCAGTCAGAACCCAGAACCCAAGCACAAAGAAAAATGCAGGTCAATTTTCCCCAAGACTCCATAGAACCTGCTATTCATGGCGTAGGTGCTTCAACCAAATTTTACTTAATTCATGTTTTTTTGCATGTGTTCTTTTTTCCAGAAATGAAGGTATACACCACATTCAGTTTCCATTTAGGATCTCTGAAAGGTTTCCATGTCAACTCAAATTGGCCCATAATAGAGCAATTTTCATGCATTACAGAGAGTGAGCTGCATGAGGTGAGGGGCCCTCCTTCCTGTTTTTCTCTCCCTAGTACCCACCCCCTACATATATGCACATTACACACAGGGCAATGCCTTACTCATAGTCAGAATTTGTGACTTTGGGAATGTTCTATATACTATAACCTATATACTCCTATATAATACTCCTTGTCAGAGTTTATAGATCCATGTTTCTCTGGAGTGGGCTTGTCAGTACAAGCCAAGCACAGGTGTAAGAATCATTGATAAAGTAATATGCACAGCTTCTCTGCTGGGACACCCAAACCAATGCCTCTGCCTATTACAGCAAAAAACCACAGGACCTCATACCTGTCCCGAAACACCTGCCCATACATGCCTTGTGCTGCCTCCTGCCAATGCATGGAGATGCTGCCTAAGCAATGCTCAGCATCTTCAAAGAGGTAAGTGCACAGTCACAGGCACACACACCAAGTATTTCCAAGGCAGCTCTGTGCATGTGTGCACACACAAGACTTACTAGACAAGCAGTGAAGAGCATTTAGCCTGCCAGAACAGATTCAATGAGCATAAAGAAAGGTGACTTTTTGCACATGAGCTGATAGAGTTTCGCTCTGTCAGAAACTTGGTAGGGCATGAAGGTAAAATGAACATGTGTTGGTGTTAGAGAAACCAGAAGTCAAACCCCAGTCCTGCTGTGTGACCGCTGACAGGTGAACAACCTCTCAGTTTCCTTATCCTTTATGGACAAAGCTAACAAAAGCTGTTTCATAAGTTATGGTGGAGATTAAATGATAGAATCAGCAAAAAACATTTAGCTTTTTCATAGTGTTTCTTCAATACTATTAATGAAATATTTCAGTCATGGAGAGCCATAACTGAATTAAGCGATTTGATAGAGAAATGCAGTCAGTATATGTCAAAAGAGATGGGCAGAGAGGATCACCTTGGAGAAATAGATCTTTGCTGGGTTTCATACTGATTCATGCTCCCAAGAGCATCCCAAGGTGGGAAAAGCAATGGTGTAACTCCCACAGGGTCTTAGAAAGTTTCTTTCTGGAAGTAACATTTGCCATTTCCACTCACTTTTCATTGGCCTAAGCAAGTCACATGCTACATCTGCCCATCCCATTCACCAAGATTCAGACCTGACTGGGAGGTCCAGATGAATCAATCCAAGGATCAGAGTAGGAAGAGTAATGAGGCTCTCTTTTTTTTTAATTTAAATTTAGGAGTTTTATTGCTTTTTTTATTCCCAAATGCTTTTATTTCATTTTTTCAGTGTTACAAGATTCATTGTTCATGTACCACACACAGTGCTCCATGCAATACGTGCCTTTCCCAATACCCACGACCAGACTCGCTCAAACCCACACTCCCACCACTCCTAAACCCTCAGTTGGTTGCTCAGAGTCTACAGTCTCTCATGATTTATTGCCCCCTTCCAATTTCCCCCCATTCACCCTTCCTTTCCTTCTCACAATGCCCTCCCTGTTTTTCCTTATGCTCCACATGTAAGTAAGACCATGAGATAATTGACTCTCTCGGCTTGACTTATTTCACTGTGCCTAATCTCTTCCAGTCCCATCCATGTTGATATAAATGTTGGGTATTCATCGTTTCTGATGGAGGCATAATATTCTATTGTATATATGGACCATATCTTCTTTATCCATTCATATGTTGAAGGGCATCTTGGCTGTTTCCACAGTTTGGTGATTGTGGTCATTGCTGCTATGAACATTGGGGTACATGTGGCCCTCCATTGCACTGCATCTGCATCTTTGGGGGAAATACCTAGTAGTGCAATGGTAGGGTCATAGAGTAGCTCTATTTTAAATTTCTTAAGGAATCTCCACACTGTTTTCCAAAGTGGCAGCACCAAATGGCATTCCCACCAACAGCAGAAGAGGGTTCCCCTTTCTCCACATCCTCTCCAACATTTGTTGTTTACTATCTTGTTGAATTTGGCCATTCTAACTGGTGTAAGGTGGTATCTAAGTGTGGTTTGATTTAATCTCCCCGAAGGCTAATGATGATGAACATTTTTTCATGTGACTGTTGGCCATTTGTATGTCTTCTTTGGAAAAGTGTCTGTTCATGTCTTCTGCCCATTTCTTGACATGATTATCTGTTTCGTGAGTGTTGAGTTTGAGGAGTTCTTTATAGATCTTAGATATCAGACCTTTGTCTGCAGTGTCATTTGTGAATATTTTCTCCCATTCCATGGATTCCCTCTTTGTTTTGTTTACTGTTTCCTTTGCTGTGCAGAAGCTTTTATCTTGATGAAGTCCCAAAAGTTCATTTTCGCTTTTGTTTCCTTTGCCTTTGGAGACATGTCCTGAAAGAAGTTGCTGTGGCTGATGTTGAAGAGGTTACTGCCTCTTCTCCTCTAGGATTTTGATAGATTCCTGCCTCACTTTGAAGTCTTTTATCCATTTTGAATTTATCTTTCTGTATGGTGTAAGAGAATGTTCAGGTTTCATTCTTCTATATAGAGCTGTCCAATTTTCCCAGCACCATTTATTGAAGCGACTGTCTTTTTTTCCACTGGGATATTTTTTCCTGATTTGTCACAGATTAGTTGACCATAGAGTTGTGGGTCCATATCTGGGCTCTCTATTCTTTTCTACTGTTCTATGTGTCTGCTTTTGTGCCAGTACCATGCTGTCTTGAGTGATCACCGCTTTGTACTAAAGCTTGAAATCAGGCAACGTGATGCCCCCAGCTTGGTTTTTCTTTTTCAACATTTCCTTAGCAATTCGGGGTATAGAAAGTATAGATTACTCTGGGCAGTATAGACATTTTAACAATGTTTATTCTTCCAACTCATGAGCATGGAATGCTTTTCCACCTTTTCATGTCCTCTTCAATTTCTTTCAATAGGGTTCTGTAGTTCCTTGAGTACAGATCCTTTACCTCTTTGGGTAGGTTTAATCAAAGGTATCTTATGGTTTTTGGTGCTATTGTAAATGGAATTGATTCTCTAATTTCCCTTTCCATATTTTCATTGTTAGTGTGTAGGAAAGCAACTGATTTCTGAGCATTGATTTTGCATCCAGACACATTACTGAATTGCTGTAGGAGTTCTAGTAGTTTGGGGTGGAGTCTTTTGGGTTTTCCATCTAAAGTATCATGTCATCTGTGAAGAGAGAGAGTTTGACTTCTTCATTTCCAATTTGAATACCTTTTATTTCTTTTTGTTGTCTGATTGCTGTTGCTAGGACTTCTAGTACTACGTTGAACAAGAGTGGTGAGAGTGGGCATCCTTGACGTGTTCCAGATCTCAAAAGGAAGGCTGTCAACTTTTCCCCTTTGAGAATATTTGCTGTGGGCTTTGCATAGATAGACTTTATGATGTTGAGGAATGCTCATTCTATCCCTATACTTTGAAGAGTTTTAATGAGGAACAGATGCTGAATTTTGTCAAATTCTTTTTCTGCATCAATTGAGAGGACCATGTGGTTCTTCTCTCCTCTCTTGTTGATTTGTTCTATCACATGGATTGATTTGTGAACACTGAACCACCCTCACATCCCAGGGATAAATCCCACCTGGTCATGATGAATAATCTTTTGAATGTGCTGTTGGATCCTATTAGCTAGGATCTTGTTGAGAATCTTGGCACCCATATTCATCAGGGATATTGGTCTGAAATTTTCCTTTTGGATGGGGTCTTTGCCTGGTTTGGGGATCAGGGTAATGCTGGCTTCATAGAAAGAGTCTGGAAGTTTTCCTTCTGTTTCTATTTTTTGAAACAGTTTCAGGAGAATAGGTATTATTTCTTCTTTGAATGTTTGGTAGAATTCCCCAGGGAATCCATCAGCTCTTGGACTCTTGTTTTTTAGGAAGATTTTTGATCACTGCTTCAATCTCGTGACTAGATATTGGTCTATTCAGGTAGTCCATTTATACCTGTTTCAGTCTTGGAAGATTATGGGTTTCCAGGAATGCATCCATTTCTTCTAGGTTGTTTAACTTATTGGCATATAGCTGTTGATAATAATTTCTGATGATTGTTTCTATTTTCTTTGGATTAGTTGTGATCTCTCCCATTTATTCATAGTTTTGTTAATTAGGGTCCTCTCTCTTTTCTTTTGGATTAGTTTGGCCAGTGGCTTATCGATATTATTGATTCTTTCAAAAAAACAACTTCTGGATTCATTGATGTGTTTTATTGTTCTCTAGTTTCTAACTCATTGATCTCGGCTTTAATCTTGGTTATTTTCCTTCTTGTGCATGGGGTTGGCTTAATTTATTGTTGATTTTCCAGTTCTTTAAGGTGTAAAGAGAGCTGGTGTGTTTGGGATTTTTCAATTTTTTTGAGTGAGCCTTGGATGGCTATATATTTCCCCCTTAGGACTGCCTTTCCCATGTCCCATAGGTTTTGGACCAATATGTCTTCATTCTCATTGGATTCCATGAATTATTTAATTTCATCTTTGATTTCCTGGTTGATCCCAACCTTCTTGAGTAGGTTGGTCTTTAGCCTCCAAGTGTTTGAATTCCTTCCAAACTTTTTCTTGTGGTGGAGTTCCAATTTCAAAGCATTAGTTTCTGAGAATAAGCAGGGAATCATCTCAATCTTTTGGTATAGGTTGAGTCCTGATTTGTGACCCTGTATGTGGTCTATTCTGGAGAAAGTTCCATGTGTGCTCAAGAAGAATGAGTATTCTGTTGTTTTAGGGTGGAATGTTCAGTATGTATCTATGAGGTCCATTTGGCCCAATGTGTCATTCAAAGGTCTTCTTTTTTGATTTTCTGTTTCGATGATCTGTCTGTTACTGAGAGTGGTGTGTTAAGTTCTCCTACAGTTAATGTATTCATATCAATATTACTCTTTATTTTGATTAACAGTTGGCTTATGTAGTTGGCTGCTCCTACATTGGGGGCATAAATGTTTGCAATTGTTAGATCTTCTTGGAGGATAGACCCTTTAATAATGATGGAGTGTCCTTCTGTATCTCTGACTACAGTCTTCAGCTTAAAATCTAATTTATCTGATATGAGACTTGCTACCCTAGCTTTCTTTTGAGGCCCATTGGCTTGAAGATGGTTCTCCATCCCTTCACTTTCAGTCTGGATGTACCTTTAGGTTCCAAATGTGTCTCTCGTAGACAGCATATGGAAGGGTTCTATCGTTTTATCCAGTTTACCCTGTGCCTTTTTATGGGAGCATTTAGGCCGTTGACATTGAGAGTGATTATTGAAAGATAAATTTCTATTGACATCATGTTGCCTGTGAAGTCCTTGTTTCTATAGATTGTAAGTTCCTGTTCTGTGTCACTCATGGGTTCTTTCTACTTTTATAGAACTCCCTTTAATATTTCTTGTAGTGCTGGCTTGGTGATCACATACTCTTTTAATCCTTGCTGGTCTTGGAAGTTCTTTATCTCTCTATCCATTTTGAATGTCAGCCTTGCTGGATAAAGTATTCTTTGCTGTATATTCTTCTCATTTAGTGCCCTGAATATGTCTTGCCAGCCCTTTCTGGCTTGCCAGGTTTCTGTGGACAGGTCTGATTTTATTCTGATAGGTCTTCCTCTGTATGTAAGGGATCTATTTCCCCTAGCTGCCCTCAGGACCTCTTGTCTAAAATTATAATTTGCAAATTTCACAATGATGTGTCTTGCTAATTTTCTAGACTCATTGATCTGATGGGTGTCCTTTCTGCCTCTAGGATATGAATATTTGTTCCATTCCCCAGACTGGGGAAATTTTCATTCAGAATTTGGTCAGCTATATCTTCTTGTCATTTTTCCTTCTCTACTCCCTCAGGGATAATTCCTGACCTTGGAACTTTTTATAGCATCATTTATTAAGTCTGTTCTTCCCTAAGTCTGTTCTCATGGTTTCTAAACAGTTTGTTCTAGCCCTCATCCTGTCCTTTCCTCTCAACCATCTTATCCTCTAGATCACTAATTCTATCCTCTGTCTCTGTAACTCTAGCTATTAGACTATTTAGATTAGATTGGATCCCACTGATGGCATTTTTAACATCTGCCGTACTTGTTCTCAGTTCTGCCCTTAGAGATTTTATGTTGCCATTAATGTTTTCCTCCATCCCAGCCATTGCCTAGATGATTGTTACCCTGAATTCCCTTTCCAATGTACTGTTTATTCCATGTCCAATAGTTCTGAAAGAGAGGGTGCAGTCTCTGGGTTTTCCCTCTGTTGGGTGTTCTCCTTCTAGTCATTTTGATGAGAAGTGAATGAGAGGATGTATAGCTGAATATATCACCCACGATTCAGGCAGGGTGCACCCTGGAAGGTTTTGGAGCAATTGAAATTGAAAGAATAAAGATAAATAAAAGATAAAAGAGAAATACAGAGAAAAAGAAAAGAAGAAATCCCAGCCAGAATGGGCCCCCAAAATACAATTTATAAGGCATATAAACAAACATGAACAAACATAAAAACCGACAAAAGTAAATGACAAGAAATAAAAGAACCCAGCTGAAATGAACTGCAAGAATAGGATTTATATATACCAGAACAAATGCAAATACATAGAAACACTGACAGAAGGGTAAGATGGGAGGGTGGTTATAACTCCTCGATGGGGCAAGGAAGGTTATTTCGGGTCTTCCTGTGTTTATTGTTGTATTAAGCCTCTAGTTTTAATGTTAAGTAGTTTCAAAAAAATTTAAAAAGCCAAGAAATGTGAGAATGAGTGAATAAGAAAAAAAAAAGAAGGAAAGAAAGAAAAAAAACTTGTATCTATGAAATATATAGGTTTGGGGGTATTATCGGTAGCTTAATATATTGATTTCCCCTGATGTTTGGGTTTTATAGTTTTATGGGGACCCTGTGGTTATTTTCCTCTTGTTTTGGGGTTGTCTTCTAGGGGAGGGGCCTGCCGCATTGTTTTCCAGTCAATCTTGCTTGGGTTGAGTTGCCATGCCCCCCAATCAGGGGGCTGGTCTCTGTAGAAACCAATTTCTCAGACCTTTGCTCTCTGGAGGTTTTTTTCCTTTTGTACCCTTTTCGCCTTTTCAGAGGGTCCAAGCAAGGAATCTGCCCCTACACAGACCTCTGCATCACAGAGAAGCCTCAGTCTGCTCCCTTCTGGGTGGTCCAGAATCCAGTCTCCCCTCTACAATCTCTGTTCACACCGCAGCCTGCCACAGGCAGCGGGCACCCCCAGCCACCATCTTAGCTAGCCTCTGCACCCTTGCAGGACTGAAGCCAGAAGCGACATTGGCCTAAGAAATTCGCTTCTGGTGCCTGTCATTGCCAGACTGCTCTCTCGGCTCTAGACCCACCCCAGGTGTGCTCAGATTCCTACCCGAGATCGGCAGCGACACATGTTCTCGGGTGCTGGCTGGGAGCGCCCAGACCCTATGGCAGGCAGCGGGTGTCCTGTGGATCTAGAGACCACCAGCCAGGGCTTCCACCTGGTCTTTTAGGAGCTTTTAGGAATGCACCCAGTCCACAGAGTGCTGCACACGGAGAAAAGCTGCAGGCTCATGGACCACACCAGGCTCTTTAAGGCACTTGCAGGAGTGCATCCCACCCATGAAATGGTGCCAGGAGTGGAAAGCTGCAGGTTCATGAACCACGGGCTGGACTCACTGCCAGTCTCTCTTTGCCTCGGGTGATGTCCTTCCTGGGAACATGGGCTTAGGCCTGTGCCCATGACCACCTACTCCACTAGTTGCTCCTTAATATCTGCTCTTTTTAAGTGTTTTTAACCAGACTCTAAGTTAATGCTGGTCCCCAACCACAGGGCACTTTCCTTTGGGGTATTATTTTCCTTGGGTTGCTTCTGGTGGCTCCCTCCCCCCTTTCATTTATCCTCTGATATAGGTCCAAGTGTTTCCACTCCACTTTACCTCTCCACTGTTGCTTTCTGCTCCTGTAGAGATCCAGAAGTGAATAATCTTACTTCTCAAGCTGATTTCATGGGTGTTCAGTGTGTTCTGGTAGATATTCGGCTCACTTTAGGAGACCAGTTGTAACAGAGCCTCCTAATTCTCCACCATCTTGCCAAGAAAAAACAGTAATAAGGCTCTTAGAATGAAATTATGTGGAGTAGAGAGGCATGATGAAGGGGTTGATTTCAGTACAGCTCATGGTTGATCCTGAAAGCTCTTCCAGATCCCATCCCCCAAAAAGTGGCTGTTTTTAAGAGACTATTGAGCTGGTAATACATATAAGAGTAAGGTAGATTGTCTTTGGTTTCATGTTTTACTTTCTACGCTGTATTACAAAAATATTTTCTAAGCACTGCTATAAAAAGATGACTGTTGTAAAAAAATTCATTCAGTTTTTCCAGTGGCCTCTCTTTACTCTTGATTTTCTAATTAGTCCCCTCTTAAATGCCTTTTCTGTTATCATTATGCTAGTTTTCTCTTCCATAGTTAGTGTACCTCAGGCAAAGCCTCCTTTAGCTAAGGGTCTGCATGGGATTTGAATAGCTCTCCCACATCACTTTCATCAACATCACCAAATTTTCCTTCATTCTCAAGACCTACAATTTTACTTTGAACTGCTTATACTTTGTAGTCAGAGGTTTACAGCAGCCAATGAGGAGCAGGAAACTGAGTGGAGAAATGTCTACCCATGGCAGACAGGGTAGAGGTAGACATGTCAAAATAAGGAGGGATGTGCAGTCATGAGTAATTTTATAAGGACCAGAATATCATCATATTATGGCTTTTCAAATGATAAATTATCAGATAGCAGTGACTCCTCCCCTTACACCAAAGGAGACCTGTTCCTAATGGAACATGTAGAGTTTTATGTCAATATTTTTTTTCAAACACTGTCTTTATATTTGTCCCTGAGGCAGATGAAGCTGGTCATATCAGTGTCATTATGAAGTACTCACATAATGCTTGGCACAATGTATGTGCTCAAACTTGCTATCATTTTTATGCATGCCTTGTCTGAATTCAGGAATGCAAAGTTGGTCTGGAGGGAACCTGGTAAGAGATTGCATTGGCTGCACTTACCCACTCCCAGCCTGTGAATTAACCCTGCCTAGATCAGAGCCCCTTCCTCTGCTCATCCAAGGGTCCCAAGAGGGCCCTGGCTGAGAACCTTGCCATCTCATTTGTTTCTCTAATGTATGTCCCATTGGACACACATGTCAATTCTGCAGCATATGGATGTGCCTGTGCTTCATGCCTGTCTGTTCTTTAGTTAGTAATTAAGTATGCACAGCTACAGATATGTCACGGAAAGATATCATCCAAGCCCTGACAAAGAACCAAAATTATTCATATAATTTATCATCCCAGCCATCCTGAATGCTAACGAGAACACTCCTTGTTTAGAATTGTCAGGAAGTGTTTGCACCCATGTCCCATCAGGGAGCATTTCCTCTACCAGAAAATGCTGTTTATACCAACCACAAACACTCTTGGGCTTTCTTCTTTTATGATCTCCTTGGCCCTCCAGAAACAAAATGCAATAAAACAAGCGTTTCTTCCCTCCCCCTTTTCTCTGATGAGCTTTCCGGGGGGCTTTGAGGTTTTCTGTGATTTTATTTTATTTTATTTTTTATTTGTTTTGTTTGGGGTGTTTGTTTTAGAGCAGGGAGGTTGTTGTTAGCTTGTATGTTAAAACCTTTTAAAGATCTGCTGGCCCTTCCTCCCAACATCAGACTCCAGGGTTAGGTGCTTGGATTCAAGTTTCTTTTCTGCTAGAATGAAATACCAAAGCAGTGTAGGAATCACTGGCCATTTGGGTCAGGCCCACTTAAGAATGTCCCTGCTTTACAGAACTAGCTCTCTTGGAATGTAAGTCAGACACTGAGACACATTCCCAAGTTTTAATTTTTGGAGGGAGAAGGGGTGGATTTAGGAGACCAGAGAGTCTATGTTCTGTCACTGGAATAGAAGAGAATCGGCAATGCAATGGAATATACTGGAAGGGAAAGATATACCTCACCCCCCAGGAAAAGATTTTAATTTCCCAGATTTCCTTCCATCCTTATGGACTGATAATGTCCATAAGGTTTTTTAACCTTATGGTTAAAAAAAAAATTTAAAAAGAGGAGGAAAACTCTCTATTGCCTTGTGGGTTCCCCAAGCCAGCTATAAATCTGCTTCTAACACTAGCTTTTAATCCGTAAAGATATATAGGATTTTAATGCAGTGTTTTGTCACCATATTCAATTTTCATAAATTAGTCCTCAAGTTGTTGCATTGATTGGAAAATGCGTTAAACACAAATCCATCTAATTATCCCTGGTTGAGAGGTTTGGTTAGACTCCATCAAGACAGCTGTGGTCAGAGAGGTCTGATGCTGCAATCTGCAGCAGCCAGCTCAGGTGGGTTATAGCCCCCAGCACCAAATGTGAGTGGGACACGGGGGCCTGGGTGAGCTCAAGAAAAGTTACCTTGGGAAGTGTTCCAGAACCTCTGCAGGAGACTAGAACTGAGTGCTCACATGGGAAGCAGTTGTCTCCCTGTAGGTCTGTATCATTAGAATTGGTTGGCTTTCTTCACATTTTAAACCACCAGAAGATAAAGCTTATGTGGGAAGAATGTGCTTGACTAGCTTTCACACCAAATTTATCAGACTTTGGCTTTCAGAGATTCCCTATTCATACCAACTCATCAATCCACTCAGCTCTCTCAGGAGGTAACTTCACTGAAGAGATGCAGAGGCCAAGATGGAAGTCTGTCTCCATCTGTCATCTTGCCCACTTACACACCTCGAGACAATGGCCTTACAGCCTTATAGCCATAACCTCCTTCAAAACCTACATCAAACTGGCTGGATGATTCTGTGGCTTCAGTTACTTCTGGAATCCTCAAAAAGAACCCTACTTTCTCACAGGATATCTTGAGACATAGGAAGCTCTGCATTCATTAAGGGACACCTGTTAAATCAACACATAAGATAGTAGAGATGCAGGATCCACCATACAAAGAGCTATTTAAAGGCTGTCATGGAAGTCCTCTTCAGAGGAAGGGCATATGTGTGGGAGTTGCTAACGGGGAGAAAAGTGATAGGTTTTACTAATAGAAAAAATATGGAAAAATAGTTTTTTGAACAGACTGGATTATTTTTTCCCAAGGGAAAGTAATAAGACTAGATAATTCTATATATCTTTATTTATAAAAGTCAGGTTACAAACTTCTCATCAATAGACGTCATAAAACAGGTGAAAACACAAAGTCACCAAGTAGGAGAAGATATTTTCATACACATAACTGACATAGGGTGATTATCCAATAAAAATAGATATGCCTTAAAAATAAACAGGAAAAGGGGTGCCTTGGTGGCTCAGTCAGTTAGGTGGTTGCCTTTGGCTCAGGTCATATTCCTACAATCCTGGGATCGAGCCCCAGATAAGGCTCCCTGCTCGACGGAAAGTCTATTCTCCCTCTCTCTCTGCCTAATGCTCTGCCTACTTGTGATCTCTCTCTAACTCCCTGTCAAACAAATAAATAAAATCTTTAAAATAATTAAACAGGAAAACATGGGCAAATGACATGACCAGTCAATTCCATAGAATAAAAACATGAATGGCCCATAAACATAAAAAAAAGTGCTTAACTATTTGGGAAGCTGAGAAAATATAATGAAAGGCAATTTTATTCCTACAAGACAGGCAAAAATGGAGAAGTCAGACAATTCCTAGCGCAGGTAAGAAAGCAAAAGAACAGAAATCCTTTTGCATGGATGATGGAGTAGTGCATTGATTCAACCATCTTGGAAAGCCATTTGTTATTACCTAATCACTTAAATGTGCATTTACTCAAGCCTAGCACTTTCACTCTTAAATAAATACCCTAGAAAGGTGGTTCCTAACATGCTCATTACCACACCCCAGGAAGAGTTTGGAAACGTGTGGATGTCAGAAAGAGTGGGGTCACACTGGCATTTAGTAGGTGCGGCAATGAACACTAGGTGTCCTATAGTTTCTGGCACAGTCCCACACGAAGGTGAATTAGCCTGCATCCCATGTGACTACCTAATTTATACAAGTGAGCATCTGTTCATACTTGGTTAATCCTGAAACCCTACTTCACCTTTGTTTTCCATATAAAAAACTTGTTGTTTTCATGACTTAACATAATGCATTTTCTAGGAATGTATACCTTCTAAATTGAAGGAAGACTGTGCTTTCCATTGATGTTGTTTGGAACTTTGCCCAGAATTGGCCAACATTTCAGAAAATGTTGTATCTCTGTTGGGAACTTTGCACATAGTATTTGGGTCACCAATTCAAAACACCTATGTCCATTTGCATTTGTAGCTGGAAAAATCGTGGTGAATCTACATACAGGTACAAGCATCTGACATCATTATTCTTGCTCCTGGTGTAATTGTTACCCAAAATTTAAATATTGGTACAGCCATCTTTTGTTACAAATTGCTATGCTTTATTTCTTTGCCATATTACAGTTAGAACATTAGATTGATTTCTTAAAATTCCATACTACAGAATGTTATAGTAGAGGATCCAAAAAATTCATTTCAAAACAATAAAAAGAACATCACAAAATATTTATCATGGGGGGGCAGTGGTGTTGAGAACCACTGCCCTAACAAGGGCATTTGCATATGTACCCCAGAAGCTATGTATAAAAAGGCTCATGGCAGCATGATGTAAACAAAGCAAACAACCAAAAACAATCCAAATCTCCCCTAAGAGCAAACTAGATAAATTGCATGCATAAATGCATTTTGTGGAATACTATATCATAGTGGAAATAAATGAGCCAAGGTCATATTCATGAATGTAGGTGAATTTTTTAAAAATATGGAGCAAAAACAACAAATCACATATGTATATACAGTAGAAACATCTAAATTTCAAAAATGGGTATAACTAGAATTTTATTTAGGAATGTGTGTAACGTGATAAAGCTATAAAGAAAAGTAAAGAATGGTAAACACAAACTTCAGGGTAATGGTTACCTCTGTGGTGAAGAAGGGAGGGGATGAGTTTGGGGAGAAGCATACATGGTTATGGTCTGTTTCTTAAACTGGGTGGTGGATACATGGCTTCTCATTTTATTACTGAAACAGTAAATATATTATATACACCTTAAGATAGAATAACTTTTTTAAAGTTATTTTTAAAGTTTAAAAACTTTTAAAAATCAGAATCTTCCACCTAATCAGCCCAAATGTTTAGCTGATTGGACCTATTTTAAAGTTCATCTTCACTTGCACTGAGGATTGACAGATAAGACAGCCAGATCTCTGGGTTCAGGGCACACTCCCTGTACTCACTAGGTCTGACACCTGTCTTGGGACAGTTGATCAATAGACAATGATGTTGATGTTGGCATGAGGTGTCCTGCAGCCTCCCAAAGTGCCTGCCCCATGCCAGGACTCCACAAGAAGCCAGAAAAGAGGGATTCTCAGCAGCCAGAGGAGAAAAGTGTTTGCCATTAGCCAGGAGAATGCACTTACCTCTCAGGGGAAGTCTGGCAGAGCTACTTGGCCCTGACTGATTGATTCTCTCCCTCTGGCAGGTCACCTATCCACCTGCATTGCTTCTATTAGAGAGCTCAGGGCAACCAATCATGTGCTCAAGCTGTCAGATTTTTATAATAACACCTGGAATCTCCACCAACCCCTAAGGCTGCAGGACTGAAGCAAGGTTTGGCAAAGCAGGTACCATTTTATCTGAGGAATTTAGATGAAATGGGAAAGTGGATAGCTATACACCCAGAATGAAAACAGCAGTGCCTTCTATGGGACAGCAACTTGATGGGTTCTAGAATGTCACAGGGATGACAAGACAATCCTTGCCCTAAGAACTCATGCTCTACCTGTGCTCAGACACCCTAGTGTGCTACCAGCTCCTTGAGGGCAGGCATGGTCTCTGGTGTCATGCCTGGAAAACTAAAGTCTGGTAATTTAACTGAAGAAAAGCAAGTGCAAGAGAAATGTAGGAGATAGATTTAATAAATGACAAATTAACAGCTTAACTACTGAAAGCAGAACCAAGAGTTCACATTAGATTAGATAGGCTCCCAGAGTTTTCTTGGCAGAAATGATACTTGTACATGTGTTAGATGGATGCAGAGGGAAGGAGCCAGGAGATTGGGACATCCTGGGATGTGGGAATGGTGAAACCAAGACTCTGAGATGGCCAAGCACAAAGAGCTATCACATGCCAAGGCAGAAGTCTGCTTTGGTGGCAGCAGTGGTAACAGTAGTAGATAAATACTGGTCAACCAAAGCCAAGTAACGGGCAACTTGAATGCCACACTAAGGGTGTTGGGTGTCCTACTGCAGTCACCCAGGAATTGCACCAGGTGTTCTCACTGCCTGAGCTCAGATTTCAGCTGCATTTGTCGGGAATAGCTCTCCTGCACATGGCCAGAACCACACACACCCCCAGCACCTGCTGAGTTTCTACACTTTTCTGTACCCTCCCCCAGCCTTTTCCCAAATTCCCTCAACTGCTCTCAGGGAAGCCCAGAGTACAACCAAGTTCACAAAAGCCAGTAAACACATATGTCCAAGACCCCATGCTTCATAAAGGCACATGTCTTAGGCACATAGCAGATGAGTTTTTAGGGGAGCTTCCATAAGATCAAGCCTCCATTGCCCACAGTGGTAAGAGCCCCAGAATTCATTGTGGATTGGATTTCCTCTCTTCTGTTTCACTGGCCTGCTCTGTCATTCTTGCCTCCCAACTCTACTTCTCAGAGCCTTAGGTCTAACCATGCTTTCAGGGAAACCCAACGTAACACAAGACTCTGGGACAAATATGAGGAAAGTAGGCTCTGACTGGAGCCAATATCAATGACTCTGGCTGCCTATGAGGGCCAGGGTCTCCAAAGTGATGTGAAGTTAACAGAATGGGAATGTGGTCAGGGGTCAGAGAGAGACAGACAGAGAGACAGAGACAGACACAAACAGAGACAGACAAAGAGAGAGGCAGAGATAAGAAAAAATAAAACAGGCAGAGAGCCATCAGTGCAAGCTAGAGTTTAGGATCTTCCTGAAGGACTGAGTAGGAATGTGGCCCTGGAGAAGAAGCCTATCCTGGGAGAAAAGAGATGGGATTTGGGTCAGTTTATTGCAGGGTGGAGGTACTGGTTCTGCCTGCATGTGGTTCAAGCCCTCAGAGACTCCCCCATTCTGTCTTTTGCCCTATGTCTGTTTCATCTTTTCCCCTGACAGCAGCAGGTGACAGAGAGGCAAAGGCAGCCCTTTCTCAGTTCAGTGTGTGGGGCACAGTAGCACTGGACAAAAGGGGTGAACAACTCTCTGTTTCCAGCACCTGGGACGACAACTTCATGGCCACATAAATTATTCACATCTCAGTCAACACAAGCACATTTACAGGAGACAGAATATTACAAAATATTAATATTAATGTTTAATCTAGAGAGAGTCAGCCTAGAACAGAATACCAGATATGAATGGCCTAACACATGTCCTGCCACAGAGCAGGCCCACCAGGAGCATCTGTGGACAGGAAATCTAAAAGGAATCACTAAGGACAATCATTGTGGTCCATCCCATTTCCCTCTGTCCATGATTTCACACCCTGACTCCACCTTGGTTAGGCCCCAAGCCTCGGTTTCCTTTTCTATAAGATGGGGATGATCCAGAAAGTTGCTATAGGCATTTAATGAGGGATGCACGTAACACATCCAGCCCAAGTCCTGCACACAGGTATGCTCTCCAGATGTTGGCTATCTTGGCAGCCCAGGTGGTGGCCACATCCTTGCTTTCATTTTCTGCTTTTCTCAGCTATAGACATCTGCACTGCAACTTTTCCTTAACTTAATCTCTGCCTCTCTAAAACTTTTTTAGACGCCAAATCAGACTGGCCTCTCCTCCTCTGAGCTCTTCTATGACATGGGGTTGCAACTTTGTAAATGTCACTTAGTCCCATAGGCCTTCTCTGATTAGCCTAGAGTAACTCACTATCCCTTCCTGAGGTATTTTCCTTGTGGTGACTGACTATTCCCACTCCTGGTGCTAGACTGTGATGGGAGGCAGCAACCATGTGTTCTCTGTCCCAGTTCTGGATCCCAGAAACAGATCCAAGACCTGAGCCTGGAGCAGGTGGTCTATGTGGGAGGTGATGCTCAGAAGCAAGAGGGGGAGTGGAGAATACAGACAAGGAAGGATGGGCAGGTTATTTCTGTGGCCCCAGGGCTCCAGATGCTCAGAGAGAGGCTGGTGGAACTTGCTTTGGCGTTGTCCCACTCAGGAGGCTAGGAATTTGGCATTTATCCAGCTCTACCTCCGAAGTCTGGGCTTGTGGGCAGCTGTCCCTCCATTGGAGGTGACATGTCCTGATTCCCCTCCTTGCCCACTCTCCATAGATCTTCTCATGTCTCTTGAGGTGTACAACACTATTGTGTCATTGATGTCCCTGATCTCAGCCTGTGGCCACCTTCCAGTCACCCACACAACTATGGAGTGGCTCCTGAGGTTAAGCCTAGCATGTGAGGCTGGGGAGACAGATAATCATACTCAGAGATATTTCCCCAAGAAGCACATCATCCTGTACCATTGATGGGCTCCAAAGAAAGAAACTATAATGTGACAAGTGCTGGAAGAAGTCAAGATGAATGAATGTTCTATGGATGACTAGGATCTGGGGGTGGATGAGGCAGGCAGGCACTTGGCTTAGGTCTGAGATCATATAAAGAAAGAGGAGGAGGAAGAGGAGGATGGAGAGGAGGCTTAGGAGGGGAATCGAGAAGGGGGATGGGGAGGAAAACAGCACAGTAAAGGCTCAGGTAAGAGGGAACAGAGTCTACTCAAGCACAGCAAGAGATCTGGCAGCTTCTGGGAGGGGGATCAGGAGGGAGGCAGCTAGGTATGTGGGGGCTCTGCCCACAACTGGGTACTTAGAGTCCACTCTGTAGTTGCCTACAAGCCACTGAAGGATTTTAGCTAGTAGGCAATGGATATAAGCAGATGCATATTTTAGGGAGTTGTTCTCTTTGGCAGCCTTGTGGAGGGAAGATAAGAGAATGTTGGCAGGTACAGGAGACCACAGCCTCAGCCAGGAAGAGCTGATCCCAACTGTAACAATGTTGGAGAGGGGTGGAGAGGGTCAGATGTGGACAATCAGGTGCACAGTTCTGGGCTGAGAGGACAATTGTGGGGAGAGATAGGATGAGTAAAGTAGAGGGGGGAACAGCCAAGCAAGGACAAAAAATGGGACAGCCCAGATGTGGGGGAAACCTCTGGTTTACTCTTGTCTGAGTGATGAAATATTGAAATTGAGGGTGTTTTGAAACCTTGACAGCAATATGACAGAGTAACAGAGTATGACTGTTCAATCTTTTAATAATAAAAATCTTGGGCATGTATATTGCATGTTTTTTTTTAAATTTCATTTTTCTCATAACTTACTTTTTACTGAATTTTACAAACGTATTGGTCTGCGACGGATCGGGGAATAAATAAAACCTGGCCTTTCACTGCTGCTGAGTTGGGAAGCTGTGGTCATAGGATTTCCCCCATCAGATTCTGCTGCGAAAACCAAGCTCTTCTTCATCCCAGAATTTGGTTTTCATTTATTTATTATTTTCTCTTTATGCCAAAAAAGTTCCTCACCTCACCTGAAACAAGCAAGCAAAGCAGAATGCCCCCACCAACTCCGATCCCCAGAATTTCTCTAGCCCCACATTAGCTCAGACATTCTGCAAAAGGCCTCCCTCTCTAGCTTTTGCTCAAAGCAGGTGCTGCTTAATCTCCACAATGGCATTGATGTGGATGGCTGTACACAGTCCTGAAACCAAGCCAGCATGGAGGGACAGTGCCGTGATGGGGATCTGGTGGCTGCCAAGGTCCGCTGTTGGCAGCTGAGCTCGCTAGAGGTCATTAACGTGGATCAGCCACTAATGGACTTTCTGTGCCGGCTGTGTTGTCCCCAGCACTATTTTTAACTTATTCTGAACTTGAATTATCCAAATGTATTTTGATTTGTTTGTGAGTATGGACATAAACAAACCCTTTAGTGCTGTTTCTGTGCAACTTCTCAGGTGTTCAGAAACCTACTCTTTATTCTCTTCACTGAAAGAGCAGTCCCATAACTTACCAAGATGGGACTGAGGGCCACCAAACTACACCTCACTACCAAAGGGGGACCCCCACGTGGGCTTATTCCAAATGGCAGCAACCAAAGCAGTGACCATTTTCCTGGCAGAGGTTCGGAATGGCTATCTCCCATCCCCGCCCAAAGAGCACTTGAACCCAGTGATCACTTGCTGAATACATACTGTGTGCAGGCCCTTAGGGAGCACAGGTCAAGGCATTGGTCCCGTCCCAAACATCCCAGAGTGAAGTGCAGTCATTGAGTGAACACATGGTGTAACCGGGAGTCACACATTGATGGCCCAGGAGTCACACACGCCAGATTGGGCCTGCAGATGTGTTTGCTTTACCTGAACACATTTTTTAAATTGGGAAACTGTACATAAAAGTCCATATTTACAAATTTCCTTGAAAAACTGAAGCACTGGGAAGTACCAATGTGCCAACTGCATGGTGACATTGTCTGGGGCAGAAAAACTGAGGCATCCTGCTGTGTGTCTGTGTAGGGGGGTAGTATTTAAGGGATTTAGGAAAAGGGAACCTCCCTGACTCTGATTCTAATCCAGAAAGCAAAGCCTGGAAACAATGTCAGCACTAAGACCGGGAAACTTGAGTGAGTGGTTTAAAAAGGATTAGAAGTTGGAATTAAGCTAATAGACTCAAGTTTCCTGGAGGGAATAGGTTTTGCAGAAGCACCTAAAGAAACAGCACAGCCCAGAGTGAGGCCCACCTGGTCTATCCTCAGCACCAGCAGCTTATGTAGGGGCTGTGGCTCTGCTCCGAACTCAGTTGCCTACATATTCATCCATCAAGTGTATAGTCAGTACCTGAGAGTCAGTAGGTGCTACCCTAGGGATACTTGTAGAGAGCAAAGTAGACACAGGCCTTGTCCTCAAAGAGCTCATGAACTAGCCAGGGGAATGGGAAGGTTTTAATATTGGGGTCTAGGAGAGCCCTTGGTGGAGCATCAAATTCCAGGGGGCAAAACTGCTCAGTTAGAGACCATGAGAACATCACCAGCCACTTGCTTTGTGGCAAGCAGTCTCTGAAATGGACAACAGTGATCCCCTCCTCCCCCTGTTTCCATGTCTGTTCAGTCTGCTGCCCTTGGGGCTGGGCAGGACCTGTAACCCGCTTCTAACCAAAAGGACACAGCAAAGGTAAAGACGGTGAGATGTCACTTCAGTGGTTAGGTTACAAAAGATTGACTTCTTGCTGGTAGAGTCTTTCTATTCTCTTCTTGGCTTGCATGCTTTGATGAAGTGAGCTGGCATGCTGCAAATGTTCATGCCAGAAGGAAATGAGGGTGCCTTTGGCCAACAGCCAGCTAAGAGCTACAATCTTCAGTCCAACAGCTCTCAAAGAACTTAATTCTGCCAACAACATCCCCAGTCAAGCCTTCATATGAGACTCCAGCTGACACGTTGATTTCAGCTTCATTAGTGACCCTGTAGCCATGGATTCAGAGCAGGCTTGCTTTGATTCACAGCCCAGAGCAACAGGGAGATAATAAATGTGTGTTGTTTTAAGCTGCCAAGTTTGAAGCAATTTGTTATGCAGCAGTAGATAACTAATACATATCTGGATTTATGTCTCCTAGTTTGAGGATGGCAAGTGATTTATAAATGCATTCACCAGGCAGCATATGGCTTGAATACACATGTTAAGTCCCTGGCTATTGATGGAATGGTGCTCCAAAGGTAATAAAGACGGAGAAATGGCAGGTGGCAGTGCCGGCAACAGATGCTTGAAGCCACAGCTGTCTCTTTTCCAGTGGCCAGGGTTCCTTACATGAGCAGTTGCCTACATTACTCAAGTCTAGAGGCCAGGGATTCTGGCCATGCTTCTCACCTTGCCAGGTCCCCAGCACAGCACAGGCCCAGGTGTATTCTCAATTTCTTCCTTAGTATTCTGTTCATCCAGGATTTGAGCCAGGCCTGGAGACATGGAAGGAGTAGAATCTAGCCTGTGTCTGGGAGGGTTTTGGCTGGCAGAGAAGCTCATGGGTGATGGGCATCAAGTACAGGGCTGTGGCCTGGCCTTGCTGCTGCTAAGGACCTACCTAGGTCACTCAGACCTGGACACTATCTCGAAGAGGCAAAATGAGGGACAGAGCCAGCCTGGAATGTAAAGAAGCAGTGATTCAAACTAAGAGACTCCTTATTTCAGAAATCTCTGCAGACCAGATGTCAAGATTAGCCCAATAGCTCAGCATTCCTCAGGATAAGCATGGCCTGAATTCTCTTTTAAGTGTAAATCCCCAGGAGAAAGAGTACTTTATGTCC
>CM052803.1:17403605-17417921 GCA_028533885.1 Nasua narica | reverse complement strand
TCCTGAAGAAATCCCCCAACAAAAGCAAGCCATTGGCTTGGGCTCTGGTGGTATCAGGCAAAATGAAAGTGTGTAGACAGATTCAAGCGGGGGGGGGGGGGGGGGGTGGTGGGGAAGAATTCCCAGGACTCAGTGATTTATTGCATATGGGAGGGACACCCTAAGATGAATCCTGGATTTTTATCCTGACCACCTGGCAAATGGTGAATTCAGACTCTGCAAAGAGGAGTTACCCAGGACAGGAGTCGGAAAAGAAGTCTCTTTTCCATTTTCAGCATGTCCACTCTACAGTGGCGGAGAAATGATGTCTGATGGAGACTGTTGGCTCGAGGGGCCTGAAGCTCCAGGTCATTTGGATGTTGTTGGCACATCGAGGACATTTGAGGGAGTGGGAGTGGAGAAAACAGTGTGGAGAAAGTGTGCTGAGCAATGACTAGTGTAAATGGAGCTGCATGCTGTTTCTCCTAGCCATTCTCAATTGAGAAGAAATACTTCTCGATCAAGAAGAAAAACTTCTTGATATTTATTCCAAAGAAATCATCAGAAATAAGCAAAGAGGTATAACTAAGGATAATCACAGCAGCATTTATGCTTCAGAAAAGGAACGGAAGTGTTCAAGAAGGGTAATGTCCAATTTTGTTCCAAAGCATGGAGTACTTTATAGCCATAACTCCATAAAAATAGTAATGGGGTGGAATGCTTGATATTTGATATAGACAGATGTTCACGCTAAATTGCTGAGAGGAGTAATCCAGCCTCAGAAACATACAGGAGAGTGTCATTTCTGTGTAGGCATGCACACATACCATCCCATAGAAAACATACTGGAAGGTCCCTCTGAAATGTACAAGGATTCTACTTGACCAAACTCTTCAAAAGCTCCTCTGAGCACTCTTCTCTACTAGGCCTTAACCTTGGCCTATGAAGATTTGAGCAAACACTAGCACAGTGTTGACAAGCTCAGGGCCGCATCCCGAGGGGGAACCTAGCCCTCCTTAAAGAACCTGCCTGAGAAAAGCCTGCCAAGAGAATTTACTATTCCTTCCAGCCAACCTAAAGTTTCCCCAGCCTCTGTGTGTGTGTTGGTGGGGGCTGACCTCCATAAGTGCCTGTTAGCAAACCCAGATGGCCTAATCACATTGGCTGACCCCTCTTTCCTGCTTGTTGTAATTTTTCACCTGACTCTGCTCAGCCCCACTCACCCCTCCTATACCTTCATGCTTCCTTTAAGACACCTAACTACCTCTACAAATCAAGTTCAGTTCACCTGGGACTTTCCCTCTATTATGATGGTATATTACTGACTAAAATCTATTTTTACCAGCTTGACTGGTGTCCAGATTTGTTTGTAAATGGTGATGATCTTTGGATGGTGAATTGAAAGATGATTTGGGTTTTTCTATTTTGTTCTTTCCTGTAATTTTCTCTACATTGGCTCTGAGCTGCTTTTGTGACTGGAAAATATGTTCTGTTTAAAATCTTCCTTTGGTTCACTAGACATCCTAAGATCAGAGCTGAGAATGGTTGTTTTAATATCTCCCTCCCTGTCTTTCCCTTAGGTAAATGAGCCTCCACAGAAATCCCACAGAAAAGCTCCCTGCTTTACACCATGTTGCCAGTTTTGCCCTCGGCACTCTGCATAAACACTATTCTGCTGCATTAGGTTGTAGCCGTTAGCAAGGCAAATAGGTACTGGCTTCTTTTTTCAGTCTGCAGTCCTTATAATGGGTAACTCTGCTTTAAGAACTCAAAATTATGGTCTTCTCATAGCCTACGTAAATGCTCAAGAAAGCCATACCATGCAGAGAGCTGTGAAATGTTCCTGACAATGTGATAAAGTCTCACACACAGCTTCCTGAAGTGCATGCTCACTAACAGGCAGCCCTTCCTACCCGAGGGTCTCAACAATGTGGGAAAGCAAAGCCTCTTCAGTACAACACACAGGAGCACCAGGCAGTCATTCAGGCTGGTTTCCTTTCTCACTAGAAAGCTAGGGTCTTTTCTGAAGTCCAAAAACATCGAGTTACAAATCAGAAATTGCTTGAAGCATTCTATGGCTTAATGGTCCTAGCATCCAGACTGAAATTTTCTGAACTCTCAAGCCAAAGATCCTGCAGACCATTCACCCTACCCCATTGCCACACATCACCATTGGCAAGCATGGTGTTTAGTATAAACACAATAAAATTCTTGTTTGCCTACAAAGCATCCTACCAGAAGTCATCCATCTTGGACTCACTTCACAGATCCCATTCTGCTGGCCATGCAGATGGTGCAAAAACCATCTGTAAGCATGATGAGCTGGTCTGGTTTCATATGGATGTGTGGTCCATGGCTCTAATGCAGCCTGCAGGGGCACCAGACCCTATTTAAATGTTGAGTGTTTTTTTCTTACGGAAAGTTGACCTTTGGGACCTGTCTGGCTCTGTTGATAGACCATGCAACTTTTGATCTCAGGTGCTGTGAGTTCAAGCCCCATATTGGGCACGGAGCCTACTAAATATAAACAAACAAACAAACATACATATAAATAAATAAATAGATTTTGTTGCGTTTCTGCCAGATTTTAAACACTTAGAGATTCCATAGAAATAATTAAGATATGAGTTTCCTTGAAAAATATTCAGAGGACTTGACACCAAGCCCTTTAGCACCTGGCATCTCTTTTAAACAGCGTGTGTTCCCAGTTTACCACTGCCTGCCTGGGTCGGCTTCACTCCTGAATCATGCCTGTCTGGCTTTGGGAAGTATCACAATAATTCCTCCCCCACTTCCCCACACATAACCAAATGGGGAAACAGGAAAAAAAAGATGTCTTTTATTCCCTTTGCTTTTTTCCTCTGGGGTCTCAGCAAATTGGTGGAAGTCTCAAAGTACAGGCTTCTAGAAGCACAGCACATGCCCTCCTATAACTGAGCAGTTAGGTTAGGGAGGAGCACACGGACGACCCAACCTGCTATCACCATGAAAATTTCACTCCACCTTTGTCCTAGGATGTCTCAGCCCTGGGGTGTAAGTAGAAGCCCATGGTAGCAGCAAGAAGAGTAAGGAGAGCCCTATCTGTGTCTAATGACTATTTCTTCTCCAGACCATAGAGAATGTAAGTGTGAATGAAAACATTATTCAAGTGAAATGACTCCTGAAGTGATTTACATAGATCAACTATTAGATCAGATTCCCTTATTTAATACAACCTGGCCAGAATAATTGGGACTATTTGGATCTTCTGAGCATGGATAATGATACCTCACTGATACCTCTGAAGTTAACAAAGTAAGTGCCATCTTTTGGGGGGTCCAAGCCAGCTCTGGGATACCAAACAAGATCATTTGGCTGGCTTTTGCTTAGAGGAGAGAAATGTGTCTTGCCCCATGAGGCAGAAAGTCCCCAGGTTCACCTGGGGTGCAAGAATTGCTGGTCCTTTAAATGAGATCACTACCCTAGATAAGCCATCCCAAGCAGGGAGCATGCTGTGTGAAGAGCAGGTCTGCAACAAAACAGTGAAGTCCCCTTGTGTTCATACCATCATCCTCCTTCACAGTGTCCCACTCATTATAGTGTCCCAGCCTCTTGGGGCCTGGTTCTCATTAGCCTGCTGGCTAATCAGAGCTAACATGGTGGGATACAATGCAAAGAAAATAGCAAGCACTGGGTGTGGTGCATGAACAATCAATCTTGTAACACTGAAAAATTAAAATAAACAAATTTGGGGAGGAAAAAAAAAAGAAAATAGCAAGCCAGAACTTTAGAGAAGTCAGGAATCCAGACTTTTAAATGAAATGCCAATTTGTAAATGTGGGTTACCCATGCAATTTGTTAGAAGGTAGAGGAAAAATAGGGCAGTTCTCCTCCTAACACACATGGGTCAAGGCATCCTCTCAAATATTTCTAAGAAAGTCTAGTGAACAAATCTTCCCTCCTCATTTCTTGGAAGCATCCTTGCCTCCAAATAAAGTCTGTCCCTGATTGTTTAAGCTCTTAAAATTCCCTGGCACCCCTGTGAGATAAGTATTCTCCACTGTGCCATAGACCTCATGGTCCTTCTTTGTTCATAGCTGACCCACTTCACTTTATATTGTACCACTTGCACTTGGCTTGTGTTGATATTTGCTTTTTTTAATTAAAAAAAATTTTTCATTATGTTCAGTTAACCAACATATCGTACATCATAAGTTTTTGTTGTAGTGTTCAACGATTCATGAGTTGCCTATAACACCCAGTGCTGCATTGATATTTGAACTTGCAACCTCTGAACTAGACCATCTGCATGGAGTGCCTTGGATAGGTTCATGGTTTTACCCACAAGTGGCCTGAAGCCAGCTCTGAAGGACATTCTGTAAGACCACAGCTATATTGTGGATAGACCTGTTTCTTAGGCAGGTCTTCAGTCCAGAAGCTCCCACCTCCCTGTTTTATCTCATTGTGGGCACTGTTTCTGCTTATTCTCCACTAATAGACCTTTGGCCCTTTGAAGCCAGTTCTCTGGCTACTCTACTGAGAATTCATTTCTCCCCTTTGGAAGTTTCTTGATGCACATGAACAACTGATTCTGAAGAAAGACAAATGCTTGGAGTCAGACAGGTGTCCTTCTGATCTCTTACGATTAGTGGAAATGATTTTCAAGTCACTTTCACCTTGAAAAGTGGGAACCAGAGTGTTCTGGTGTGGGAAGAAAAAAGTGTGGGAACCAGAGCCATGCTGTAATCCACTGCCCCCCCACAGCCAACAAGCCGGCGCAGGGTAAGTTAGGGGCCCACCAAAGAGAACTTCATTTGGAATTATAAACAGGGTTTCAAAGAGTAATCTGGCCTGGGCTGCTTATGCCTCTGACTACGCCGTGGTATAAACAGGGATAATAATATGTCCTTTAGAGTGCCATAGTGAGCTTTAGATGGGGTAACATCTGTAAAGCTCTTAGTGTTCAATAAACAACATCTGCATCTGTTGTGGTTGCTCTTGTTATCTTTATATCAGTCAAGGTTCTTTAATTGCAAGCAATAGAAATCAACTCTGGTTGTTAACTTAAGCAAAAGTAAAATTTAATGGGAAAATCTTAGAGAGCTCACCAAATCAAAGGCCATCCGGACAAATAGGCATAAAAGAAACAGGAACAGTGGCCACTCCAGGGACATAGGCAGATCGAGCTAATTGACAGCTTATCAGCCCTAACCTTCCCGTCCATCTTACCTGACGCCACTGGAAAGTCAAAGTCCCAAGAGAGAAACCAATCAGGTTAGTCCCTTATCTAATGGGGTGAGAGTGGCAGGATGCTTTGATTGACAATCCCAGTGAGCCTTAACATAGTAGAACAGAGTTTATTTCTTAAAAGCAAGAAAATATTTTTACTAAGAAAAGAGAGCATAGGTAAGATAAAGAAATCAACAAATGCCTGATACAAACAATCCTTGACTTTTGCAGAAGTTCCTTGTCTTCTGTTCTTGGTGTAACCAGATGACACAGGCAGGGAGGCCAGACTGTGATCGTCAGCTTCCATTCCTTGAGAGGTGATCCTTTTGCCCTCTGCTCTGTGGTCCTCCATCCCCTTAGCTCCAGAGCTTACCCAGCCCGATTTAGCAAGTTCAGATCACTCAGTTCTCTGTGGCAGGGATGTCACAATCATTCAGGAGCATCCACATTTGGTCCCGGATGGTAGCACAAATTCTGCAGTAATTTAACACCTGCTTTGCTTCCATGCTGTTATTAAGGAGTTTTATCTTAAATATTTGAGGTGTGATTCTGCTCCCTCATGCATATGCTGATGAAGAATTTCACACCTGTTGGAACCTTGGCTCATTTGTTGGCGGGATCTGAAATGGCACCTTTATGGAAAATGGTAAAATTCTTATTACAGCCTAATGAATAAAGTGCATATGATCCAGCTGTAGCAGCTCCCTTTGCCTTCCCAGGGAGACTCATCCTGCTGGCAATTGGGGGATTGTGAATGCTGCTTCATGGCTTAATTTTAAGATGTTTTGAAAGAAAATACCTGCAGCAATAAAATACTCAAACACATCTGAGATGTGTTTTGTCTCTTGTCCTAATTATACTAATAAATAAATAGTATTTGTTTCGTTGCACTGTAAAATTAAATCTTTCTGAATACCCCACTCCTGCCTTGATGAGAAGGGAGACACTCCTTTGATGAGGACAGCACTCCTGATGAAAAGCAGGAAAAAACAAAGAAAAGCATTAACTGTCCAAACACAATAATGTGAGAATTACTTTCTAATTTCCAAACATGATTTCTGGATGGATATCGTATTTCCTGCCCCAATCCTCTTTGTTTGGGGAAACTGCCTGTCATGTATATGCTCTTTTGGGTTTCCATATATTTTAGTCCTTAAGGGACTTGCTATTGATTCATCCAGAGGGGGCACCCTGAGGGTCAGCCTCACAAACAATGCCAAGTCCTGGTACCCAGGAACCAAATCATCCTGTTATTTCTAAAGAAATTAGAACAGAGAACGAAGATATTTCCATCATATCTCCCACTATATTCTCAGTGCCCAAAGTAGTGACTGTCCAAAGCAGATGCCCAAATATGTTCATATTAATCTTGAGAGGCACCAATCCCAGTTAACTGGGACTTAACCCAGTTCTGACCCTCACGTATCCATTGGTTTGGAGCAAATCCTATTCCTCATCCATCTAGTGGGGAAGGTGACTCTGAGTTTAATTTTTTTTGTAAATGTTTGTCTGGACCTCAGTTTCTCCATCCCCTAAAGAGGGATGTAAACAAGACAACCTTGAAAGCCTATCCACCTGAGACATGAAACACTAAATAAAAAGTCGTTTATACACAAATAGAAAATCCTCAAGCTGAAAAGACTACCAAGGTCAGTAGACTCATCCCCTTCCCTTCATACTGCTATCTGGTTGCAGGGCTTCCCCTATGCCCAGTTGGCAGCCAAGGACGAGCCCCGCACATGTGCCACCACCAGATCTGCCCCACATCACAACTGACAGCAAAATCCAGCTCCAAAGTGCCAAATTTGAGGAACTTGTTTCTCACTAACGACATTTGGCCCACAGACAAGGCAATTAAAGGTGTTCATCCATTCACCACCCCCTCGTCGGCCTGGTAGCAGGAAGGAGGTAAAGCTGCCATGCTCAGAAGCAGCCTCCCTGTTTCCACTTCAGGACTCATTTGGCACTACTTGAAATGCTCTGGCATTTGTTATTAAAGATTATTGTAAAGCAGTTTGTCATAACATGTAGCTCTGTTGGGCATGCTACACTGCTTATGACAGAATGGAAATTCACGCTGCTGACCACAGAAGGGGAGCTCTCTTCCAGCTTTGGCTGAGCATGACAAGAAGTTCCTCTTGCCTCTCCAACGCCACTTGGGTGCAGTGCTTCTCTCTCATCCTTCTGAGCTGTGGCCGAAGGCACTGGTAAACATTATCTAATATCTCTCATGGAAGAACATGCCTAGCCCCCAAGAGAAGAGATGAAAAGGGGCCAGCCTCAGGCAGAGAGGTGGACTCAGTAAATGCTGTCTGAGAAAAATGGACTGGAGAGGCTCTCAAGTCTGGAATTTGGGGTGGCTTCTCCAAGTTCTCCTCCTCCTTCCTGGCAGGCTCAGTTCTAGATTTAGTGACTCCCGTAGACAATGAAGTTATGGTCTTGGCTACCTCAGAATTATCATATGGAGAAGGAATTTTCTTCATACTCATATCCTGATGCTTTTCTAAGTTGTACCCTTTTGTTTGACTTAGATGCACCTGTCCTCAGGAGCTGTCTCATGTAAGATAGTCACAAAAGTCACTTTCAATCTGGGTACGACTTGAGCTGTCTCTTCTCTTTGTGGGTCTCTCTCTCTCTCTCTCTTTTAAGAGGAAAACGGGAATAAATGTTAAGAGAATAACCACTACTCTCTCTTTCTCCAGAGGATTCACCACCCACTGCCTACATGGACAGTATCTACAGCTGGTCCTTGATGGCATGTCAGGAGAGGTAACTTCTTCCCTCTATATATGATCCCTCATCCTCAGAATCCTGGAGAAGACTCAATCACCTCACCTAAGTTTCCAATGACAGAAGTGAAAATGAAAAGTTAAGAGAAATATTGGACATTGGCCCCCAGTCAAAACCTACATCTCCTCTCACCCCTCCCTCCCCCAAGGCCATCTTCACTCAACTTCTCTCCACATGGATTCCCCACTTGTATCCTTTACCAGAACCTGCACCATCTATTCCAGACCTGAATTTCTTCTTTCTAATATGTTTATGGTCCCAGGTGTGGCTAATTTCCTCTGCCATTTTCCACTGCTGGACAGTGAAGGGACAGAATGACTTCCTTGCAGACTTTATTTTAGTTTGTTTCTCTTTGTTTCTAAGTATCTAAAATAAATAAGTCATCTTATTTTGTTGCAACATCTTATATTGCAAAGACAATCTGAAAAAGCCCTCACAGGGTCAACACAAGAGATTTCTAAGCTCATTGGGTCTCCATGTTTGTGCACATCTTGTATGCAGAGAACTGATTGATTTTGTCCTCCATGATCTTAAAAATAATGACAGTATGGTGGACAGCCTTAGAAGACAAAGAATATTTTGAGCAAAGATTAGGTCTGGTTACTTCTCATTATGGAAGATTCAAGTTCTCTAAGCTCAAAATTCCTCTCCCATAACACACCCCCTGAGTGTGCATATATCATCCACCTCTTTTTACATTGCCCTGTGGGAACTGGGATTCAAGAACATGCTGCAAAAAATATTGATACTTTGGTTACTGCTATTGCTGTGATATAAATAAGTGCTTTGTCTCTGAACCAGGAGCCTGTGTCTTCTTCCCATATCCATGAAACTATGGTGGAAAAACTTGTTAACTTGTAGGTAGGTTGCAGTCTCAGACCTTTCACAGCTCTTGAAAATTATCCCTGCAAACCCAATCTTGGTTGTATTATGTTAAAAGTACATTTGTCCTCTTAATAATCCTTGGTTTTTGAATCTATCATAGATGACAAATTGCCCAACCATCTCAATCCACCAGTTCCTGCCTCCAGGATGATGAGAAGGGAAGTCCCTACAGACAAGTCTTATTAAATTCTATGTTAAAGTGCGTCTTTTTTTTTAAAGATTTTTTATTTATTTATTAGAGAGAGAGACTGAGAATGAGAGGGGAGAAGGTCAGAGGGAGAAGCAGACTTTCCGCAGAGCCAGGAGTCCGACATGGGACTCAATCCCGGGACTCCGGGATCATGACCTGAGCCCAACCAACTGAGCCACCCAGGCACCCAAAGTGCATCTTTATTCAGTCCTTCATAAAGGTTCATAAAGGAGGGGACACTGATGCTGAGAGGAATGTATTCTATGTACATTGTCATCTGTTTTGTCTGTAAAAATCACCCTTTCTAGAGCTCCAGAGACCAAGTGTTAGGAAGAGCAGAGGTCAAGATGTAGGACTCCAAATGGTCTCTGATAAATGTCACTGTGACCTGTCCCCTGCTAGACCCTTACAAAAAGCCAGCAGGACTGTGACCTCTCCCCTCTCCCCTTCAGTGACCATTATTCACTTCTCTTTGAGTCTATCTATAAGCCCCCATGACCACTGCCAGGCTATGCCCACAGAGTATATGCTCAAGGTTTCTGCCTTTAAGTCATTTCCAGAAGGTCCTTCTGAGGAACAGTACCTACAGTTCCTTTGTCTTACTTAGTCTATTTTAGCTGCCAATAAAAACAAAAACAAAAACCCATAGGCTGGGATGGGAAATAGCTTATAAACAACAGAAACTGATTTCTCAGAGTTCTGAAGTCTGGGAAGTCCAAGATCAAGGCACCAGCAGATTTGGTGTCTGGGGAGGACCCACTTCCCTATTCACAGAGGGGAACTTCTCTCTGTGTCTTCACAGGATGGAAGGGGCAAGGGAGCTCTGTGGAATTTACTTTTCTTCTTTCTTTCTTTCTTTCTTTCTTTCTTTCTTTCTTTTTCTTTCTTTCTTTCGTTCTCTCTCTCTCTCTTCTCTCTCTCTCTCTTCTTTCTTTCTTCTTTTCCTTTCTTTCTTTCTTTCTTTCTTTCTTTCTTTCTTTCTTTCTTTCTTTCTTTCTTTCTTTCTTTCTTTCCTTCTCTTTCCTTTCTTTCCTTTCCTTTCTTTCCTTCTTTCCTTTCTTTTTTCTGTATAAGGGCACTAATCCCATTCCTGAAGACTCCACCCTCATGACCTAATCAATCCCAAAGGCCCTACCTTTTAGTGTCATTATACTGAACATTAAAATCTAACATATGAACTCTGGGGGGGACACAAATATTCAGTTGTCTATAGTCCCTTTCACTACCAGGGATGGTCATCTCCCTAGGTGATTAGCTCTTTGGCCAGGGCTCTTCCTCAGAGAGTTTTCTGACTACAGCTGTTCCAACTACAAGAGCAGAATGTGGGATGGTGAGGTTTCAGCTGAAGGAAAACTCTTGAGGAAAAGCAATGCTTCACTTGGAAAAAAACAGGCCAGCTATAGTACCTAAGACTGAGCTGGGATAAAGAAGAGGAAATGGAGGGACGCCTGGGTGGCTCAGTTGGTTAAGCAGCTGCCTTCAGCTCAGGTCATGATCCCGGCGTCCTGGGATTGAGTCTCACATCGGGCTCCTTGCTCGGCAGGGAGCCTGATCCTCTCTGCCTCTGCCTGCCTCTCTGCCTGCTTGTGTTCTCTCTCTGTTAAAATAAATAAATAAAACCTTTTTTAAAAAAAAAAAAGAAGAGGAAATGGAGAACTCTGAATCTTACCAGGTTCAAAAATATCCCTATGCCTATTGTATCCTGCTTCCCATCCTGAAGATTCACAGGAGTAATACTGCCTTGAGGCACTCACATTTGTCATCCCCAAGTGGAGAATGGGCTCTCCCAGGCCCTGTCACATCCACTTCCACCTCCATCGCTTGACTCCTAAACCCATCCCAAGCACCTGATCTGGGCTGGAGAGGCTGGGCTGAGTCAGAGAGGAGAAACAGGGATATTAAAGCCAAGAGCAATACTCAGGCACACTGCACAGAGCCAGAAGTGCCCAGCGTAATAGAGCAAGAGGCTGTGGGAACAGAGAATAATTTTAAGAGGCTGCAGAGAAACCAAGAAGGTTACATGGAGAATGTGACATTTGAGCTGATCCTGATGTAGAAGGAAGTGTCCCTGCGTGTGGAGCATGTCCACCCTAAGGAAGTGTCCATCCTAAGGACTTCTACCTGAAGAAGTCATGTCCTACCTTGACCGAGGGACTCACCACTCTGAGCCCACACACTCCTTCTGGCAGCCACTCACATTTCCATTCAACTGTCCAGCAACATATCTGCCCAGCAACCACTGAGTATCAGGCACTGAGCCAGGCACTGAGGGTTTTATACCTTATCAAGTGCATGAGGTCCCTGCTGCCATGGAGAACACAGATAAACAAGCTGCAAATAAATTGGAATTGGAGTTAGAATAGAGCATGCAGAAAATAATAAAATAGAGGGGTATGTCTGAGAGTTGGTGGGCAGGAAGACCTTTCTGAGGAAGAGGCACTTGAATGTAGACCTGCTCCGTGACAAGAAACCAGTCATGTGAGAGTCTGGGGAAGGATGAATCTGGGTCAAGGCAGAGCAGCAAGTACAACCAATAGTCCCAATTTGGCATGTCTGGAACACAGTGAAGTCTCTCTCTTTCTCTTTCATCCCCCTGTGGGACTAGAGCAGATGGGGAATGGTCAGAGATGATGTAAGAGGCATGGAGAACACCAAGAGGCCATGTGGAGAAATAGGATTCATCGCTCCAGGAGCAGACTGCCCAGAGAACAGACTGTGAGGTTAGGTGGCCTTGTGCTCACATGAGGTGTCACCCACAAAGGACTCTTCCTGGAGCTAGAAAGGCTAGCCCAGGGATCCCAAGCATAGAATCAGGAACTTGGCTCTCTAGGGAAGCCTGGAAGCCAAAAGGAGCTCTGGCCTCTTGTAAGGAAGCATTTGATAGACTCTTCTATCCTCTTGTAGCCAAGCCCCCCACCCCCTCTTGGCCCCCAGCTGTATTCTTCCCACCCTACCCATCCAGAGCTTGATGGTGAAGGTGAGCTTTTCACCCAGGCTCAGTGATCTGCAAGTTTTGCTAAGTGGTCCCAAAAGGGGCCTGACTCACAGAGATGAAAGCCGAAGTGGCCCTTGAAACAGTTTTATTATGCCTCCAGGCAGGGTTCTTAGCACCTCTCTATGTGCAGGCATCTCTGGGACTGAATCCATCCTTCGAAATTCCAGTCACATCCTCTTCCTCTGTACATGGGGCCAGTGGGATATGTAGAAAATTTATCTGGTTTAACTAGGATTACTCTGAATAAACCATTTTTTTTGTCTTGATTTACCATTGAGAGGTTGGGCCCTGATGAAACTGTGCGAATTATGATGGACACTCCTGCCCCACCCAAAGTTTAATTAATTAATGGGACTGAACACTGATGGTGACCCTGCATTTGGATCCCAGTAGGCAGAGGGGCAGCAGGGCATAGGTGCAGCTAATTGAAGCGCTGCTGTGCTGGGCTTGAAACCAGGTGTCACCACCTCATTAAGGAAGCAGGGCATGGAGCCCAGTGGAGACTCCAAGTCCCTGGTCCAGCAGCTCTGCTGGTGCACAGACGATAGGGATTTTCAAAGATTCTTTCCTTTCCAGCTTTGCCCACTGCAAGAAGGGCTCCTAAATAGAAGTAGAAATAATCACTGGAGCAAGGGAGTGACAGAGAACCAGCCCAAGGAGACTGGGACCCCACTGCAGAGTCTGCCACAGAGCCACAGAAGTCACACTTCCCTGCCCTTCCACCCTGGGCTCACCCTTCCCTTCTAAGCTTTTCCTGGCAGCCTTACTGCTGGCTTTGGAAATGTCTTGGCCTCTTAGGAAAAGGACTTCCTGTGGACATTGGAAGGACCTGGAGGTAGGGGAACTGTGAGGTCAGGGACCCTAAGAGTCTAGGTCACTGACTTGTGTATACTTTATTCAGACTGCAATATTTTGAAATTTAGCGACATGAAACAAAAATCAGAAAAGTTCACGTAAAAATCCAGGTTTCTGGTTTCACTTGGAAAACCAGAAAATTTGGCCACACTGAGCCCACACTCTCTTACGGTGACAAAGGATTCATCCAGCCACTTGTGGACCTGGCTTCCCTTATTTACCTCACCAGCCTGGCCCCCATGAACACCGCAGTCTGTGAATCTTACCTTCTAGACAGTAAGACTGTGCCAAAGTGGTAGTGGACTCAGAGTACCCATCAGGGAATGCAGGGCAGAGCTTGTGACCTGGTCAGAATGCCTACAAGGGTTTACCCCAATGGGGAAGTGTCACTTTCAAACAGGTAGGGGAGTGGCATTTGTGCTGGATTCCTCAGACGGGCTAAGGGTTGGAGGAGACATTCTAGCAAGGGAACAGCAGAGTCAAGGCATTGGGATGGGGAAGGCCAGGGACTTTCATAAGAGCTGACCAGAGTGATGTTAAATCCTAGGGACATAGAGAGATTCCCCAACCTCCTTCCTGGGCACGTTTGAACACACCATAGACCTCTTCCATCTGATATGGTTTCAAAGAGCCTCTGCTCTGAAGTGGGGTCTAGACCAGAAACCGTATCACATCACCACACAAGGATGCCTTTTTCTGCCCTAGAGCCTTGGCCCCTGTCAAGGAGGTCAACTACTCATGGAGGAAAGAAACTCCTCAGCCCCTGATAATGCTGAGATATGCTAGGGGATGTGGGCAGTAGGCATGATTGACACTCCAAAAAGACTCAAGTTCATATCTTGTACATGTTGTAAACCAGACACCATGGAAGAAATAAAGACAAGCAGACCGATGCCCTCACAGCCAAAGTGCAGTCAGAAGCCAGCTGAGATCTGCCCCTTCCTAGGTGTCATACCCACGGTTGGAGCATTCCACCCATGCCAAGAAGTCCCAGCCAATGGTAGAGCAGCAGGCCTGTGGGCCTCACAAACATGTGCGTGCATGTGTGCGTGTGCGTGTGTGTGTGCACGCATGCGCATGCGCGCACCCGCACACACATTCCTCAGAAGTCTCATGCAGTGCATCACCCAGTGCGGTACCTGCAGCCGTGCCCTGGACCCATATGATCTCCAGAGGGTTTCCAAAGCAACATATTTTGGAGCTGAATTAGAAGAGCAGAAGAGTTGGGGAAATTGGTGCTTTAAAACAATGCTGCTGAGATAAAATTTAATGGTGGAAGAAATATGGTATTTTGAAAACACAAAAATAAACATTCTGCAGAGCCGGGATATGAAGTCGTGCAGTGCAGCTTGTGAAAGCTGCTCTGTCATGGAAGAAGTCTAATAATTTTTAATAGTCCTGTAAATCTCCCTTA
>CM052803.1:17379088-17403105 GCA_028533885.1 Nasua narica | reverse complement strand
CATGGAAAACCCAAAAGACTCCACCCCCAAACTACTAGAACTCATAAAGCAATTCTGTAATGTGTCAGGATACAAAATGAATGCACAAAAATCAATTGCTTTCCTATACACTAACAATGAAAATATGGAAAGGGAAATTAGAGAATCTATTCCATTTACTGTAGCACCAAGAACCATAAGATACCTGGGAATAAACCTAACCAAAGAGGTAAAGGATCTGTACTTGAGGAACTATAGAACACTCATGAAAGAAATTGAAGAAGACACAAAAAATTGGAAAAGCATTCCATGCTTATGGATTGGAAGAATAAACATTGTTAAAATGTCTATACTGCCCAGAGTAATCTATACTTTCAATGCCATCCTGATAGAAATTCCACCAGTTTTTTTCAAAGAGCTGGAACAAACAATCCTAAAATTTGTATGGAACCAGAAAAGACCCTGAATTGCTAAGGAAATGTTGAAAAAGAAAAACAAAGCTGGGGGCATCACAGTGCCTGATTTCAAGCTTTACTACAAAGCCAAGAGCAGCTCTTCTTTTTTTTTTTTTTTTTCCCCAAATTTATTTTAATTTTTCAGTGTTACAAGATTGATTGTTCATGCACCACACCCAGTGCTCCAAGAGCAGCTCTTCTGATACCTGTTGAGGTCCCAGGCAGTGTTCTGGGAGGAAGATGAAGGGGGAGGGGCGAAGAGTGGGAGGGGCAAGATAGGGAAGGGGAGGGGCTAAGAAAGAGAAGGGAAGGAAGGGAGGGGAGGGGAGGGCAAAGCCTGGGGAGAAGCTGGAGTTTTCTGCTTCCTTTCGCAGTACTTTGTGCCGCCAGGGGAACAGAAGGGGAACTGAGTCTCTGACACCCCCACCTCAGTTCCTGCCCCACTCCACCAGTGACTGGAGGAGTTATTGGGCAGGAAACATAATGAATTAACAATTGAGAAAGGCTGCTCAGTGTTGCAGCTATTTCACTCTGATGAAGGGGAAGATCACAACTGGATGTGTTTGCTAGGAGAAGGATGGAGGAAAAGCAAGACAGGGAGGTGTGTTTGGGGCATGTGTGGGCAGGGAGATTGGTCGAGACTGACAGGGGGCCTGAAGGATCGCTGGCTTCCCTGGGCACGCTCGCTGCTCCATCTCCGGCGGGGTGGGATCCTTCCTGGTGAGAAACCCAGCCTGCATCCCTCCCTGGTCATTGATGGGATGAGTACCTAATTCTGGAAATAAGTCCTCTAAAACTCTGTTCAATTCTGGGACCATTCATTATTTGTTTTTTGTTTTTACTTGGTACTTTCATTTTGAATCTATAAAATTGTTTCACTGCCACTTTTATATCAGCAAAAAAGATGTTATAAGAATTATAACAAACAAAGAAAACCCTGAATGCTTCTCATCCGCAGATTGATATCCGGAGTCATTCTCTGGACACACAGCAGCCCACGGGTCTAGTGCAGTGCCATCAGCTTCCTCTCACACCACCTCCCCTCTGCCACACACACAGTCCCCTTGTCAAGCTCTCTTACTCCCTCATGCCCCTGTGCCCCTCCTTCCCACAAACAACAGCTCAGATGTACGCCTGCAGGCAGTTGCTCATGCCATCTCCCCGGCACAGCTGGTCTCCCTCACTGCGTGGTGCTCACCATTCGGAATCCTCCTCAGCATATGGTTGCAGCCCCCTTAGACTGTCTAGCCAAGAACCTGGCCCCAAGTTTGTGGACAGTGGTTGTGGACAAAAAGGTCTCCAAGTTGAGACCCTGGACAGGTGGGCAACATACCAGCCAGGGAAAGGATATGCCATGCAGGTCATTCAGTCCTGCAAACAACTCTGCAAGTTAAGGTTTTGGGCATCTCCATCTTACCTGGGTTTAGGAGGCATGTGGACATGGATGGGAGATGGTGGAGCTAGGGTGCGCACCCCCATGGACTGCCTGCAGAGCTGTGAGTTTAACTAGCATTATAAAAGTCATCTGTACTTTTCTACCTTTGGAGAGTGGTGCCCATGTCACAGCTTCTTCAAGAGACAACAGCAAACCCTTCTGTGTCATCTGCTATAAGACTGGGACTTGGGAAGACAGCCTTAAAGACTTCCTCCCAGACCCTGAAAGAGGAGGCAAGGTCATGAGCACAGAGTTCTCTCCAGGGTGGATTTCCTTCCATCTAGAATCTCTCAACCCAAGAGTGCACCATTAGTGACCACCTTTACCCTGAATGTCACAGAAAACGTGAGTCAAAGACTAGCATTTAGACAGTTCTTTTATCACTTGAAGAATTCTGTGGCTCTCAAATGAATATGTTTGTGCCACTTTGAGCAAGTTTACAAAGGAAAAGGAATAATGGTTTGCTTTATCAAAAGTCCTAGGTTTGAAGTAGGATTGACTCCATGATTCTTTTGAATATAGAGTTCTAATGCCTTTAAAATGAGATTCTTTTATACATGGTGTTTGCAGGATTTTATGTCTCTCTCTCTCTCTCTCTCTCTCTCTCTCTCACTCTCTCTCTCTTCTAGGGCCATTCTATCTCAACTTCATCCTATGATCTGGAAAAGGGGTGCATGCCAGAGCCTCAGGATGATTCTTGCCTGTCTTCCAACCCTAGAGTGATGGTCTTAGCCTGGGGCTTCCATCCCAATGCAACATTTTCTTTCTTCCTCTACTGAAAAAAAAAAAGTAAGTAGGTAGGAGGGGAGTCGGATTCCCACAGACCCATAGGAATGAGGGAGGGTAGGAGAGACCCAGGTTGTGGGATGGGGAGATTCCCTAGGACAATGTGGGAAGGAGAGGAGGTGCTGGGAGTGTTGGGATCAGCAATATGGAGTGTTGAGAGTTTATAGGGTGAGGCTGTGGGGAGGATGAAAAGGGATAGTTTGGTGTGGAGCTGCTAAGGGGGGTGGGGGAGGGTGTACCTGGAAGGCAGCTCTAGGGGAGCAGAGGGAGGGAAGAGAAAGACAATGTGCAGGGTGGCCTCTAATGCCCCGTCCTCCCCCTGGGATGGTGAGTCACAGCAACAAACACTCTGCTCTCCTGGGTCCTCAAGGGCCTGCATTCCCAGAGCAGCGAGATGAACACTGCACTCCCCTGCTGACCCGTAACCAAGATCCTGCACAGGAAAGCATCCCCACTCCTCTGTCCTACCTGAGGAAGAGAAAGAAGCCCAGATAAAGGACCGACCAGAAGCTGCCCTGGCAGTCACTGCAAGAGAGTACACGGGAGAATGGGGGGATGCCCTCAGGGACCACAGGGAGAGGTGGGAAGCCCACGCTCTGAGGCCACAGGACAAATGCATCGCCTACTGTGGCTCCAAGGTGGGATGCCAGCATAGCCAAGCCAGTCCTCTCAGCTGTATGGAACCCCTCAGTTAATCTGCAAGGACCTACCACAGGTTTTCCCACCTCCCTGTCAGTGGGGGGACATTGCAGATTAAAGTGAGGCTCAAGGACATTCTGGGAGCCTGGGTTTACAAGCCTATTCTTGAACAGTGGGCCCCTGGCCTTCTCTGTCACCCCTGCACCAGGAGCTCCCTGGGGGGGTGTTAGTCACTCCCAAATTGTGGGGGACAGAGAGGAGGGTGGACAGTGGACATATATAAAGTGTGGTTGTCACAGGGGCTGTTGAGGCAGGAATGGATCCATTCCTGGAGTCAGAGTGGGCAGGGTCCAGGGATGCTAAGTATCCAACCATGTGGGATGGTCCCACACAGAAAGGATTTCCCACTTCAAATGCCTGTTAGAACAGCAATGAGATGGGGCAACACTTACCAGCTTGCCTTAATCTCCCTTGAGCTCAGAGCTGGAATTCCAAGGGCCTCTGGGCCCTGCCTCCCACTCCCCAGATCATCTACATGGCAGCTCTGAGTTATTCCTTCTGCTTTGCCAGGTGCCCCATTAAGGAGGGACATTAGAACACCATTTTGGGGATTTGCTCCCTCAGATCTCACCTGCCTGCAGGAAAGCTGAGTTTCAGCCCCTCAGACCAGAAGAGGACCTGAGGCATAGGCCTATCCTCACTCATGAGCGGTTTTTGCACCAGGCCTGGGTGAGGACCTGAGCTGGTCCCTCCCCATTACCATGCCCTGGATCTTACCCTGAATCTGGGAAGGCTCTTGCCATCTCAGATTCTGCCTTCCTGACCCAGACCCCTTACCTGCTCCCTATCCCCCCTTCTGTAGAGCCCAGTATAGTCTGTCCCCAGGCATGTGTGTACCTTCTCTCCTGGAATGAGCTCTGAGAAGTACTCAGGAGGGTGGACAGTAACACCCTTGATCCTTCAGATGTGGCCTTGCTGGCTTCTGAACACAGGCTAACAAATTCCTCTGGAGGCCCAGGAATTGGATCTCCTGCCCTCTGAATGGAATCATGGGCCTCCTCCTGCAAAACTGGCTGGTGGGGGGAGAGGGACAGGTACAGAGGGTCCATCCCCCACGGACGGGGGGGAGGAACAGTGAGAGATAAAGTTTACAAGCTCTGAGTGCCTTGAAGTCCATGTCAGATTTTGGTAATCTTGTCTTCTGGGGCTCGTGTGATCTCCGGACACAGTCTGAGGTAGAGACCGGGCACCACAAACAATTCCCAGGCTCAGGTCTCCTGAACACTGTGGCCCCTGAGCCTCGAATGGGAAGGTTAGCTTCCAGGACCCCTCTCTGCATTTCTTACCAGAACTCCCCAGGCCTGCTGCCTGCAGACCCACTGAATCCTGAGGCCCAGAAAGGCAGGATACAAACAACCTGATTCAAGTAATATACTATGACAAGTGCCGAGAGCAGCACTACCATAAGCATCTTAAGTGTATTAACATACTCAGACCTCTCAGAGGCCCTGTGAAGTAGGTACCACCACTGTCTCCATCACAAAGGGGAGGACACCCACGCAGAGAGGGTAATTCCCTCACACAGCTGGTGAGCTGTAGACCCTAGGTTTGAATTGAGGCAAATTGGCTTTAGGGGGTGTTTAATCATTGCCACGCAGTGTCACTCAAATGTGGTGTTACCCATAGGCTTGTACAATGTCCTGTGGAGATGAGAACAGACTTCAGAGAGGGGCTGACATCCAGCCCAGCCTCAGAGGTGCCTGCAGACAACGGGAAGGGTGCTCTAAGAGGAACAGCGTGAAGAAGTGCAGGCCAGGAAGTATGAGGCGTGTTGAGAGGAATGAGTAGTCAGTCCGTGAGGTTTCCATATTGTTCAGGAATAAAAATCTTTTTCTGACATCAAAACTGTCACAGTCATTTTGCTTCCAAAATCTATAGATTTTGTTCAGTTTGTTCACTGACGCTTAAATGAATGTGTATTTTATCACACAGCATTCACGTACAGCCGGCAAGAGCCAAGATGCTGACTCAGTCTGCAGAGGATGCCAAGGCAAACTAGGATCACTCATGTCCCCGGAAGCCCGGCACTCCAGAGAGGCTCTGAGAGCCCAGGGTGCTGAGCGCCTGGGGAGCCAGAGAGGTGTGTGGGCACCAAGACATGGGTTGGGTTCTGTCTTGATCGTAGCTGAAGCCAGTGGAGGGTCTTGAGTGGTACAGAGACAGGGTCTCTGGAGCAGTAAGGAAGATGTTGGGAAGAAGGATAGGGACATGAGGTGGGAGACTCTCCCTGGGGATGCTGCTGTAATAGTTCAAAGGACGAGGAGCCTGGGTAAGGACAGGGGTAGTGGGGACAGGAAACAGAGGGCATGTGATAGTGCCAGCTAACACGTGAAGCACTCACACCTGCCAGGCACTGATCCGAGGACTCTGCTAACTCTTACAACCACTGGGCTTACCCTATTTTCAAGGTGAGCCAACTGAGGCACGGGGAGGCTAAGAAAACCTGAAATGTGAAACCAGATGTCATGGGTCTATGGTCTGTGCTAGCAGCCTGTGGCCTCTGCCTCCGCCAATGTTGAGATGGGTAAGGTACGGCACTGGTGGGCCCTGGGGACCGGTTCACATGCCAGGGAGGAGAAAAGAAGTTGGAGGGGTGGGAGATGGAGGTAGATGGTGGAAAAGGCAGGGAGTGGGAATGGTGAGGCAGAATAGGAGAAAGTGGCCAAGAAGTCAGCTGCCACCAGGTCCTGCCACAACAGGCAGGAATCCATCTGGGGAGAGCTGGAAGGCAATGCAGATGGCCTCCTGTCTCCTGGTGGGAGAATGTGAGCAGATGGGTGTGCATGAGGCTGCCTGTTGCAATAGGCACGCTGCAGTGTGAAGCCTCCTGGGAAGGTCCTCCGGGACAGCTATGGTCAGTTTGCAGAGCTGATAGACAACGGTCTCAGTGCCCCATCTCTCTTTGTACCAGTACTGGTGCCCCCTTCCCTGACATCTTGTCCCCATTTATTCTTTGAGCATTGCTCCTAAGGATCAACTCTGTCCACTGCAAGAGGAAGTCAGCACTTCAGTATGAGAGGCAATGAGAGAGAGGGAGAGTCCTGCGAGTGGCCAGGTAGGGAAAGAGCACCCTGCAAGGCCTGTCCAACACTTGCTCTGCCTTCCCCACTGAGAGAACCCTGGGGAGTCAGAGCTGTGCCAGTCTCTGCTGCCAGCCGTAGGAGGCAGTCAGTAGCACTGGGCACAGAAACAAGGGCCCAAAGACATGAGATAAGTTTAGGGCAGCCCTGTCTCTTTATCCCTTATCACAGTCCTGTTTAGCTGTTTCTAGCCCTTAGGTTCTCTGAAGCCCTTGTCCATGTGTATGGTTGACTTGTTTAGTGTCTGTCTGTCTTTCCCATTCTAATGTAAGTTGCAGGAGGTCAGACTTGATCATTCTTACCTGAAATTATTTCCCCAAAGCCTGCCAGAATATTCCGGGAACTAAGGTTTGTTGACTGACTGAATGATGGCAAACAGGATGGCTAGTGAATGGCTGTGGACCCAGGGGATCCCATCTCCTGCCTCCAGTGTTAACAGAGAGTAAGTAACTTGGCTTTAGAAAAACCAGCCTCAGGCTATGTGTTGAAGTCAGTCCATACCCCACCCTGACCTGTGTGCACCTCTGTCCTCTCAGGGTCTGAGCGGCATGTGCAGCTCTGCCCTCTGTCCTGCACACCCCGCCCCCGACCACACTCATGGTGTCAGCCTGACTCCATCCACCTGGGCAGAGAAGGACACCTAGACTCAGGGAACCTTGAAAGCATGACCCTGATCAGCATCCTTCTCTTATTAATGAAGTGGCCGCCTGTTGCCATCAGATAGCAGCTCCCGACACTCCCATTCTATGGGTGCAGGTGCCATGCTGAGGTCAGCCCCTGATCAGAGCCACCACCCTGCATGTGCTGAGTGCAGTCTGCTGACTGCAGGTGCTGATGTCCGCCCTCCTCAGTGGGCCATGGAACTCTGCCCTTGCCTCCGAGATCTTATTAAGAGGTCAGCTACCCAGACCTGTCCTGATAATGAAAGTCTGTTCTGTTTCAGCCCGCAGAACACAGACACTTTCCCCGCCCCAGATTGTTGTCTTAACTGTTTGGCCAAATGTGACCCTTCCTCTCTGGCTAAACCATCAGCAACCAGGTACAGATTCTTGGCCTCTGTCCCGCCGGCTTCTCAAACCTCACTAGCTCCTGTGCCTGCCCAGGGCTCTGTTGCAGCCCCGTAACTCGCAAAGACCAGCACCTTGCTTCTGAAAGAGCCTGAGCATCTCCCCGGCCAGGGCAGCAGAGAGGCAATTAAAGAGTACCATACCGGTAGTGTGGTCTGCATCCTTCTCCAAGAGGAAACAAACATTTTGAGGAGATGAATTCATAGGGAAGGCACATTACTCAGCAGGTCTGCTTCTCAGAGCTCCCGAGGGGAAGGCTCGGACCAGGGCAAAGGCCGGCATCGTCCTATTAATAATGGATGCCACGCTGCCTAAGGGCTCACTGTCATCTGTGCATGTGCTTCGCAGAAGTCCAATTAGGGCTGAATTATAGTAATCAATAGAGCAGCAAGATTTAGATCCAAAGAAAGAAAACACAGCCTTCTTCCACTGAGGGGGATTTATGAGAGAGAGGCATGCTGGCATAATTGGAGCATGTGCTTGCCGGCTGCAGGCTCTCCCGGGTCTGGGACGTCTTTGAGGGAAAATCCAACTGACCCCCATGTAAACCAGAGCACTCAGGGCCTTCCCTCCAGGGAGGGTTGAAGAGGTCTGGGCCAAGCAGGCAGTGAAGTGGGAGGACTGTAAGGATCTGATCCTCAAGGCTCAAGTGTCCAGTGGGGTGGTCTACTTCCTGTAATAGGTTTCCCTCTCTGAGCTTCTCTTTGAAGAGGTCCTCATGTGCAAAATACCATAGTTGATAATGATGGATCGTACACTTAAACTTTGCGGAGAGTCTATTGTAAGTGTCCTTACCATACACACATGAAAGTTGTAACTATGTAACTAGCTTGACTGTGGTAATCATTAAACAATGTATATCAAAACATCACACTATATACCTTAAATATATACAATTTAATTTGCCAAACACACCTCAATAAAGCTGGGGAAAAAACCCACCTACTCTAATGAACCGTCTGTAGAGATCTCTACAAGTGTCCTAAACCCACCGGCGTGCTTCTCCGTCTGCCCTCTTTCCCTGCAATAACACCTCATGCACTCTACCTCCGTGCCCTGGTCCTGCAGGCTTCACAGGTGCCAGGCACTTTCCTAAGCATGTGGCCTCACTGGCTTCTCAGAGCAGCCCCGTAAAAGAGGAACTTGTGGAATAGCCCCCCTTCACGGAGAAGAAAGTGCAGGCCCAGAGCCACACAGATACTTTCTAGGTCCTTTATCAGGACTCCCCCTGTGGTAAACACCTGAACCACCAGTTTTAAAGAACACTGTGCTGGGGCCCTGGATCCTGATCTCAGCTTCTGCTCTTTGCCTTGGAGGCTGCTGTCATAAAAGCCTCACATTAAGGAGCCAAATCACAAAACTGTGCTCAGTTCAAGTCAGCCAGTATTTACGGAGCACCTACTATGTGCCCTGAAGCCATTTAGACATTAACTGACCACTGCCTCCAGTCTGTCATTCCTGGGGACTTGCCAGGAACTTAATTCTCCCACAAACAATGCTAGCGTCTGTGCTCAGGCCCATTCAGATGTCTATTGCTTTTCTAACCATCACTGTAGAACCATCTCCTTTCACATACAAGAGACAGAATGACAACTGACCCCGGCTCTGACCATGGAGTTGGCATCATCCATCAGAAGAGGCCCCTGATTCCATAGCATAATCACCCCAGGTGAGCACAAGGCATCATCCTTGAACACAGGAACTACTCACTGCCTGACAGCAGAATTTCCAGAAATAACTGATGTCTCCTTCCACCTGGATCCAAGGCAGCCCTCAAAGCATCACACAGCACATACTCAAGAGTAGATCTTGACCCCCGATGGGTTGAGAAACAGCCAAAAGCCAAGAGAGAGCCTTACCCCTCCCCTTAAGCTGATGCCCCTATGCCAGAGGGAAAACTGTCTACGTCTCACTCCCACCTAAACCCAAAGGGTGAGGTGCAGACAGCTTAGTTTGGCCAGCTGGCACCACATGCTAGTTTCCTAACTATCTCTCCATGTTTGTCCCCATTGCAATGTTCTCCATGGCTTGCTGGCAGGATGTTTGCACTAACCTGATGGATGGATGGATCGACAGATTGATGGGTGGATGGAGAAATAGAAAATCAAATCCTTATGCCATCCTGATCTTGTGATCCAGTCTATACATAGATACACAGTCTGGGTTAAAAATAACTAGTCCTAATAATAACTAAGTCTTTAACTTCCTCCCCCCAGAATCATTTAAAAGAAATTTTAACTAGTTATACCCACTTCCTGATGTGAACCATCTCTTCCCACACATCCCTCAGCCCCTAATATAACCTCTAAGAAAAATCTCTCTCTCCCCTGCCCCAGCTCTCTCCTTCCTCACTCTTGCTATATGCTCTTCTGGTCTTTCCCCGTCTAAGCCCCACTGCTATCCTCTCCATCAAGATCCAGATCCCGTTGAGTGACAGGAAGTGGGGCAAAGAAGGTGAGGGGCTCAAGCAGCGAGCTGTCCATCTTTATGGGAAGGGGGAGGGTCCTAAATCAAGCACAGTGCATTCCAAGACTGTAGCATGGCAGGTAAGAGCTTAGACTCATGCAGTCTGGATCCATGCATCCTCGCACAAGCCCTGCAGCCCCCAGCAAGGGGACAGCAGTGTCTACATCTTGGGGCTGTTAAAGAATCATAGACAGGGGTGCCTGGGTGGCTCACTCAGTCAGCTGAGCATCTGCCTTCGGCTAGGGTGGTGATCTCTGAATCGTAGGATCAAGCCCCACATCGGGCTCCCTGCTCACTGAGTAGTCCGCTTCTGCCTCTGCCTCTCCCTCTCATGTTCTCTCTCTCTCTCTCAAATAAATAAATAGGGAAAAAAATAGAAAAAAAAATAGGGGGAGGAAAGAATCGTAGATGAAGGTGTTTAGAACAGTACCTGACACAGAGTAAATATTGCCTCTCATCATTTAAGATTGTTGTTATCTGATAGGCAAATAGGTTCAAAGTCTTAAACTGTGTGGGAACAAAAGCTAGAGATCATTAGTTAAACTTCCCTTCCCAAGCCAACTTTAATCTCTAAACCATATCCCTATCAGGTGGGCACCAAATTCTCACACTTTCAGGAATAGGGCACTCACCAGTGACTCCTGCAGAAAGAGAGAAAAGAGTCAGAAAAGGAATAACTTCTTTGTGTTCCCAAAGAAGGGTATATTAATCATAACTTTTGTGGAAGAAAATGACAGAGGGGCCCCTGGGTGGCGCAGTTGGTTGAGCGACTGCCTTCGGCTCGGGTCGTGATCCCGGAGTCCCGGGATCGAGTCCCACATCGGGCTCCCAGCTCCATGGGGAGTCCGCTTCTCACTCTGACCTTCTCCCTTCTCATGCTCTCTCTCACTCTCTCTCTCTTTCCTAATAAATAAATAAATAAAATCTTAAAAAAAAAAGAAAATGACAGAAAGTTGACTCAAAATGCTTTAAATCATAAAGGATGGAAATTATTCCTCTTAATCAAACCATCAAGAAGCAGGACTTTCAGGCAAAGCTGGATCCAGGGACTCAAATGAGGACACCGTGACTCAATCTTATTTTTACTACCTCTTGATTCTTTTTTTTTTTTTTTTAAGATTTTGTTCATTTATTTGAGAGAGATCAAGAGAGAGAGATTGAGGGAATGAGTGCGGGAGGGGCAGAGGGCGAAGCAGACTCCCTACATCAGGGAGTCTGAACACATCATAAATCATACACTGAGAACCTCTTAACCTTGAATCCACAACAGAGACTGCCTGGCAAGCACCAGGAGGAGTGCAAGGTGCAAGAGAAGAAGGAAGATGGTACTTGTGTGTGGGGGGGGGTCACATTAGCTCAAGAGAGGGTTTGAGTTTGAAAGCCCCATTACTGACACAGGGATATCATCTGACATGGGCTTTGAAGGATAAATTCAAAGAGAGCAAAGAAGGATTTGGGGCAAATGGAAGCCAAACAGAAGAAAAGCATAGAGGCAGGAGAACTCTGAAGAAAACATGGCCATTTGTGGCTCAGAGCTGTTCCCACTTCCCTTTGGGGCCCTGAATGACTGTAGTTCAAAAGCACTTTTCAATAAACACAGACAAAAGCACTTTTCAATAAACACAGATTAAAAAGGCTTAAATCTCTGTTTCCCTGTTCTCTGTATGCATAAAACGATAAACACCCCTGGGATGGCTGGAATTTATATAGGCAGATTTTTGCAAGTTGTCTTATGTATCTGGACTATGGCTTATAAATCAAATTTGGTTCTCATTGCTGGAGAGTAAATTATTTATCTAAGGCAGAGCACCAGGCGATAGAAGGAGAGGCACAGAGAAGTTGCTGTTTTTCGGATGTCATTTATATTCTCTGAGATGAGACAATATTGGGGGTGGAAGTTTCTGCCTTGCCAATTTTAGGATTCCTTCTTCATTTCATGTGCTCTCTGCTGGTAGCCATGGGCTTCTGAAATTGGCTTTCTGTTGAGCCATCACTCATGGAATTCAAATCAGGGTCTCACATTTGGGTTCAGCACTCTGCTCAGTCGGAGATGACCTGAGTGTGGGAGCAAACGGGTCCAGCTGCAAGCTTGGAGCCAGCAGGCTGCGCCGAACCAGCTTGCCCCTCACTCTCCACATGACTTTGGGCACCCTACCTAACCCCACTGGACTTCTGTTTCCTCACAGCCAAAACGGGATAGTAAGGTCCTTCTCATAGGCTCTTTGTGGGATTGAATGTGATTGCATCTGGCATCCAGCTGTAGGGAAAAATAAGTGGGGCCAATCTCCATATGCTAAGAGTCACCCCAAAGTGAGTCACCTAAACAAGGTTGGGGTCTTCTTGCTAGCAGTCAGAATTCTGCAGGGGTCTGTTAGGAGGTGGGAGATAGCTAACTTTCAGTCCTCTCTCTCAAGGAGACACTGGTTTTATTTCTTTTCTCATTTTGTGGCTCGGATCTGCATGAATGGGGATCTGGGGCCACAGTGCAACATTGGGCTGAACCCCCGAAGTCCCTCCCTTTGTTATGTCCACACACTGCAAGAAGCTTGGAAATGAGCTTCTACCTGGTAGACTCTGGAGAATTGTATGTGGGCTGGTTAGATTTTCCTTAAAAATCCAGCAAAGAATTGTAAGGTTTGCACATCTAAATAGAACTGTCTGCTCGCCATATTTACTATCAAGTGCTGTCCTGGGACCTACCTATGACTGTGTCTGTAAGCCCATTTCTTTAAGGTCCCATGACCTTCAGGTCATCAGAATGATTTTTCTCAGAAGTTAGCTTTGAGGAGAAAGTACCAGCTGACAGAAAACAATGCTGGTGATGCAGGCCTGGAACATCACTCCTGGGATCTGTCCCTTCCCCACTGATACCTCCCAGTCACCCGTCCCTTCTGCATCTGCACCTGTGTGCTGAGAGCCATGCTCACACTATAATCCTCAGGTGCCTCCAGCGTCCAAAGTCGAAGGAAGGTTAAGTTTTATTTATTAGACTAGATTTCTTGAGGCAGAAAAGCAGATTTGTATCTCCCAGAAAGAATGCCAATACTTGTTGAAATAAAAATAATTGTTTGTCTAAGCCCAAGTTGATTCTAAAATTAATGTAAAATAATCCATTTTGTGAGCATTTTAGTTTATTGAGGTTTTACAGCATCCTTGCAACCATCATGCAAGAGGTATTTCCAGAGTACTTCTGTGCCTGTCACCACTGTGGGCTCAGCTGTGTCATCGGGGACCCACCCTCAGGGCCCAGAGGCACAGGACTCCAGGCAGGCAGGGGTACAGCCTGTGGAGAAGCAATCCCGAAGTGCTTCATGTGGAAGAGGCAGGTGTTGAAGGTACAGCTGAGTCTCACAGTCAGAAATGAGGGGATAGTGTTCTTACTCCTGGACAAGGAAGTAGCAGAAGAAAATGCCAGCCCCAAAAGAGCAAGGAGGAAAGGCAGGGCTGAATTATGATGTCCATGAATATCAGCTGAAATTTTAACCCCCCAGTGGCTCAGAGTGTGAGCTCACTGGGAAGTGGGTCTTTACAGAAGTAACCAAGGAAAAATGACATCATTGCGATGGGCCCTAATCCAGTAGAACTAATGTCTTTATCAAAAAGGGAAAGAGATAGGGACACCTGGTGGCTCAGTGAGTTAAGCGTCTGCCTTCAGATCAGGTCATGATCCCAGGGTTCTGGGATGAGCCCTTCATCAGGCTTCCTGCTCAGCGGGGAGCCTGTTTCTCCCTCTGCCTACCACACTCCCTGCTTGTGCTCTCTCTCAGACAAATAAATAAGTAAAACCTAAAAAGAAAAAGAAAAAAAAAAGAGGAAACACAAAGACCACACAGGGAAGATGGCATGTGACAGGAACAAGGTAACTATAAGCCAAAGAACACCAAGGATTGGCAGCCAACACCAGAAACTAAAAGAGGCAAGAAAGGATTTTCCTTTCAAAATGTCAGAGAGTATGACCCTGTCAAAACCTTGATTTCAGACCTTTTGGCCTCCAGAATTGTGAGAAAACAAATTTCTGTTTTAAGTTACGCAGTGTCTGGTACTTTGTTAGTGGCCTGAGGAAAGTGATGCAGACAGCGTCCCAGTTGTGGTTCCTCCAGAATCTGGGCAAGGTTCTACCACAAGTAGATTTGGAGGGTGGGATTCTAGGAAACACCTGTGGAGGAGTAGGGAAGTGAGGCAAGGATGGGAAGGCAGCCAACAGACAGTGTGCTATCCATCCAGGGATGTCTGAGGACCCTGGGAGCTGAATACCTCTGGGGGATGTTTGAAGTCATTCAGAATATGCACTACAGAGTCATCCAACAGCAAGGCAAGGGAGCTGGGTATTTATTTACCAACTCCCATGAGTTCAGGGCTACCACAGGGTGGGGCGTGGGGTTGGTGGAGTAGGGAATTGTTAATTCTCTGGTACTCAGTATAGTTGGTAACAGGAGCTCCAGAGACCAAAGCAAGCCTTTGGGCAAGGACACCCAGGACTGGTGGCATATGCTATGAGATAAGGACCAGGAGAATATGTACAGGGCACTGACAGTGTCTGTTTGGGGAAACGTTGGGAAAAGAAGGAAAGAAGTAGGAAAGTTATGATGAAGCCAGACTGGGAACCTTGAATGTCAGACCAAAAAGTCTGGACTTTGCTGCATAGCCAGTGGAGAGGTAATGATGTTTTCTACACAGAGGAGTGACCAGAGCTTGACTTTTGGAAAATGAACATGGGAGGGTGCACTGGAGAAGGAAAAACAAAAAAGAGACAGCTTAGGAGTAATGTGGTAGGTGAGGGGCACAAGACCCAAATGACATGGAGATAGTAGGAATGCCAGTTCACATCCCCATAAACCACATGGTCATGACACAGGCTCTGGGGAAGCCAAGAGTCAGGGTGTGGAGAAGTATGGCTCCCTGACATTTGGGATGAGCAGGTTTAGGAGAAGAACTGCTCACCATGCCCCTTACTTCCCCATCCAAGTCCAAATTTCAGACCAAATGAGAAACATAAGCCACTGGGAGTTGAGCAGATGGCTTTTCCAAAGCTTTCCCCCTTCTCATTCCACCCAAAGAAAACATAGATTGGAAGCCACAGGGTTTGCAAATGCCACTGTGCTATTTGGAACTAGGATTTCGTTTGCCAATCTGCAGCCTGTACTTCTAACTTTGCTTCAAAAGAGAGGGTTATCAATGCTGACTTGTAAATAAATGAAGAAACTAAATAATGTGCCCCAGTCTAAATATGGCTCTAATTTCCTTCACAGTAATAAGAATATTAAAATCATTGACACAAACTGCCTATCATATGGAAGACCCCCAAAAGGAAGCATGAGGAAGAACATGTCCTTATGAATTTTACATGAATCATGGAGATGTTGCTTTTCCTTACTTCTGACCAGAGGTGCCCTCCAGGCTGGGCTACACAGGGAACTGGCTGCTTCCTCCTCCTCCTTGAAAAGGAAGTTACTATCCCACTTCTCTCTCTGCAGGCTTGAGAACAACTTGAACTTGAGAGCCTCGGTTCAGGACTGGATCTGGCAGTTCCTATTGTCCTGGAGAGGTGGATGATACATTCTCAGAAGAATTTCTGGGAGACTCACATGTGGATTTAACTGGTTGAGGCAAAAGAAAAGATGAACCCCACTCAGGCTAAACCATAGTGTGCCTACATCTGGCATCCAGTGGGAGACAGTCACTAGAAGCTGGGGGAACTTGGGACCAGCCCCGAAGTCAGAGTAGCAGTCTGTTCTTTGCACTGTTATGTGAAAGGAGACATTGGTGTCTGTGCCCCTTCCTCCAGGAAGGCGTGGGTACACACCACAGGCTGAAGATGGATTAACATTCATGTGTGCTTTTATGAATACCTTCCTAGGTTCCCTCAATCAGCATTTACTGAGAAGTCACAGATGAAGGAAACCTCAGGGGGGCTGGGAGGATCAGTGGTCCCAAAGCACACTGCCAGGAGACAGAGTGCTGACACTGAAACAACATAGCGTCAAAGCCAGAAGGATGGACTCTACCCTCAAAACACAAGACCGGAAGCCAGCCCTCACTCCCTGTAGGCTGTCCATATCAGAAAGCTATTTAACTTTTCCAGGGCTCACTTTCTTATCTATAAAATGGGGGTGATAAGAGCACCCACTCCAGGGTGTGGTGGAGGATTAAAGGAGATGTAAAGTAAGGGGTCTGGCATATGGTGAGTCTAATGAAGGTTGTAGTCATCAACATTGAGGGGAGAACAGTGCCACAGGGTTGCAGAGCAGCTGAATAATATGAGTGGAACACACAGCTAATGCATGGAAGGGGCAAGCTTTGACCCTGGGTTGCTGGGGCCAGAGGCTGCACCCTTGACCTCTCCACCCTGCTGACTTCCAGGAAGGACAAGCAGAAGTCTTCTAGAGGGCAGGGGACCTGAGGGTCCCTGGCTCCCAGGCGCACCGTCATCCTATAGCTGCAAGCCATGTCCCCACCAGGCAGTGCCTACGGGACCTTCTCAGAACAGCTCTAACCATCCTGACCACCAACGGTGCTGGATGGTTGTCTTGATTTTAGTGCTTACCTGAAGGAATCAAGTTCATCTGGAGTTCCTTGCCCCCAGACAAGCCAGAAGGTGAAGGACTATGAGATGGTAAAGGTCCACCTGTTCTGAGTAATAGCCATTCTCCTGACCAGAAGTCAAGTTGACATGGAAGGCTCATTGCAAATGGACCATGACAGTGTGCTCTTTAAATAAATCTGGTGATGGAGCATTGATGAAGTGAGGACCCATCTGTGAAGCAAATGGTCATTTCATTCGCCATTCTGTATCTTCCAGTAGCAAACGGAGTGTTCTTGTATGTATGGTAACAGTGCCTAACTTTTACTGAGCACTTACCAAGTCCCAGGACATCCCCTAGTAATGTTACAGTGTTGTCTCCTTTAGTTAGGACAACACCGCCATGAGCTAAGTTCTGATATTAGTCCCAGTTTACAAATAATATATCAATCAAGAAGGACCAAGGCAGTGATACTCAAAGGGTGGTCCAGGATCAGCATTATCAACATGACCTGAAAATATGTTAGAAATGCACATCCTTGGGCTCCCTGGGTGGCTCAGTCAGTTAAGCGTCTGCCTTCGGCTCTGGTCATGATCCTGGGGTCCTGGGATCCAGCCCCATATCAGGCTCCCTGCTCAGCAGAAAGTCTCTTCTCTCTCCCTCTGACCCTCCTCCCTGCTTGTGCTCTCTCTCTCTCTGTCTCAAATAAATAAATAAAATCTTTAAAAAAATGCACATCCTCAGGCCCCCCACTCAGGTATATCTCCCAGAGCTTCTGGGCAGGGCCCAGCAATCTGTGTTCTAACAATCCCTCTGGGTGACTATGATATTTATTAAAGTGTGAGATCCAGCAGGTTAGGGGGAAATAAATGACCCCCAAATCTCAATGACTCATAGCAGAGATTGGGGAACTATGGCCAAGGGCCAACTCAGCCCACTCCCTGTTTGTAAATAAAGTCTCACTGGAACGCAGCCATGCCCATTTGTTTAGGTGTTGTCTAGGACCAGGTTCCTGATAGAGGCAGAGTTGTTCCAGAGACCACATGGCCCACAAACCCTAACTTATTTCCTTTCTGGCTCTTTACAGAAACATTGCTGACCTCGGCTCAGAGCGATGACGGATTCTGTGTCGCTGGCCCTGCAGGCCAGTGGAGGCTCCAACCATCCCTCTCTGGCTTGGCCACAGCGGCAGGTCCTATCCGGGGGCTTCACCAGTTGTGCCGGCACACCGAGAAGAGACATGGCTTCCGAAATAACCCAAGTCATCCACTCACAATTCACTGGCCAAAGCCTAACATCCCTGGAGAGGGGAAGAATAATCCCGTCTCCCCTTCTGATTGCCCCTACCCCAGGAGAGGCAGCGAATATCATGAACAATAATCAAATCCTCTGATCAAGGCCTTTCGCCTGGTCACAAATAGGAACTTTGCTCCCCTTCCACATGGGGAATACACACCCCCTACCCAAGGGAGAATGGCCCACCCTATATGGCGTCACGGGGAGGTTGCCTCTCAGGACCCTCTCTATGGGCAGGAGCAGCCTGTTTGACCCCCCACACCCCGCCTGCAGCTGTGGAACAGGGAAGGGCCATAGCAGCACACACTCCAGTTGCCCCTGGGTGCTCACAACACTGCTCCTGAAGAGGGCCCCACGACCTTGTTTTCTGCAGCCCTGTTTCAGGTCCTTTCTGTTCTGATGTTCTTGGCCACCTCTAAAGAGGGCGACAGAGAGTATGTTCTTGCGGGGAACCAGTCAGCTTTCTCAGCCTGCTTTCTGGCCAGAGGACGTTTAAGGGTTCCATCTCAAACAGCCTCAGTCTCTATTTGTCCAGGTTCGTGCTTATTTAGGCGGCAGAACCCTCTAGAACTCATATTTATTTATTATCCATTTGATTCCAGGCAGATCCAAGTAGCATTAGCTATACCCACAGTCCATTTCTCTGGCTTAAATGTGCATACCCTGAGTTCAAGAGGCTTCTATGAGAAAGTTGTACCCCTAGATTTTCATCCCTTAACCATATGGGGAAACTGGCAGAAAGGAAAGAGAGGCAGAGTAAGTTTTCTCTGGCTTCACTCCTGGTTTTGAACACAGCTCTCTAGGTCACCATAAGCTGTCTACACCACCTATATTTATCACCCCAAGTCTCCAGGCTTATTCTTTATTCTATGTTAAACAATTTAAACGCCTTAGTAAGCCATTTTCACAGGCTCAAAGAAAGTGAACGAGAAGCCCCTTTTTAACCTAAAATTTTTTTTTTTTTTCACAGCCATCTCTCCTTGCTTTCCTCTGAAGGCTCAGATGTCCTTCTCAAACTTTAATGACATTCACATCATCTGGGTGTGGGCTTGTGCCTGTTAAAACCCAAGGAAGGGAGACAAACCATAAGAGACTCTTAATCTCAGGAAACAAACTGAGGGTGGCTGGGGGGTAGGGGGTAGGGATAGGGTGGCTGGGTTATGGACATTGGGGAGGGTATTTGCTATGGTGAGTGCTGTGAAATCTGTAAGACTGATGATTCACAGACAGATGATTCACATATATTATATTACATATTAATTAAGAAAAACCAACCAACCAAACAAACAAAAAAACCCATTCTCAAGCCCCATTCTCTGAGGATCTGAGTAAAGCTGGGTATTTGCATTTCCACAAGGAAACCCCTCCCCTGGCCACCAAAGGGATTCTGATGCAGGTGGTTGGCTTGCCAACCTTCCAGGAACGCTGCCCTTTGAGTTCCCTAATTTCCACTTGGTAGGGGTTGAATAACATTCTGTGACAAAGTAGCAACTTCATCTGAAGGTGCTTGAAAACATGTGAGAAGCACTTCATTAATTTTCACCCCAGTCCTTGGAGGTGGCATCATGATAGTTATAATTATCCCTCGATTACTAGGAGGGCTGAAGTGTTCTTAGAGAATAAACTTAGACACAGAAGTCAAGTGACTGCCAAACTTATCCAGCAGGCCAGTGAGGGGTGATGTTCTAAAAGGGCAGATCAAGGACGGCCATGCAGGGCTCTGCAAGGGCAGCCCTCAGCCACCCCGCGTGAGGGACGCCTCGCCAAACCCACCAGAAGGAGAAAGGGAGCTGAGCAGATCCAGGGCAAAGAAAAAGCCACACAAGGGCTTCCCCAAGTTTTATAAAATATTGGATGAGTAGCCAATACTTTCGATTCAGGTAGTTGCATATAAAAGTTCAAATTTGACATCTCAGGAAGATTCAGCAGCTCTGGGAAGACACAGAGCTAGGCAGCCATTCACTTTGGGCAGATGATGCAGCCTCCCGCAGCCAAATGGCTGCTTTGTTCATTCACATTACTGGTCCAGGCCCCATGGGCAGTTGGATGTCTGCACTGCTCAAGTCAGTTACACTTCCTGTCACAGGTAAACCATTGGGAAGAGGAAGAGCATTCCTCCTCCTTCTCATGCAGTGGTTACAGACCTGACTTGCAGAGTCTGCGGAAATGGCAGCCACGAGGAGGAGATGCCTCTGAGGAACCAGGAGAGTACTAACCACCTTCAAGAAGCCTGGCCTCTTGCAACCTCCTCACACCTGCGGCTGAGAGACAGTGGTTCGAACATTCTATCACAATCTTGGACTTTCCTAAAACCTGCTCCAACAACATCAGCCATCCCCAGGCCAAGAAAACAAAGAAAAATGCATGAAAGCAAAATGAGCCTTCCATGAGAAAAGTCTTGCTTATGTTTTTCTAGTGGCAAAAGCATTTGAACAAAGAACTTAATAAGAGAAAATGAACAGCTTTAGAATGAGTTTATCACTAACAAAGCTACCACAGGCTCTTTGGTGGTATTTGGAAATTAAGTTAACATTAATTAAACATTAAAACAAGGGATTTAATGGAGGCTGAAGAATAAATTAGGCCTTTGAATGGGATATCTTAAACCCCTTTTAACATGCAAGACAATGTAAAATAATTGCATTTAAACAATTAGTTAAAAAATATTTTGCTTTTTCTGTCCCTTTTCAGAATTCAAGATATCCAGGCAAAGAACGTGGTGGGTCTTCTGGTGCGAAATTCCCGATTCCCCTGGGTATTCTGTTAGGAGCCTTTATCAACTGTGCTGACAACACAGGAGGCCAAAATCTGTATATTGTCTCTTCACAGAGATGGAGGGACCACTGAACAGATGTCTTGCTGCTGGTGGGGGTGATGTGGTGATGGCCACAGTGGGGAAAGGCAAATCAGAGCTCAGAAGGAAGGTACAATCAGTAGTGGGGAATTGGACAACAAAAGTCACACCAGAGGAAAGATGGTGTTTCTCGGTTGTGAGGATAACATGACGGTCCTGATAATGAAGGCAAAATGAAAGATTCTGCTATCTTGCCCAGCCGCAAAGGAATGTGCAGACTTGTGGCCCAGGATTGCATTCAGGGCTGGCAGCACGGCAGAATTCTTGGTATATTTGTTAAAAAAAAATAATAAGCTATTTGCTCTCCCCTCAAAATAATAAAAATAAAAAAACATTTTATTGTAATCGTACATTCACAAAATAGTTATGAAGAAGATCTAGGGTCTACTATACCACTCTCAATATGAGGAAACTAAAGAAGCACCTACTGGTCTTTAATTCAAGGTAAACTATTACAATGTATAGGTAAGTGTCAGGTTCCTGAGCAATCTGATCTGTGACAGTTACGCCCAGGTCAGCCTCTGGGAGTTAGAAGAAACCAAAGCCACACCCTCCAAACCAGCCAAAGCCTTGGCCACCTCTCTCTCCTTTGTTGGTTATAATTAACCATCCATGTCCATTCATGTCCTTTCTTAAGAAACCAGCCAGAATTCTGGAATCTCTACTATCCTGTCACAGCCTTCCTATTCATAATGGATTTTTATTGTTGATACTGTTAGCTCGAGAAGATAACCCAGAAACTCATTTTCAAAAGTGGGTTTAAAAATTTCACTAACTGAAATGAATATTTTCCTTCAAGTATATCAAATTTACAAATACAGGACATGCAATTATAGATTTCATATGATCAAACTGAAATCCCTACTTTAAAATAAAGTATAGGGGCACTTGGGTGGCTCAGTGGGTTAAAGCCTCTGCCTTCAGCTCAGGTCATGATCTCAGGGTCCTGGGATCGAACCCCACATCGGGCTCTCTGCTCAGCAGGGAGCCTGCTTCCCCTCCTCTCTCTGCCTGCTTGTGATCTATCTCTCTGTCAAATAAATAAAATCTTTAAAAATAAATAAATAATGAAAAATAAAATAAAGTATAAACAATTTGAACCAGGACATTTCTCCTTATCCATTCATCTACGCATCATTCACCCATCCAGGTATTTATTAAGCACCTCCTACCTAGAATACTATGAGTGCTATTGGAAATGCAAAGATTATTTCTATGGAAGTTGGGAGTGTCATGAATATAAGAAACTGATTTATACCTAGCAAAATTACTAAATATGGTCTCAGGGCTCTTTTGGTTATCGGTGACACAGCTCATTCAGCTCAATCAAAAAAGGGAATTTAATGGGTCATAAACTTGGGATAGGTTCAAGGACAGATTAAATATTATTGCCAGAAATTGGTCTGCATCTCTCTATTCTGCTTTCCTGGGTTGGCTTTATTCTCATATAGACTGTCTCTGCATGATAGATTCCTGTAGGTCAAGTTTTATTAGCCTTACTACAGTCTCAGATGAAAAAGTTCTTCTTATGCTTCTAGCAGATATCCCAGAATTTGCTTACTATGACTGAAGCCATCCCTAATCCAATAGCCATTCAGGGGGATGGAATATTTGATTGCCCAGGACTGGTCCATGACTCACACCAGGATCCTAAGGAAAGAAAATCTTGGGCCCATCCACATTTCATAGACTGAGCTCTGAGGAAGAGTAATCCCCTGAGAGAAAAGCAAGGCACTATTGACACAATAAGGAAAAATGAATAATAGGCAAAAATAGTTGCTTCTTACAAATGTCATAAGAAAAATACTATTAATGTGTAGTCAGCATCCAGAGGGGAGATAATAGAAGTGCTGAAACAAGAACGGGGCTTTGCAATTATGGAACAGGTAAAAGAAAGGGGAGAAACTAAGGAGGAATCTGTGAGCCTCCTTGGTTTGAGTTTGGCTTCTTTGGGTCCTCTGTTTTCTGATAAACTATGATATGTTCATCAACAAGAGTTTTCTCTTTAAGTACCCAACCACCACGCACCTAAGAATCTAGTTGCTTTACATCAATCTGAACATCATTCATTATTAGCTCATTCAATAATTATTTTTTGAGTAATTTCTTATACTGAGTACTCATCCGTATTTCAGGATTAGTTATAATTCATGACCTTATGGAACTTATAGTCTACCCAGTGAATATGGACAATAAATTGAAAAGTACAATATAATATATAGGATGTCAGATAATGCTACGTGTTTGGGGAAAAACAAGGTAGGGAAGGAGGGAAAGACATGACTAAAGTGAAGCAGATATGAATAAAGTCACAGTCTTATAGTAGGGATTTTTTTTAAGTAGGGGTTTTTAAGTAAGATGAGAAGGTGAGGAAGTAAAGGAAGTTAAAGAAAGAACATTCCAGGCATAGTGACCAGCCAGTGCCAAGGTCCTGAGGCAGCAGTTTGCCTAGACATTTTAAGAAGACCTGTGTGATGGGATACCTGGGTGGTACAGTCAGTTAAGTGTCCAACTCTTGATTTCACTTCAGGTTATGATCTTAGGGTTGTGAGACTGAGCCCCACACTGGGCTCTGTGCTGGGCATGGAGCCTGCTTAAGATTTTCTCTCCCACTCTGCTCCTCCCCTGATCTCTCTTTCTCAAAAAGGAGGAGGAGGAGGAGGAGGAGGAGGAGGAGGACGAGGACGAGGAGGAGGACGAGGAGGAGGAGGAGGAGGAGGAGGAGGAGGAAATGACCTGTGTGGCTCAGGAGGAGAGAGTAGTAGATAAGATGAGAAAGATGAGTATGTTAGTGAAGAACATGTAAGACCTTAGATGTTGTGTGGACTTTAGCTTTTACTCTGAGTGGATGAGAAGCAAGTGGGTACTTTAAATAAAGAAGGTCATAATATAACTTACACCTAAAAATAATCACTCTGCAGAAGATTTTATTTTGGTGCAGTCCCAATAGTTTATTTTTGCTTTTGTTTCCCTTCCTTCAGGAAACATATCTAGAAAAAGTTGCTATGGACATGCTGCTTGTGCGCTCTTCTAGGATTTTTATGGTTTCAGGTATCATATTTAGATCTTCAATCCATTTTTAATTATTTTTGTATATGGTGTAATAATGTGATCCAGTTTCTTTATTTTGCATGTTACTATGCAGTTTTCCCAACATCATTTGTTGAAGAGACTTTTTTTCCATTAGATAGTCTTGCCTGCTTTGTCAAAGATTAATTGACTGTAGAGTTGTGGGTTCATTTTTGGGTTTTCCATTTTGTTCCATTGATCTATGTGGTTAATTTTGTGCCAGTAACTGTTTTGATTACCACAGCTTTGTAATATAACTTGAAGTCTGGAATTAAAATAAAAAAATTTAAAAAAAGGGTTTTTTTTTTTT
>CM052803.1:17348257-17378588 GCA_028533885.1 Nasua narica | reverse complement strand
CACCATTTATTGAAGAGACTGTCTTTTTTCCACTGGATATTTTTGCCTGTTTTGTCAAAGATGATTTGACCATAGAGTTGTGGGTCCATCTCTGGGCTCTCTATTCTGTTCCACTGGTCTATGTGTCTGTTTTTGTGCCAGTACCATGCTGTCTTGGTGATCACAGCTTTGTAGTAAAGTTCAAAATCAGGCAATGTGATGCCCCCAGCTTTGTTTTTCTTTTTCAACATTTCCTTAGCAATTCGAGGTCTTTTCTGGTTCCATACAAATTTTAGGATTGTTTTTTCCAGCTCTGAAAAAAACTGGTGGAATTTTGATAGGGATGGCATTGAAAGTATAGATTGCTCTGGGCAGTAGAGACATTTTAACAATGTTTATTCTTCATCCATGAGCATGGAATGCTTTTCCACCTTTTTGTGTCTTCTTCAATTTCTTTCATGAGTGTTCTATAGTTCCTCGAGTACAGATCCTTTATCTCTTTAGTTAGGTTATTCCCTAAAATTGCATTTCAAAATATAAAACACTTAGGAAAAAATCTAAAAAAAATATGTGCAAGACTTCTATACTAAAAATTATAAAACACTGCTGAGAGAAATTAACAAAAGTCCCCAATAAATAGAGAGATATACCATTTTCATGGACTGGAAAACTCAATATTGTTAAAGTTTCAATTCTTCCTAAATTGATCTATAGATTCAATGCAATAACAAATAACATCCCAACAGACATTTTTTGGGGGAGATGAGGGTGATTTTAAATTTTGTTTGGAATTACAATGGACTAAGAATAACAAATAATCTTGAAAAAGTAGAACAAAGCTATAGGACCTACTCAATCTGACTTTAAGCTTTATTATAAATTATGATACTCTATATAGAAAGCCCAAAAGACTGTCAAAAAAACTGCTAGGACTGATCAAGGAGTTCAGTAAATTTGCAGGGTACAAAATCTATCTTCAGCAATTTGTTGCATTTCTATACACTAATAATGAAGCAGCAGAAATTAAGGAATCAATCCCATTTACAATTATACCAAAACCAGTAAGATACTTAGTAATAAACCTAACCAAACAGGTGAATGACCTGTACTCTGAAAACTATAAAACACTGATGAAAGATGACACAAAGAAATGGAAAGTCATTCCATGCTCATGGGTTGGAAGAACAAATATTGTTAAAATGTCTATATTACCCAAAGCAATCTACACATTTGAGCAATCCTTAACAAAACACTAATAACATTTGTCAGAGAACTCAAACTAAGCAATTCTAAAATTTGTATGGATTCACAAAAGAATGCAAATAGCCAAAGAAAACTTGAAAAAGAAAAGCAAAGCTGGAGGCATCACAGTCCCAGACCTCAAAAGTTATATTACAAAGCTGTAGTGATCAAAACAGTATGATACTTGCAAAGAAACAGACACATAGATCAATAAAACAGAATAGAAAACCCAGAAATGAACCCACAACTCTGTGGTCAATTACTCTTCAACAAAGTAGGAAAGAATATCCAATGGGAAAAAGATGATCTCTTCAACAAATGGTGTTGGAAAACTGGATAGCCTCATGCAAAAGAAGAAACTGGACCACTTTTTTCATCATACACAAAAATACATTCAAAATAGATTAAATACTTAAATGTGAGATCTGAAACCACAAAAATCCTAGAAGAGACCACAGAGAGTAACTCTTTAACATTGACCATAGCTACTTCTTTCTATATATGTCTCCTGAGGCAAGGGAAACAAAAACCAAAGTAGTCTATTGGGACTATATCAAAATAAAATTTTCTGAACAGCAAATGAAACAATCAATGAAACTAAAAAGCAACCTAAACTATGGGAGAAGATATTTGGAAATGACATAGATGATAAAGGGTTAGGATCCAAATATATATAAAGAACTTCTAAAACTCAATACCCTGAAATGAATAATCCAATTAAAAATGGGCAGACGACATGAATAGACATTTTGCCAAAGAAGACATATAGATGGCTAACAGACACATGAAAAGATGTTCAACATCACTTATAATCAGGGAAAGACAAATCAAAACTGCAGAATGGCCAAAATCAACAACACAAGAAACAACAAGTGTTGGGAAAGGATATGGAGAAAGGGGAACCCTCTTGCACTGTTGGTGGGAATGCAAAATGATGCATCCACTCAGGAAAACAGTATGGAAGTTCCTCAAAAAGTTAAAAATAGAACTACTCTAAAACCCAGCAATTGCAGTACTAGGAATTTACCCAAAGAACACAAAAATACTAATTCAAAGGGACATGTGCAGCCTGATATTTATGGCAGCATTGTCTACAATAGCCAAATTATGAAAACAGCTCAAATGGTCATTGCCAGATGAATGGATAAAGAGGATGTGGTATATATACAATGAAATATTACTCAGCCATAAAAAAGAATGAAATCTTGCCATTTGCAATGACATGGAGGAGAGAGTACTATGCTAAGTGAAATAAATCAGAGAAAGACAAATCTCTTATGACTTCATTCACATGTGAAATTTTAGAAATAAAGCAAACAAATATAAGGGGAGAAAAAGAAAGGCAAACCAAGAAAGAGACTCTTAACTATAGAGAACCAACTGACGGTTACCGGAGAGAAGGTGGGCAGGAGGATAGGTTAAATAGGTGTTGGGGATTAAGGAGTGCACTTCCTGTAATGAGCACCAGGTTTTGTATGTAAATGATGAATCACTATATTCTACACCTGAAACTAATAATACGTTGTATGTTAACTAACTAGAATTTAAATTAAAACTAAAAAAGTAAAATAAAATTTCATGTGTCTTTGGTGAAAGAATAGACATAATTGAAAGTCTAGAATAGATCCCTATGTATAAAATTAAATTATTTTTGACAAAGATGCCAACCAATTCAATGGGAAAAAGAAAATTTCTTCAACAAGTTTTTAAAATAACTGTATATCCATACAAAAAAGGAAAAAGGATTCATGAGTTTTATCCTATACCACATACATAAATTAATTCAAAATAAATCTTATACTTAAGACAAAAACTATAATGCTTCCAAGAGAGAGACTATCTCCATGACTTTGGAATAGGCAAAGATTCTTAGAGTACAAAAAACACTAACCATTAAAAAAATTGGTAACTGAATTTTATTAAATTAAAGAATCATCTTCTCATCAAAAAAATGCCATTAAGAAAATAAAGACAACCTATAGACTGGGAAAAAATAATCACGATATATCTGTTTGAATATATATTCACACATGTATATAAATTATATTATACATATATTATACATGCATTATATATAATACATACATATATTATATATGTATCTTCTACATGTTATTATATTATACTTATATCATACATATATGTATCATATACAGGTATCTTCCACAACTCAATTAGAAAAGAACAAATAACCCATTTTTTATACAAGCAAAAATATATAAACAGATGTATCACAAATGAAGATACACAAATGGCTAATAAACACATAAAAAATACTCAACACTATTAGCTGCCAAAGTGATGAAAATTAAAACTACATTAATTTAGGGGTACATGGGTGGTGAAGTCATTTAAGCATTCAACTTTTGGTTTCAGCTCAGGTCATGATCTCAGGGTTGTGAGACTGATCCCCACATTGGGGTCTGTGCTCAGTGCAGGGTCTGCTAGAGATTCTCTCTCCCTCTCCGTTTGCCCTTCTCCCTGCTCATGCTCACACGCACTCTCTCTCTTGCTCTCTCTCTCCTTCTTTAAAATAAATCTTTAAAAAAACTATTTTAATTTAAAGCAATGATATACCATTATATGCCCCTATGATGGCTAAAAGGAAAAAAAAAAAACAAAACAGCCCTGGATTTTGGAGAGGATGTGGAGACACAAGAACTCTCATGTTGCAAGTATACATAATACAATTATTTTGAAAACAGTTTGAGAGTTTAACATTTTAAGAAAGTTAAACACATATATTATGACCCAAAATTTTACACCAAGGTCTTTATCCAAGAGAGATGAAAATATATGTCCACAATAAGCCTTGTAAATAGTATTTGTAAAAACTTTATTCACAATAAACCCAAATGATAAATAATCTATCACAAGGAGAACAGATAAACTATGGCAGATTCATATAATGGACCATAACTCAACAACAAAAGATAAAAACAATAATAACAACAACAACAACCCTACTAATGCATGCTATCAATGTGGATATCTCAAAAATATTATACAGATGAAAGAAGCCAGACACATACACGTACATACTATTTGGTTTTATATATATGAATTTCTAGAATTGGCAAAACTAGAGTAAAAAAGAAATCAGATTAGTGATTTGTCAGGAAGGGACTGAGTGGAAGGGCGCACAAGAGAACTGTCTGGAGTGATGGCAATGTTTGTGCCTAAAAATGGGTGTAGGTTATGTGGGTATAGGGATTCATCAAAAACAGTTCAAACCATACACTTAAGGTCTGAATATTTTGTGTTTGTAAGTTATATCTCAATTTTTTAAATCCATAATTTCTACATTGTTCAAGACAAATTAGGATATGTTGTGGCAACATACAACCCCTCTTTTTTTTAATTATTTTTTTTATATTATGTTAGTCACCATACAGTATGTCATTAGTTTTTAATGTAGTGTTCCAAGATTCATTGTTTATGTATAACACCCAGTGCTCCATGTAGTATAATAACAATCACTGGGCTAACCCATTCCCCCCCACCTTCCTCCCTTCTAAAACCCTCAGCTATTTCTCGGGGTCCACAGTCTCCGATGGCTTTCTCCCCCTCTGCTTCCTCTCCCCCTACATTTTTCCCTTCCTTCTCCTAGTGTCCTCCATGGTATTCCTTATTATTCAGCCATCAGAAACGATGAATACCTGACTTTTGCATCAACGTGGATGGGTCTGGAGGAGATTATGCTGAGTGAAATAAGCCAAGGAGAGAAAGCCAATTATCATATGGTTTCACTTACTTGTGGAACAACTCCTAACTCTTAATGGCTTAACACAGCTAATGTTTATTTCTTGCTCAGAGTGCACTGCCGATCTGGGTAGCTCTCTTTCACTATTGTGTCTCTGCATCTTACTATGGAGCCTCCTTTAGCTTCCTTGACGAGAGAAAGATTGGTGAGTCATGCAGAGGATTTAAAATACCTCAGCCCAGACAGGACATAAGCCATTTCCCTTCACATCCTAATGGCCAGGATCTAAATGGCCCTGACTAAATGCAAAGGACTAGGAAGTATAGAGTATACTGGGGAGTATAGTATTCATTTCTTTCCCATGAAATAAAGAATTATCAAATATTGAACACTAGAAATGCCTGTCCCAGCCTTGTCTTTAGGGCTCTTTCATTTTAGGAAAGAAGAATAAAATTTAACTTTCCATATACTGATTACTATGCCCAGATCTGGTCTTAGGAAATGAGATCTCCATCTTTTCACAAAGGAAGATTCAGTAAGTGATTCATTTATTCCCTTTCCGCAAACATGGCTGGGCCAATACTTCCTGGTAGGCAAAAGTAAAGAACTCTGTGAAAATGCAACGACAACAAAAATGAATTTGTGAAATTAACTGAAGGAACAAGAGCAAATGCCCACCCAGGAGACACCTGGTCCAAAGCACTGCTGAGGTAACTCTAAGGGACATGGAATGACAAGTGACTGACAAACTAATCTGGTCCAAAATAAATTATGATTGGGAATAATGGCCATGCTGTGCTCATGCTGCTGTGGAGAAATCAGACATTATAAAAGAAAAAAGGGGATGTTTATCTAGTCCAAAGTGACAGTTTGATGCTTGTCAAAAATCATCTTCATATTCCTAAGACTTTCTGATTTTGTAGGGGCCCTGGAGAAAGGTTCATTATAGTACACACACAGAGAAAAAGGGAAAGACAAAGCCTGTTTTGCAATTCCCTTTTCTGTTTGAAATTTGCACAAAAGGTCTCGAACACTATAACAATTAGAAGAGGAAAAAATGTTTGGCAGATCAAATAGGTGAGATGTCAGGAGTTCTACTTTTTAAATGTCTGGGAGATACTCCTGATTAATTTTGGCTGAAACTTGAAAAAAAAAAAAAAAAGCAAGCACATTTTCTAAACCAATATGTGGAATTTTCTGATCAGGTAAGCACCTTTAAAGTTCAGTTTTGCTAAGAACAGTCAGAAATTAGATTGTGTAACTGTTCCCACAAATTGCTCAAAGGTTACCTCTCCTCCAGTAGACAGGGACTGAGGATGCATAATAGCTGAAGCCCTGCTCAGAGAGGGAATACACAGAATGCTAATATCTCAGAAGAATTTCCATCCACTTGGGAAGAGAGATGTAGCCTGATTGCAGGATGGGTTAAGAATGTGTAGCATATAAACATATCATCAGTGTTGTTGCCACTTATTCTGGAAAATTGCAGCAGAATGATTGCAGGGTTCCAAAGAAAAGCTGTCAGCTGTGAATCTGGTGATTGGCATGCCTTGTTTAAATGTGTTCAACCAAAACCTAGCTGGAATGGCCAGGCCTACCTTTCCATTGTTGGGTGCCATAATTGGCACACCCTACTTAAGCTTTTGACTGATATATAGGTCAGGACTATTTCTGTTCTAGGTGAAAGATAACCCAACTGTCTTATGGGGACAAAGAATTTATCTAATTCACATATCTGAAAAGTACAGGCATGGAGTGTCATGTATAGCCATATATCCAAACCCTCAAATGATTTGCACTCATTCTCTTCAAATTTTGTCTCTAGTCTCTTCTATGCTGTTTTAATATCAGTTCCCCCCGATGTCAATATAATGCCATTCCCCCATCTACATCTTTAAGGTTTCAAGTCTGATAAATACCTAAGAGTTTATATTCCAGTAGCTTCTGCACACATTCATACTCTTGGGCCAATATCTCCATCTTGATATAATGAAGCAATCACTGTAGCCAGGAGACATAATTACATTGATTGGCTAGATTTGACTTGCATGGTAACCCCTAAACCAATCACTTATGACTACTAAGATTTGGTAGTAGTCTGGCTGGTTCAACCAGAGTCACATGTTCCACCTCGGAACTGGATGGAACCCCACCTGAACACCATGCCCTATGAGAAGTGGGGAGAGAAATAGATCCCCAGAGGAAATTCTAGGTACTTATCAGAAGAATCAAAAATAAACTCTGGGTAGAATAAAAAATAATTAAAAATGGTATCCACTATAACTGAAATAATCAATATATTTTTAATATTATATAATGGAGACACTTTTATAGAAGTTAAGGGTAATCCCATGTATAATTCAGACTATTGTAGATTTTGAAGCCTGGGAGGAACATCAGAGCTCATAAAACCAATTCCAAATTCTGACAAGTTGAAGCCAAATTTTTAACTTGGTAAATGGAGGATATGGAGTATATGAGGAGTGCCTGGCTGGCTCAGTTGGTTTAGTGTGCAACTCTTGATCTTGGGGTTGTGGGTTTGAGTCCCACATTGGGTGTGGAGATTATGTAAAAACAAAATCTTAAAAAAAAAAGAGCATATGGCATCCTTAGCAGATCCTTATGCTATTTTTAACCCTTATAGGGTTCAAAATATATTTCTTAAGTAAATTAAAGAAGGAATAAAAATATTTACAGAGCTCCTTGGTTCAATCACAGATCTTCTTATCTCTTAAGGATTTAAAAATTAAAAGACTCTTTAAAAACAAGAATACACTAAAGTCAGTTCTAACTCTAGTAATTGTACGACAGATTACTAACTCTCCCACCAATAACAGGTTTAAACTTTGGACAAAGTATAAGAAAAATAACTGTTTTAAGGTACTAAAGAGCAACAAAAAGCAAGAATAAACTGGAAGAGATACTGCCTTCAAAAGAAGAAAGTAAAGTAGGTGAAATTTACCTCCTCTTCTCAAAAGTCCTACCAAGTTTTCTAGTTCAGAGTATAGCACTCTGGCAGAAAGTGGCTGTCTTGGGGCGCCTGGGTGACTCATTTGGTTAAGCATCTGCCCTCAGCTCAGTTCATGATCCCAGGCTCCTGGGATGGAGCCCAGAGTGGGACTCTAGCCCAGAATCCCTGCTCAGTGGGGAGTCTGCTTCTCTCTCTCCCTCTGCTCCTCCGACTCCACTTGTGCTCTTTCACTTTCTCTTTGAAATAACTAAGTAAAATCTTAAAAAAAAAAAAAAAAGTGGCTATCTTACCAGGCTGGGGAGTCAGAGGTTGCAGTTGGGAGTGCCAGACACAACTGAAAATTAAGGTGTGGTGGGTTCCCAAAATGAGGTGAATCCCTCATATCTGTGTACATTTGCCTTCAAACTCTTGGACAACTCCTAAACTTCATATGTGCATGAGACTGCTCCCCAAAATCAAGCATTTTAGCAAGACCTGAGCACATTTTGGCAGCTCCTAGTGCTGGGGAGACAAGTTTGAAATTCAAATCCCACCAAGTTAGAGGAGCTTGTTCAAAACCTTGAACTATCCACTGAAATCTCAAGAGGGCCACACCTTTTTAAGAATAAAAGCTATATATTAGGACTAAGGACTATATCCTAGGAATAAAGAAAAAAATCTGAAATAGACATGCTGTAATAAAGAGCTTAACTGCTTAAAACCAAGCTTCCACAGATTAAGATTAACTTCCTGTTACAATAAAACCTAACAGTTTTCAGAATAGGATAACAGAATCTAGAGTTTCTATAACTTATCATCTACAAAGTTAAATGTACAATAAAAAAATTACCAGACATGCAAAGAAGCAGAGAAATGTGACCTAAAATCAAAAGAAAAGAATAATTAATAGGGGAAGATCCATAGATAAACAGATATTGAATCTAGCAAAGATTTTTAAATAGCAACTATAAATATATTTAAATTTACAGGAAGGGGCACCAGGGTGAATCAGTTGGCTAAGCATCTGACACTTGATTTTGGCTCAGGTCAGGATCTCGGGGTTGTGAGATTAAGCCCCGTGTCAGGCTCTGTGGAGCTTACTTGATCCTCTCTCTCCTCTCCCTATGCCCCTCCCTCCCTCCAGCTCACACATATGCTCTCTCATTCTTTCTCATATACAAACAAATAAATTAATAAATTTACAGGTAAATATAGACATTAAAGTGAAGAAGTAGCATATTTTAGAAGAGATATGAAAATTCTAAATATTGGCAATATTAGAACAGAAGAAACACAATACCCAAAATGAAAAGTATATTGCATGGGCTTAACATCTAATTGAACAATTCAGAAGAAAAAAAGAAACATTAAAATTAAAGACAAACCAGTAGAAATTATCCAAACTGTAACTGAGAGAGAAAGAAGGGTTCTAAAAAAAAAAAAAAAATCTCAGTAAGCTGCGGACAATTTAAGTGATCTACCGTATTTAAGGACATTATAATCTAACCTTTGAAAACCAAAGATGAAGAGGAAATATTTAAGCCAGAAAAAGGACATAAACATATATTATGTGCAAGGAAACAATATAAGAATAACAGCTAACTTCTCATGAAGAATAATGGGGACCAGAGAACATCCGGAAAAATATGCTTATAGTAATGAAAAGGGGGAAAAAGTGTCAACATTGAATTCTTTAGTGAAATATCCTTCAAAAATGAAGTTAAAATGGAGGGTTGCTGGAGGGAAGGGGAGTTTGGGGGAAGAGGTGGTTGGGTGATGGACATTGAGGAGGGTTATGTGTTGTGAGTGTTGGGTGTTGTGTAAGACTAATGAATCACGGAACTGTACCCCTGAAACAAATAATACATTATATGTTAATTAAAAAAAATAAAATAAAAAGATGAAGGTAAAATGAAAACATTTACAACTAATAGGAAGGAAGGAAAATTTAGTTCCATGGACAAGAAATGCTGAAGAGTAATGATACCAGATGGAAATTCGAATCTACAGAAATTAATTAAAAGCACTGGAATTGATAAACTTATTAAAGAAACATATGGGCAGATATAATCTGGCTGTGTCTTTCAAGATATTTGCCTGCCAATGAATCAAGATTTCTGCTGTTACTCTATATCTTGAAAATCATTGTCTTCCTAGTGTTTCCTAGGTCCATGTCTTCAATTAATAAGGATACATACTTTGCTTGTATATCTCTCTTCCTAAGAGAATAAAATAAAAACTATTTAAAGATGCCTAGTTACTATGAGATACCACAACTCTTCAAGGACATTATGACATGGACAGGAACCAAAAGATAACACACAGAGTAAGGATCTCATTCGGACAACTGTTGGCAGCACGCACATGTCACAGAGGTCGCTCCAAGGGCGAAAGCCCTAGAAATAAGAGAAATCACAGGGAATGAGCCAAAGTGTATTTATCAAGAATTTCTGGGGCGCCTGGGCAGCTCAGTGGGTTAAAGCCTCTGCCTCTGACTCAGGTCATGATCTCAGGGTCCTGGGATCCAGCCCTGCATCAGGCTGTCTGCTTGGCAGGGAGCTTGTTTCCCCCTCTCTGCCTGCTTCTCTGCCTACTTGTGATCTATCTCTTTCTCTCAAGTAAATAAATAAAATCTTAAAAAAAAAGAATTTCTAGTGGGGACTCTTCAGGGTTACCCACTTAACATTCATCATTTACTGAAAACCCACCATGTGGCAAGCACTGTGATTAACACTCTATAGGGTGAAAGCCTGAAGTAGTCACAATCGTATCCTCAGTCTTATAGGAGCAATATGACCACAGATGAATCTAATATGAGGCAATAACAATAATATTGATTAAAATAAAATTATAAGAATGATAGCCAACATGAAGTGAGCCAGGCACTGTGTTCATATGCATCAACTCATTTAAGGGCTTCTTATGCATCAACTCATTTATCATACACAACTACCTCCTGAGAGAGGAGTAACTATGAGAATAATGAGAATAATTCTCATTTATGCAAATGAGGAAACTAAGACCCTTGATGTCTCCTAGATAGTATGTGTTGGAGCTATAATTTGAACACCAGTGTTTACTTCTAAGGCTCAGTTGTTGGTGAATGCAATCTCATGAGAGGTGCCGATAGAGAACGGTGAGATTTGAGGATGGAAATTGCTTCCTCCCAGAAGTCATGGAGGTCTCCCTGGAGAAAGGGAAAGTGAATGGTCCATGATGGTAAAATATGGACTTGTACAGTCTGGCATTCATGAAGAAGGAATAAGATTTCAGGAATGTCAGGCCAAGAAGTGCTTCTGGGCACTGAGGATATGCTAAGCTTTGAACTGGATGTCTTGGAGCCTCAGGACTGCAACAATTGTGATCCCAAAGGAGATTCCAGCCCTGTAGTTCACACAGGAGTGGCTAGACCCCAACTTAATCATGATAAATGAGAATAGAAACCCGATTAATCTTTTGCTTTGATTGTAACCATTTGTGAATAAAAACATGAAGGCATTTTCTTCCCTGCTGTGAAACAAGATTTGTGGAACCCTAATAAATTTGTGGAATGCAAACAGTTTGTCAGAGGCTTTATTCCCCAAAAGACATGACAAACATGAAGGAAGAGGAGACTGCAGAGCAAAAGGTAGAAATTTGACCATCACTCTCACTTTTTATAAACACCAGCTGACTGGGTCAATTGTCCTAATACAAAATCATGCTAACCTCTAACTCTTACGTTTTCATGTAGACAAATCAGGCACCCATGGCAGAAACCATAAGTCATCTGAGCCCCTCCTGATATTTCCTAAATCATATCAAGCACCAAGTTCTAGCAATACTGATAAATTTAAAATAAAATATTTCTTTCTTTCCATGTATTTACAGACTCCTCCCTCATTCTCCATCCCCTCTGCCACTGTTCAGCTACTATATCTCTGAACATCACAGCCTCCTATATGATTTTCTTCTTTCTTGTTCACTTCCTACTTATACCATCTTTTCCTTCTGCCAGGTTGGCCTTCCACAAATGTAAAGTGATTCAACTTTTTGTCTGAAGGGCAGCTTCTCACTGTGCTCAAGGTAGATTTCATGTCACGACCTAGGAGGCTCTCCATGACCTTTACCTACCTGTTCCTCATGCTACTCTTCACCCACTACCCCAGGACACCCCAAAACTCCTTTAGCTCCATTTGTATGGCCAGTTGTTTCATACCATCATAATGTTCAAACAATGTAACTTTTCCCAAGAAAGGCTTTCCTCCTATGTCTACCTGAATAACTGAGCTCTAGCATCACCCCCTATGTGTAGGCTGCCACAGGTGTACCCGTTCTGGAGAAACTTCACTGCACCTTCCTCTTTAGGGGTCTGCTATACCATCATAGTACATGTCATGCTCTAGCACAGATATGATACAGAAGATGGGCTGATATTTCTTAAATAAATGACTGCATTTTAATCTTTTGCTTCTTCCACCTGACTCTGCTATATCTTCTCCCTACCCGTGGTAGCTCCAGTATCCCTTTCTGATCATGAGTTGCCTCCCATCATGAGTTTCTCCCTCTGAGAAACACTTCTATCTCCTCTTTCCAGCCAAGCATGAGTTACCCATAAGGCACACATGTCCTCCCTCTCATTGCTGCTCACCTTCATTTGGTGTCACTGCTCACAAGTGATGGCAAAAGAAGCATTATCAGGGGTCATGAATGAGAATTATTGGCATCAGTCAGTAGAGACCATAGCCTTAAAAAGTAAGTCTGCTGACAACCAGACATTGCTGGGGAATCATGGAGAGAGCTTCTCACAAATTCTGGGAGGTGCACTGTTCACCTTGTCAGTTCAAACCAATTCAATTCAATTCAAACCAATATTCTTTCTGTGCACTTGTGAGGTGTCAGGGATGGGATAAAAAGTCCCTACCTTCCCTGAACTTCCACCCTGAGAAGAAGATAGAATACAAATGAAGTAGTATTGCCAAGGTGACATCAGGGAACATAAATAGGTGGGATATCAGTAACTATTAATGAAAAGGGACTCTGTATGTTAATTTTTAGAAAAAAATAGAGTTAAATTGAGTAAGCTTATTATTCTTTGACTTATTGAAGCTTTTTAAATTAATATTTTTAAGTCAACAATACAGTGGAATAATAGTTTTCTGCATTTATCCCCCCACAAAAACACTGACTTTGACAACCCATGAACAATAGTACTTTTGTGGGAGCCTGGGAATCCAGTGGCGAGGTCCCAACATGATGTCAGAGCAAAAAATCTGAGGATAGATACATTGAAGAGAGTAAGAAGAACCATTTCACTTTACTCGTGTTACCTTTTCCTTAAGGCAACATAGCTCAATGCCAAGAAAGATAAATTCCCTCAGCCCATGATTTCTCCCATAGGAAAAGGTGAGAGCATAGTGAGTTCCTGGCTTTCCCAGCTGTGCAGGATGCTGCCCATGAGGCACACTTTGTTCTTACCCCACCCAGAACACTGAGGGTCCAGCAGAGCTGTCTGGGGGCAACTAGGAGCAAGGAAAAGGGATAGGGGCTTATAGGAATTCAGGCCCCAGCACTGAACTCAACAAAGGGCTGCAGTTTTTACTAACTGCATCACAGATTCCACCAAAAAGCCCACCACAAACCTCATAGGATGCATCATCTGCAGATCCACCCATATAGCCTGTGTGCACCACCAGCACTCTACAAGACTCTCCCCCGACCATGTAGCCAGTTTCCCATGCATGTCCTATAGGGAGCATGTGTGAGCCTCTGAAGATCATACATGAGCACATGCAGACAGTTGGCTTAACTTTGTTGGATTGGTAGAAGGTGCATAAATTTAAACACTGCAAGGCATGCCTCTTAGGAGCCTCTCAGAAATTTGGCTGGCTTTATGAGAGCTAGAGAATGCATAAAATCCTGTTTCTCCTTCAAGAAGAATCAAAAGAAGTGGAGTAGGTGTATCCATAAAAATTTTGGAAGGATGCCCCAGAATCCCTAGCCTGACAGACTGGTGAAGTTTTCCCTAAGCCAGTCAGTAAAGACTAGAGGAGGTGACTACTTGAAATGCAAAGAGATCAATGCAAATCTTCAACACACACACACACACACACATGCCAAGAAAAACATGACACTACCAAAGAAACAGTAATTTTGCAATAATCTACTCCCAAGAAATGGGGATCTATGCATTGCCTTACAAAAAAATTCAAAATAAGTATTTTAAGGGAGCTCAGTGAGTTAGAAGAAAACACAAATAGACTGCTCAACCAAACCAAGGAAACAATACATGACTAAAATAAAAAGTTCAATAAAGAGATAGGAATCATTTAAAAAAAAAAAGAAAGAAAAGAAAAGAGAAGCCTAAACAGAAATTCTGGAGCTGAAGACTATATTGAATGAAACGACAAGTTCAGTAGACCTTCAGCACAAGAAAGAATCTGTAAACTCAAAGACGGGTCCATTTGTAGTTTAAAAAGTTAAAAAACAAGTGTTAAAAATAATAATAGCTGTAATAACTTGTTAACAGTTATGCAATATAAAAAGATGTAAATTGTGAAATCAGTAGCATAAACTATTGGGGGTGTAAAAGGATAGAGATTTTGTGCATGATTGAAATCGTCATCAGCTTAAAATATTCTACTATAACTACAATATATATTTTATGTAAGCCTCATGGTAACCCAAATAAAACAAAGAAACAACAAAAACAACAACAAAAAACCTCCACTAGGTACATAAAATAGGAAAAGAAAGGCAACAAATGTACCACTGCAAAATTTCATTAAATAACACAAGAAGACAGCAAGAGAGAAAGAAAGGAACAAAAGAACAACAAAATAGTCAAAACAATGAGTAAAATGGAAATAGTCTTATCAATAATTAATTTTAATGTAAATGGATTAAATTTTCCAATCAAAAGACATATAGTGACTGAGTGAATTTTAAAAAGGTGCAAAATGTAGGCTGTATACAAGAGACTCACTTTTTCTTTCAAAGATTTTATTTATTTGAGAGAGAAAGAGCACACTCAAGTAAGAGAGGACAAGCAGAGGGAGCAGCAGACTCTCCACTGAGCAGGGAGCCAAGCATGGGGCTCAATCCCAGGACTCTGAGATCATGATCTGAGCCAAAGGCAGCCTCTTAACCCACTGAGCCATTCAGGTGCCCTACAAGAGACTGACTTTAATTTTAAGGAAACACAAAGATAAAAGTGAACGAATGAAAAAAGATATTCCATGCAAACAGTACCTAAAAGAGCAGGAGTGACATACTTATATTAGACAAAATAGACTTTAAGTTAGAAACTGACATGTGAGATAAAGAAGGTCACCATGATAAAGCTGTCAATTCATTGAGAAGATATAACAATTAGAAATATATATGCGCCCAATATTGGAGCACCTAAATATATAAAGCAAATATTAACAAAACTGAAGGGAGAAATAGACAGCAATACAATTACAGTAGGGGACTTCAATTCCCCACTTTCAACAATACATAGATCCTCCAAACAGAAAATCAATAAGGAATGAGACTACTTGGATACCACTATAGACCAAATGGACCTAACAAACATACGGAGCATTCCATTTAACAGCAGCAGAAAACATATTCTTCTCAAATGCTCATGCAACATTCTCCAGCAGAAATCATATTTTAAAACACAAAACAAGTGTTAGCAAATTTGAGAAGGCAGATGATATCAGGTATCTCTTCTGACCACAATGGTATGAAATGGAAATCAATAATAGGATAGATATTGGAAAAAATCACAAATATGTGGAAGTTAAATAACACAGTCCTGAACAATCAATTGGTCAAAGAATGAATCAGAAGAGAAATTGGAAAATACTTTGAGACAAATAAAAGTGGAAATAAAACATACCAGATCTTACGGGATGCAGCAAAAGCAATTCTAAGAAGGATTTTTTTTTTCTCCCCAAATTTGTTTATTTTAATTTTTCAGTGTTACAAGATTGATTGTTCATGCACCACACCCAGTGCTCCATGCAGTACGTGCCCTTCTCGATACCCACCACCAGGCTCGCCCACCCCCCACCCCCTCCCCTCCAAAACCCTCAGTTTGTTGCACAGAGTCCACAGTCTCTCCTGGTTCATCACCCCCTCCGATTTCCCCCCCATTCGCCCTTCCCTTAAGAAGGCTTTTTAAAGTGATAGAGGCCTACTTTAAGGAAAAAAAGAAATATCTCACATAAACAACCTAACTTTATATCACTTTGTATCTCAAGAAACTAGAAAAAAGAACAAATCCCAGAGTTAGCAGAAGGAAGGAGATAATAAAGATGACAGAAATAAATTAAATATACTAAAAAAATAATAAATATTAATTAAACTAAGAATAGTTTTTTAAGAAGATAAAATTAACAAATTGTTAGCCAAACTAACCAAGAAAAAAGAGAGAAGACTCAAATCAATACAATTATAGATGAAGAGAGGAAATAGTACAACTGATACTGAGAAATACAAAGAACCATAAGAGACTGATATGAAAAATTATATACCAATAAATTAGATAAGTTGGAGGAAATGTACAACCTAAGACTGAATCAAGAAAGAGAAAATGTAAACAGACCAATAATGAGTAAAGAGATTGAATCAGTGATCAAAATCCTACTCATAAAGAAAAGCCTCAACCGGATGATTTTTCTGGTAAATTTAATCAAATATTTAAAGAAGAATTAATATTAAACCTTTTCAAACTCTTTCAAAAATTTGCAGAGGAAGAAATACTCCCAAACTCATTTTATAAGATCAGCACCAAAGCCAAATAACAACACTAAAATTATAGGACCTTATAATATCTCTGATGAACAAAGATGAAAAAAAAACTCAAAAAATGTTAGCAAGCCAAGTGCAGCAATACATAAGGATTATACACCATGATCAAGTAGAATTTATCTCTGGGATGCAAGGATGACTCAACATATGCAATAAATCACATTGATATACATTAACAGAATGAAGGATATAAATCATATAATCATCTTGCAGATGGTATGTACCTAAATGTAACAGAGGCCATTTATAAACCCACAGGTAATATTATACTCAGTGATGAAAAGCTAAAATTTTTCCTCTAAGATCAGGAAAAAGACAAGTATGTCCAGTCTCACCACTTTTATTCAACACAGTAATGGAAATCCTAGTCAGAGCAATAAGGAAAGAAAACAAAACAAAACAAAACAAAAAAACAAAAGGCATCCAGTTGGAAAGGAAAAAGTAAAAATGCCTGTTTGCAGATAGTATGTTCTTACCCTAAAGACTTCACTAAACAACTGTTAGAACTAATTAATGAATTCTGTAAAGTTGTAGAATACAAAATCAATATACAAAAATCAGTTGGTCTTCTGTACACTAAAAATGAATTATCTGAAAAAGAGATTTTAAAGACAATCTCATTTACAGCATCAGCATAAAAAACAATAATACTAAGGAAATTTAACCACGGAAGTGAAAGATCTATACAGTGAAAACTATAACACAATGATAAAATAAATTGAAGAAAACAAAAATGAATAGAAAGATATCCTATATTCATGGATTGGAAGAATTGTTGAAATGTTCCACTTCCAAAGCCATCTGTAGATTTAGTGCAACCTCTATCAAAATTCCAATGGCATTATTTACAGAAATAGAAAAAAAAAAACTATTCTAAAATCCATATAGAAGCACAAAAGATGCTGAAAAGTTAATACACTCTTGAGCCAGAAGAGCAAAGATAAAGGCATCATACTTTCTGATTTCAAAATATATTATAAAGCTACATAATCAAAAGAGTATGGTGCTGGCATAAAAACAGACATATAGACCAATGGAACAGAATAGATAGCCCAGATATAAAACTGTTCATGTTTGGTTAACTGATTTTCAACAAGGGTACTGAGAACATACAAGTGGGAAAGGATAAATGGTGCTGGGAAGACTTTATATCCATATGAGAAGAATAAAAACCAGACCCTTAACTCACACCATACATGAAATAAGACCTGAAACCTTAAAACTACTGGAAGAACACTTAAGGGGAAAGTCATTGTCATTTGTCTGGGTGATTATTTTTTTCATATAATCCCAAAAGCACAGGCAAAAAAAGCAAAAACAAGTGGGACTATGAACTAAAATTATTCTGCATAGCAAAGAAGACAATCAGAGTGAAGAGACAACCTACAGAGTGGGGAAAACATTTGCAAATCATACATTTACTAAGGTATTAATATCTGATATATATAAGGTACTCAAAAACTCAATAGCAAAAAACAAAAAAAAAAAACAAAAAATGGGCAAAGACTATGAATAGACCTTTCTCAAAAGAAGACAAATGAATGACCAATAAGTATGAAAAAGTGCTTAAATCACTAGTCATTACGGAAATGTAAACCAAACCCAAACCACTTCACACGAGGCTATTATAAAAACTCATAAGATAAGTGTTGGCAAGAATGTGCAGAAAAAGGAACCTTGTGCACTGTTTGTGGGAATATAAGTTGGTTCAGCCATTATGGAAAATACTATGAGTTCCTTAAAAAATTAAAAATAAAACTACTATATGATTCAGCAATCTCACTGTCTGATATATATCCAAAAGAAATAAATCACTCTCTCAAAGAACTCCAACATTATTCAAATAACTAAGATATGGAAACAACAAATTGTCTAATGATGGATGAATGGATAAAGAAAAGTATTATATACATATATACTATATTATACAATTGAGTATCATTCAGTCTTTAAAATGAAGGCTATCCTACCATTTGTGATACAGTGGATGGGCCTGGATATTATTATGCTGAGTGAAATAAGCCCAACAAAGAAAAGCAAATATTGCATGATCTCATTTAAATGTGGAATCTAAAAAAAAATTAAACTTATAAAAGCAGAAAATAGAATGGTGGTTGCCAAGGACAGGGGAATAGCGGAATGGGAGGATGTTGGTCAAAAGGTGCAGAGTTTCAGTCATGCAGGATGAATATATTCTGGAAATCTAATGTACAGCCTGGTGACTAGCTAATAATATTATATCATATACTTGAAACTTGCTAACAGAGTAGATGTTAAGTGTTCTCACCACACATACACAAAAGTAACTATGTAAAATGATAGATATGTTAACTAGCTTGATTGTGGTAATCATTTCAGGATCTATATACATATATCAAAATAGCACATTGTAATCCTAAATATATACAATTTGTAATTGTCAATTGTACCTCAATAAAGGTGGGGAAAAAAACGCTAGTGGGCACTATGAGTCTCTGTGAGAGAGGTCCAGTTTGCAGTATTGTCTTATCTTATTAGCATAGAAAGTCATTTGGGGACCATCTCTTCAGATGACACTTCACCAAATACTCTACAAGAAACACAGTCATAGATCATTATAATACAGGTTCCCAGTGCACCAATTACAGAAGATGCTCAAAGAGGGGAAGCTGACTATAGGGTGACTTTGGAGAAGAGTTCTTATCAAAGGGGTATCCAAATGGGGCATGGAAAAATATCATATGAATTGAAGCAAGAAGTGAAAAGACACATGCAACAAGTTACACAAAAGCTTGAAGATGTGAACCACAATTGTGGTGCTAGAGAAATGCCAGTTATTCTATATTATTGAAGTATAAAGTCTTAGGGATACAATAAGGAAATGAAACTCAACAGGCCAGCAGGGGATAGATCAGAAAGGGCCTTACATCAAATAGGGGGGTTGAGTTTAATTGTTGCTTTGTTGCATTGACTTCCTTAATAGTTAATCAGATTCATTCTAATCTATTCTTCTTTTTAAGATTTGTTTATTTGTTCATTTTATCTATCTATCTATCTATCTATCTATCTATCTATCTATCTATTTATAGAGCATGAACAGGAGAGGGGCAAAGGGAGAGGGAGAGAGAATCTCAAGCAGATTCCTCACTGAGCATGGAGCCTAACACAGGGCTCAATTTCTGGATTCTGAGATCATGACCTGAGCAGAACCATAAGTTGGGTGCTTAACCAACAGCACCACCCAGTCTCCCCTCATTCTTGTATTCTTTTATTTATTTACTCAACCTGCATTTAGTGAGCATCTACAAGGTGCCCAGCTCCAGAGAAGGGAGGAGTTGGGGAGTAATTTGGGGGAGGCTAAAGGCTAGTCACTGACTGGAAACTCCCTTTCTAACAAGAATACAGAGCCATCTGCAAGCTATACAGAGCCACATAGCTCACTTGAAGCCTGGCCTGATCTACCAACATCACTGCTCTGTCAGTCTGGCTCCTTGTGTCCTTGGGTGGGAGGGAAATGGCCTAGCATCTTCAATCATTCTTGAGCCTGGGATGGCCAGATGAGGCCACCATAGTTTGTCACATCAGCTAGAGCAAAATTAATGAAATGGATCATTGTCACTGAGGGGATGACCTATTGAAATAATTGAAAGGAGACTTGCTGAGAGAAAAGAGGCCTAGGAAGGCAGAAGAGAAAACAAAGCTTGAAGTAAAATAGTACTGGCAGCAACAACCTTTAATGACCTCAATCCAGCAATGTGGAGATGACAAGGAATTCACAGCAAAAAAAAAAAAAAAAAAAGGCTAGTGATTTATGGAGTTCATGGGAAGAGGGTCCAAGTTGATGGCAGAAATGCTAATCATAAACCAAGGCAGATTATCTGTCAAGGCAGGTGGCTATCTTTAAAAAACAAATGTTGGCAAAGGGTGATTGGCAGCAAGCAAAAGGGCTCCTTCCAGTCTACGGAGGTGAGTGCCAACAGACTCATCCCAACTGTTAATCATGGCATCTCCATTAGATCGCTAATGAGATTTTTGGTCAGACAACGGAGAATGGCAGGACCAAAGTAAAAGGAGAAGTCCCTGTAAGGTTAATCAGCACCTGGAGCCAAAATGGTAAGTGTGTGATAGCAGATAGCCACCAGGCTTATTTATGTCAATTCTGCAGTTTCCAGAGGGAAGTAGCACATAAATTCTGGGTTCTTTCTGCCTTCACATCTGTGTTTGTGAAATGAGAGGCTAGGCCTTCATCTCATTTCACTCTCCACTCATCTAGCTCCCCTCCATTCCTCCCACACCAGCAGAGCACATATTCACTCTGAGAAGAATTAAAAATCAGATAATGCCACTCAATGAGCCTTACTAGAAGTTCACAGTCAGTTGCCCACCTAGATTGCTGGTCAGAGCTAACAGTTTATAGTCCAAAGAGTGATAGGTTTCCTATACTACTAGTTTTGCTCATGAGATGTCTCAGACTAGAATTAACTATCTCGCCAATTTGTATAAAGGGTCTTCTTTATAGTTTAGCCACATCTGTCTAAGTGTCCCTGGGCAAGTTAATCCCCAAGACCCAGTTTTCTGATCTGCATAATATGGCTGTAACTGGAGTTTACCAGTTCCTGTTCTAGTGCTCTGTGGTCAACAAAGCTCATATACCTCCTTCTCTATCCTGCCTTTCTCTGTTTAACATTTTTGTTCCAATGTCCAGTTAATAACTGGACATCACATATCTCTAAAGAGATAACATATTTGTAAGATAGGTCCTGTTGACCTTATCTGGCAAAGCTTTACAATCCCTACCTAGGCTGCCCCCTCCCCAGGTCACTGGAATAAAAGGTGGTTAAACACACATAATACACTGGACTGTGTGTGTGGCACACATAGTGGACCATGGCCTAGGCAGTCCCTTTAATGGTTGGCTAAACCACTTTGGGTTTGGGTAGTTTTCCTTTGTAGGACAGCAGGGGTAGACCATGGATTCCAAACCTTCCCACACAGATTTTATCCCAAAACACTTGCTTTCCAAGCAAGGCCTTAACATTCAAGATCAACACCCTCTGCTCAAAGTTGGCTGTCAGCTTGGATTTTGTCTCTCACTGTAGGTTTTCTGAAATCCGCACAATTATTCTAAAAGAACCCTGAAGTTTTTCATTCCTCTTTCCCCTGAAGTCCTGTGGTTATAAAAAGGGTCTCAGAACTGGCAGCACTGAGATACTCCAACTCCTGACTGCCAAACAAAGCACCTCCTGGGTTTGACCAGAGGAATATTGTTGACCCAATTGCCAGGCCCTGGAGGATCCAGAAGGCTCTACACAGCATTCATGTATCCTTCTCCTGCTATAACCTACTTTCCCTCTTGGAAATCTCCCCTCAATAACCCAAGCTTAAGCTAATCAGTATATCCTATTCCTGGCCACAAAATTTTGCTCAGTAGTGAATGGAGCCAATGCAATATGATGGCCCTGTACAGGTAAATATAATGATATTTTGTTTAATAAAGTACAGTGATTACTTCTTCCTACCTTTAGAGTATCTCCTTAAAAACATAATAGGTAGGCCAGATCTTGTAGTCATAAGTTAAATAAATCCAGTCTCTAGACTATAGTACAAGGTCACAAGTCTTCTGACACTATAAACTATAAACACATACCTCCATAATTATGGACTCAGGGGTCTCCCATAAAGTGTACAGAAGGCTATCACAAGGTACATCCATTTGTCTCTCAAGGAGATAAAAAGAAAAGTGTTCATTTTTCTTATTTCTATTTTACTATGTAAACTGTGAAATTCTGCCCAGATATGTAGTCTTGTACTGCCTAAATGCATGTAAGCTCATGCATACTCAAGAAAAAAAAAATCATACTTAATCAAAACAGTATGGTCCTGGCACAAAAACAGACACATATATAAATAAAACAGAATAGCAAACCCAGGAATAAACATACATGTACATGGTCAGTTATTCTATGAAAAAGGAGGCAAGAATATACAATGAAGAAAAGACAATCTCTTCAATGAATGGTTCTGGGAAAACTGGACAGCTACATGCAAAAGCATGAAACTGGACCACTTTCTTAACCATATCCAAAAATAAATTAAAAATGGATTAATGACCTAAATGTGAGACCTCAAACCACAAAACTCCTAGAAGAAAACATAGGCAGTAATTTCCTTGACATCAGCCGTAGTAATAGTTTTCTAGATATGTCTCCTAGAGCAAGGGAAATAAAAGCAAAAATTAAGCTTTTGGGACTACACCAAAATAAAAAGCTTTTGCACTGTGAATGAAATCATCAACGAAACAAAAATGCAGCCTACTAAATAAGATATTTTTAAATGATATGCTTAAAAAGGAGTTAATATCCAAAATATATAACAAACTTATACAACTGAAGTCCAAAAAAATGAATAATCCAATTAAAAAATAAGCAGAAGACCTGAATAGACATTTTTCCAAAGAAGACATACAGATGTCCAACAGACACATGTAAAGATGCTCAACTAATCATTATGGAAATGCCAATCAAAACCTATCACCTTACACCTGTCAGAATGGCTGAAATCAAAGTACAAGACACAACAAGTGGTGTCAAGGATGTTGAGAAAAGGTAATCCTTGCAAACTGTTGGTGGGAATGCAAATTGGCGGGCCACTACAGAAAACAGTATGGATATTCCTCAAAAATTTCAAAGTAGTACTACCATATGATCCAGTAATTCCACTACTAGGTATTTATCCAAAGAAAACAAAAACATTTATTTGAAAAGATATGCCAATGTTTATTGCACCATTATTTACAATAGCTTACAATAGCTAAGATATGGAAGTAATCCAAGTTTCCATCAATAGATGAATGGATAAGGATGATGTGATATACACACATAATAGAATATTACTCAACCATAAAAAGGAATGAAATCTTAGTATTTGCAACAACATGGTTACCTAGATGGTATAAGACAAAGTGAAATAAGTCAGTTAGAGAAAGGCAAATACCATATGATTTCATTCATTATGGAATTTAAGAAACAAAACAAATGAATAAGATAATAAAAAGACAAACCAAAAAGAGCAGACTCTTAAACACAGAGAACAAACTAGTTGTTGCTGGAGGGGAGGTGGGTGGGGGAATAGGTAAAACAGATAAAGGGAATTAAGAGTACACTTACCTTGGGAATGCAAGCTTGTACAGCCACTCTGTAAAGCAGTATGGAGGTTCCTCAAAATGTTGAAATTAGAGCTACCCTATGACCCAGCAATCACACCACTGGGTATTTACCCTAAAGATACAAATGTAGTGATCTGAAGGGGCACATGCACCCAAACGTTTATAGCAGCAATGTCCACAATATCCAAACTGTGGAAAGAACCTAGATGTCCATCAACAGATGAATGGATAAAGATGTGGTATATATATATATATACAATGGAATACTATGCAGCCATCAAGAGAAATGAAATCTTGCCATTTGCAACGATGTGGATGGAACTAGAGGGTATTATGCTAAGCGAAATAAGTCAATCAGAGAAAGACAATTATCACATGACCTCTCTGATACGAAGAATTCGAGAGGCAGGGTTGGGGGTCGTGGAGATTGAGAAAGAGAAATGAAACAAGATGGGATGGGGAAGGAGACAAACCATAAGAGACTCCTAAACTCATGAAACAAACTAAGGGTGGCTGGGAGGTGTGGGGGCGGTAGAGTTATGGACACTGGGGAGGGTATGTGCTATGGTAAGTGCTGTGAAATGTGTAAGCCTGACGAATCACAGACATGTACCCTGGGGCAAATAATACATTATATATTAATAAAAAATAATAATAAAAGGAGTACACTTATCTTGATGAGCACTGAGTAATATACAGAACTGTTGAATCATTATATTGTACACTTAAAATAACAGCATGTTAAATTTACTTTAATAAAAAAGAGAAAAGAAGACTAAATGAGGTGTGTTTCCTTTTCTCTATTGGCAGGGAGTGGGGAGGGCTTTTTTGTTTGTTTGTTTGTTAGAAGGGATTTTAAATTCCCCAACAGCCTTTTTTCTGGAAGTGCTGGCACAAAGACACTCACTCTTCTCCAGATTTGAATCTGGAAGGGTGAGCTGCAGCCATTTCCACACCCTGAGGGGAGAAGCTGCTTGAGAATGGGCCAGCTCCAAGGAATCAGAGCCAAGAATCTGGGAGGAAGAAGCAGGACCCTGATTTCACCTGAATCCCTGGGTCCAGCCATGTCTGACAATCCCTGAACTTTGCTATTTCATGAACCAAAATGTTCCCTTTTTCCTTAAGTAAATTTGGTACAGTTTTCTCTCTCTTGCTGGAGAAAGCATCCTAGCTGATATAATGCCCAGTTACAAGCATATTATGTGTTTTTCCAAATCTTTAAACATAGCCCTGTTCTAATAAACACCTGAATCCCTGTGTCAGGAGGGCTATCAAAGCGAAACATTCACCTCCTGCTCAAATACCTTATATGATGCTCACAGCCAGTGTGGGGGGTTTTGTTACCTGTAACATAGCTCTCTCCATTCTCATGCAGCCCTATCTACCCATGATCCCTTCCTTGTGTCTCCTCTATCTTCCCCCTTCAAGACAAACATTGGATCACAGTTAACACATGGATACCTTTTTTTCCTCAAGGGTTCTCTAAATCAAAGTCAGATCTCATGTTACTCTAAATCAATGTGCTCTTCTCCAGGCTGAATTTCATTATTTATGCACCTGGTACACAATCATTCTTTACTTAAAACAAAATCAATAAATGGGTAGTGCCTCCATTTAGAGAGGCTAATGAAATCTAGTTTTGCTTTATTATGGTGTTGATGGTCTCGGCATCCTACAGGTGGCATCCTACAGGTGTATCAGACCTGTGGCCTAGGTTTGTGGTTACCAGTTACTGGAACACCAGGTTCAAGAATGGAGCAAAAGACTTTGGAAGATCGTGCTTTGTTTAGGAGGTCAGAAGTCACTGGTCTCTGTCATAGTTCAAGGCACAGAGAACTCCCGGGGCCTGTTAATGAACAAAAGATGCACCAGGGACTGTGCAGAAGTAGAGCAGCTTGTGTCCAGCTGCTCTGTGCCTCTTCCCATTAAGGAAAAAGAAAAATAAAAAAGGTTTTTATTTAATGAAGAACACAAGCTTCAGAGTCAGGTTGTCTTACTCTTTGAGCTTAGCAAGAACTTGATCTCTTTATACCCCCTTCTTCATTAAGGGAAATTACCACTTGCTTCAGGTGCCTGGATATTTAAGCCCTTAGACCATTATCTGGCACACCATGTTGGAAAAAAAATCCTAGTATTAGTTGTTACAATAATATCATTTATTACTGGGATTACTTCTGGCTTCTTGTGGCTTCTAGCCCAGCAAGTGCCCCTCTTAGGGCATGAGTTTAATGGCTCACCCCTGGAAGAAGAAGAAAAAGCTGCCAACAATTCCAAATGACATTTCTGACAATGCTTTTGAGGTTGTATTTTACTTCTTGTTCCCCCAAAGTTGTGTGACAGTCTTATTATACAAAAATAGTTATTACAAAGGAAAGCAGAAGGGCAGCCATTCACAAAACAAAGGCAAACAAAGCAGCCAGCCCCCAAATTTTCATTCATGGGATTGTAGATTCTCATAGTAGGCTTCTTTACTTTGGGGTGCACCTGTGTAGGTGCCCAGTAAATGTTCTACTCAGAATGGTAGAAACTTTTAATGAGTAGCTAGGAGGTGAGGCATTTGGAACCCAAGAGTAGTTCTGATTCTTCCCTCCTAGTGGTCCACAAATCCTGAGCTAATTCTGGAGAGGGGTCAAGAACACTGATATCAAGCTTTTCCTAACATAGGCAATTCAAAGGACACCGGAAATACCTGAAAGTGAGGTCAGAACTCAGGGGATCACCTAGGTCAGAGGAAGACAGAGGCCTTGAGGAAATTGTCGAATGCTATAGAGCTGTGACCCATTACGGGCACTAAGTAACAATAGTCCTGTAAGAGTCCTCATCCATGTATAGTGTCTTCTCTGAATTTGTCCCAAGTGGGAGGGGCAGTGGAAAGAGTAGAATCCCAGTTCAACTGCTTAATTAACCATGAGACCCCGGGCAAGTCCCCACATAGCTTCCTGGCTTTAAGCCTATTGATTGAGAATTGTTTGTATTCTATGGTGCCCAGTTTGCAATCACTGCCAAGAAAGACTCTGTGAACATGTAGCACCTGACTGTACTGGAGAAGGAATCTTTTAGCAGGAAAAGACTCCAAAATCACCTCTGGCAGTGTTAATCCAGCTTTTGGTTTCTCTGTTGGGTCCTCAGAGCATTCCACCACAACTTGGACAGGTCTTTAAATGGACAATGAAAACTATTACCTGAAGAATCATCTGAAGCATCATCTGGTGGGTTCCTTTACTTTCAAGTGGTCAAAATAGCATAGAAAACTTAAGCAGAATTATTGATAGTTCTGTTATGAGAAATGTCACCAAAAGGGAGACTTCTGGGACTAAAAAAGAGCTTTCCAACACCAAATGATAGACTGTTGGATAATGTCATAATTACTGTTGCTAGAATGGTCATTAAAATTACATAATTATGCTAAATAGTTTATTAAAAAAAGAGAAAGGGAGAGCAATGGAACACATTTGTGACATGAACTAGTGGGTAATTGGGCTGAGATAATTTATGCCAATAACTCCTTGCGAGCCTCCATCAAGTTGAATTACTTTCTGCTAAGGGTCTTGCCCATAAGCTAATTTGACAGCTGACTAAAAAACAAGTGATAGTACAGAAGAGTGTCCAGACTAAATATAAGAGGGCAAAGGAACAAATGCAAAATGGCAGTCAGCCATATTACATCCCCATTTCACATGAGATCTTCCTGAAGACAAATTTTGAAACTTTTACAGCCAGAATCTGCCCCTGTGGTTTTCTAGACCCAAACATGGGCATTTTTTGCTGGTCACCTCAAGTTAATTCCTTCAAAATTATATACCTTAAAGGTATCACAAGGGCTGATCTGTTGAGTGTGCCTATGGTAAGTTATGCTGACTATTTTGTGCACAAGTTTAGTATATCAAGAATGTTCTTATGCTAAATTACTTTGTACAGAGGATATAATTTGTATTAAGAAAAGCACATAGATTCACTTGTGTGAAAAACTGCTTGGAAAAAATAGTAGTTAAGTAAAATACAGTCTTCAACTTTTCAGGTAATATGTAAGAATGTTTTATATTTTATGTTATAACTGCCTTCTTCCCATAAAGACTTTAATTGTCAATAAAAGAACATATTAGATCTTAAATGATCTTCCCCTGTTCCACCCTCAAGTCAACCAAAGATCAATTTCCCAGTTTCTTCTCCTTGAGCTCAGTAAATGAAAGGAAACTGCCCAGAGGTATAGTACCCACAATCTGCATCTACAGAATTTACTGTTGGGATTTTTTTTTGTCTGCTTATTAATCCACCCTCTTATTGCTTCCCCTTCCTCCCCTAGAAGCAGAGCTGTTCATCTTCCTCATCTCAGTGTGCTAGGAAAGCCACACTCCATTCTTACTGAAGATGCATCCTATTCACTTACTCAACTCAGCAGTGAGCTACCTTTTATAGAAACAACCATTTCATTCAGGTGAAGTAAATGGTGAGGTCAAGTGACAAATACACCCTTTCCTTAAATAATATGATTTATATTGGCCTTCACACTAAGTATCAACCACTTCTGGAATACAGAAGCAATGCAGTGACTAGAAAAACAGCACTTGCCTTTGGTCCTCTGCCTCCTGATTCCTGTACACTATAATCTTTCTTGTGTCCATCAAACAACCTGAAGTCCTTTTCTTTCTTATAACCCCAAGGTGAATTCTGGGCTTTGAAAGGTCAGATCCTAAAACCCTTAAGCAAGAGAGAGTCCCCACTGACCAATGGATGGAATTGTGTGTCCAAGTGTTTTGTATTGAATATACTGGCACTGACTAGAGGCAAAAGAGGTCCTGGAGATTGCTTTATTTTGTTTTTTTTGTGCACCCTTCCCTCAGTTATATGGCTACTCTAGACTGAATCCAGCACATAAAAGTCAGAAATAGAGCTCTACTTATTAAGGAGGGCACATGTTGTGATGAGCACTGGCTGTTATACATGACTAATGAATCATTGAACACTACATAAAAACTAATGATGTACTATACATTGGCTAACTGAACATAATAATAAAAAATAGAGCTCTAAATTCATTTGAAGTTCTTGATCCAATTCTTTCCTGTAAACATAGGCCCGTAGGCCAGAACTTCACAAATTTAGGCCTGCATTAGAAGTGGTTGGGGGTCTATTCACCTGAAACTGTTTCAAAAAATAGAAACAGAAGGAAAACTTCCAGACTCTTTCTATTGAAGCCAGCATTACACTGATCCCCAAACCAGGCAAAGACCCCATCAAAAAGGAGAATTTCAGACCAAGATCCCTGATGAATATGGATGCCAAGATTCTCAACAAGATCCTAGCTAATAGGATCCAACAGCACATTAAAAAGATTACTCATCATGACCAGGAGAGTTTTATCCCTGGGATGCAAGCGTGGTTCAACATTCACAAATCCATCAATGTGATAGAACAAATCAATAAGAGAAGAGAGAAGAACCACATGGTCCTCTCAATTGATGCAGAAAAAGCATTTGACAAAATTCAGTATCCATTAGTGATTAAAACTCTTCAAAGTATAGGGATAGAAGGAACATTCCTCAACATCATAAAGTCTACCTATGGAAATCCCACAGCAAATATTATTCTCAATGGGGAAAAGCTGACAGCCTTCCCTTTGAGATCAGTAACACGACAAGGAAGACCAATTTCACCAGTCTTATTCAACACAGTGCTAGAAGTCCTAGCAACAGTAATCACACAACAGAAAGAAATAAAAGGTATTCAAATTGACAAAGAAGACGTGAAACTCTCTCTCTCTCCACAGATGACATGATACTTTATATGGAAAACCCCAAAGATTCCACCCCCAATCTACTAGAACTCATACAACAATTCAGTAATGTGTCAGGATACAAAATTAATGCACAAAAATCAGTTGCTTTCCTATACACTTACAATGAAAATATGGAAAGGGAAAGCAGAGAATCAATTCCATTTACTGTAGCACCGAGAACAATAAGACACATGGGAATAAACCTAACCAAAGAGGTAAAGGATCTGTACTCAAGGAACTACAGAACGCTCATGAAAGAAATTGAAAAAGACCCAAAAAGGTGGAAAAGCATTCCTTGCTCAGGGATCAGAAGAAAAATGTTGTTAAAATGTCTATACTGTCCAAATACGCGAGCTCTCTTTACACCTTAAAGAACTGGAAAATCAACAACAAATCAAGCCAAGCCCACGCACAAGAAGGGAAATAATCAAGATTAGAGCAGAGATCAACGAGTTAGAAACTAAAGAAACGGTAGAACTCATCAATGAATCCAGAAGTTGGTTTTTTGAAAGAATCCATAAGATCGATAAGCCACTGGCCAAACTCATCCAGAAGAAAAGAGAGAGGACTCTAATTAACAAAATTATGAATGAAAGGGGAGAGATCACGACTAATCCAAAGGAAGTAGAAATAATCAAAAATTATTATCAACAGCTATATGCCAATAAGCTAAACAACCTAGAAGAAATGAATGCATTCCTGGAAACCCATAATCTTCCAAGACTGAAACAGGAAGACATTGACAACCTGAATAGA
>CM052803.1:17272376-17347757 GCA_028533885.1 Nasua narica | reverse complement strand
ATTGCTTTCCCCTGGCTTTGGGGGTTTAAAGTTTTATGGGGACCCTGTGGTTATAGTCCTTTTGTTCTTTGGCTGGTCTTCTGTGGGAGGGGCCTGCCGTGTTGTTTTCCAGTCAGTCTTGCTTGGGTTGAGTCACCCTGCCCCCCAGTCAAGGGGCTGAGCTCTGTGGAAACCGGTTTCTCAGTCTCTTGCTCTCTGAAGGTTTTTGGCCTTTTGTAGCCTTTTCACCTTTTCAGGGAGTCCAAGCCATGAATCTGCCCAGAAGCACTCAGACCTCTGAGTTGCAGGAAGCCCGAGTCTCTGCTCCCCTCTGTGTGGTTCAGAACACACACTCCCCTCCGTGAAATTTCAGCTCACAGCGCAGCCTGTTCGAGGTGGCGCGCAACCCCAGCCGCCTTTCTGCGGCTCCCAAACGCGGACCCGGGAGGCCTGCGGCGGGCCGGGAAAGTCACGATCCCAGCCGCCTTTCTGCGGCTCCACGAGGGGCGCCCCGGGAGGTTAGGCCACTTCCCTGCGTTCTCTCCGCGACCAGCGGGGATCGCTTAGGCTCTGCAGTGCGCCTCAAATGTCGCGGTGTTACACACACCGGGGAAAAACTGCAGTTCGTGAATCACCGCAGATTCTCAAAAAAAAGGTGTTTGCAGGTGCGAGCCCAGCCCACCGGTTGTTGCAGAGAGCGGAAATCTGCAGGTTCAGGAATCGCGGACTGGATCCCCCACCAGTTCCACAGCTCCTTCCTGGGAGAGTGGGTCCAAGCGCCGGTGCCCACGACCACCCCCTTCCACTAGTTACTCTTCTGAACCTTCTGCCCTTTTTTAGTGTTTTTAAGGGATTTTACATTTATGCTAGTCCCCCGCTACCGGGCACTTTCCTTTGGGGTATTACTGTCCTTGGTTAGCTTCTGGTGGCTCCCTCCCCCTTTTATTTATCCTCCGATATCAACTCGGGTGATCCCACTTTGCTTTTATCTCTCCACTGCTGTCTTCTTCTCTCGGAGAGAACCCGGGGTTAGAAATCTTTCTCCTCAGGGTGATTTCATGGGTGTTCAGCGTGTTCTGGTAGATTTCCAGCTCACTTTTGGGGACTGGTTGCTGCAGGATCTCTTACTTCTCCACCATCTTGCCCCCCTCGATGCCTTTTATTTCTTTTTCTTGACTAATTGCTCTGGCTGGGACTTTCAAATACTTTCAACATTGAATAGAAGTGGCAAGAGTGAACATCCTTGTCTTGTTCCAGAAGATCAGATCTTTGAGGAAAGGCTTTCAGCTTTTAACTGTTGAGTGTGATCTTAGCTGTGGGGTTGCAATATATGGTCTTAAATATGTCAAGGTACATTTTCTCCATACGTACTTTGTTGACAGTTTTTATCATAAAAAGATATTGAATTTTGCCAAATGCTTTTCTGCATCTATTGAGATAATCAGGTTTTTTATCTTTCATTTTGTTAATGTGGCGTATCACATTGACTGAATTGTGGATACTGAGACATCTTTGCATCCCTGAAATAAATCCCACTTGATCATGGTGTGTGATCCTTTTAATGTATTGTTGAATTTGGCTTGCTAATATTTTGTTGTGGATTTTTGCATGTATGTTTATCAGGAATATTTTCTAGTGGCATCCTTGTCTGATTTTGGAAGGAGGGTAATACCAGTTTCATAAAATGAGTTTGGAAGAATTCTCTCCTCTTCTAGTTTTTGGAAGAGTTTGAGAAGCATTGGTACTATTTTTTTTTTTTTTCTTTTTGAATGTTTGATAGAATTCACCAATGAAGCCATCTGATTCTGGACTTTTGTTTGTTGGGAGATATTTAATTACTAATTCCTTAGTAATTACTGATTACTTAGTCATAATTTTCTGTTCAGATTTTATATTTCATTATAATTCAGACTTGGTAGTAGGTTGTATGTTTCTAGGAATTTATCCATTTCTTCTAGGTTGTCCAATTTGTTGGCCTATAATTGTGCATAGTAGTCTCTTATGATCCTTTGTAGTTCTATAGTGTCAGTTGGAATGTCCTCTTTCATTTCTGGTTTTATTTATTTAAATTTCCACCCTTCACTTCCTCCATGACTTCCATACCACTTAAATCAGTTTAAAAACCACTGAGGCCTGGAGGTGAGCCCAGGCAATTTTTAAAGCTCAGCAGGTGATTCTAGTGGCTACCAAGTTTGAAAGACTGGTCTGGGGCCAAGGTTCTTAATTGTGGCTGCATATGGGTATCGGCCAGAGAACATTTAAAATTCTGACTCATAGGAATATCTGAAACCAATCAAGTCACAATCTCTGGGTGTGGGTTGGGAATCTGGTTTTTGAAGCTCCCAGATGATTCTAATGAGCACAAATTTGAGAACAACTTCCCTAGGGAAATCTCTTCATGAAAAATAGAGAAACCTCATGGTGATGCCCCTCAATTGCTAACTTTAGGAAAATAGCTTTCCTACCCATTGGTAAATGTCCATTCTTGTAAAATGCATTGAACTTAATTCTTCCCTAATAATTCTTTCTTTTAAGTCTTATTGAAGAGTAATTGATAAATTATATATATTTAAAGTGTACAACATGATTATTTGATATACGTATATGTTACCAAATTATTATGATCAAAATAATTAACACATCCATCACCTCACATAGTTAACATAGCTCTTTTGTGTGGTGAGAATGATTAAGTTCTATTCCCAGTAAATTTTAAGTATACAATATCTTATTATTAACTACAGTCACTATGCTGCACAAAAGATTCTCATAATTTGTTCTTATAACTTAAAATTTGTACCCTTCGGCCTACATCACCCCATTTCCTCCTCACCCCAGTATCAGACAACCACTGTTCTACTCTCCATTTCTGTATGAAATTGGCTTTTTTTTTTTTTAAGATTCCACATATAGGTAATACCACACAGTATTTATTGTCTCTTTCTGTCTGGCTTATTTTACTTAACATAATGCCCTCCAGATTCATTCGTGTTGCCACAGATGCCAGGATATTCTTTTTTATGGCTAAATAATTTCCATCACATACTATACAATATTTTATTTATCCATCAACCTGTTGATGAACACTTAGGTTGTTTCCATATCTTAGCTATTGTGAATAATGCTGCAAAAAACATATAAGTGCAGCTATCTCTTTAAGATACTGATTTCAGTTCCTTCAGGTACATAACCAGGAGTGGGATTGCTGGATAATATGTAGTTAAATTTTTAGGAACTAAAATTTTTAGGAACTCGAGGAACTACCATACTAGTTTCCATAATAGCTGTGACAATTTACATTTACACCAACAGATATAGGGATTTCCCATTTTCCACATCCTTGCCATCACTTGCTATCTCTTATAGACATCCTAACAGGTGTGAAATGATATCTAATTGTGGTTTTAATTCCCATCTCTCTGATAATGAGTGACCACTTTTACATACATCTATTGGTCATTTGTATGTCTTTGGAAAAATATCTATTCAGGTCCTTTGCCCATTTTAAAATTGGATTATTTGCTTTTTGCTATCGGGTTATATGGTTATATGATCCTTATTTAACATCATCCACTCTCACTTTCTGGGGTAGGTAACCCCTTATCGAGGTTTCTCAGCTTCTCTCTATTGCTCTGCAATTCCTCTAATCTTTCTTGGATTATTTCTGGCAAACAAGCAGAGACACAAATGGATACACACATTGTTTAAAAAGAATGTTAAACTCTGATGAAGACACTTGTTTTTTGTCCACCTTTGAAAGCATGAGGTAAATATCTGAGACCAATGGACAGAAAGGATACATGCCTAACATATCTATCCTTGCATGGACAGGATGTGGAGGAGGGAGGGAAAGAGAATAATTGTGAAGGGGATTTTAACTAGATATGTAATATTTTATTTTTAAAAAATCTGAAGCAAAATTTAATGAAATGCTAGCTTTTGTTAAATCTGAATTACAGGTTCATGAGTGAACCTATTTACATTTCTATGTTTAAAATATTTAGGGATCATCATAGTAATGTTTTTAAAAAAGTGTTACTGCATTATACACAGAAAATATTGTCTACACACTAGTTATTAGACAAAAGAGGCAATTTGCTATTTCAATCACCAGGTTTGGCATTTGTTTGTTTTGTTTTTAGTGAGCAAAGTTGTTCTAGATATACACTGTCCACATGTGGCTCTTTAAATTAAAGCTAAAATTAAATAAAATTCGAAATTCAATTCTTCAGATATACTAGTCACATTTCAAGTGCTGAATAACCACATGTGGCGAGTAGCTTCACTATTAGCACAGCACATATTGAAGAACATTTCCTTCATTGCAGAAAGTTCTGTTATACAGTTCTGGTCTAGGTAATAATATATAACTATATGGCAAGATACAAATGACTTTTCTGCAATTAGCCTCCATCCTTCTTCCGTTCATATTTGAATAAACCAAAACAATCTATGATTTAGGATGAATCTGCAAATGAGTGATGTAAATAAATGTTAAATCTATTGTTTTTAGTCTTCCTAGAAAAGTTACTAAATTCAAAAATTACTCTACCCATATATCCAGAACTGTACTTTAATATGACTTTTGTGTATAAGTTTATGTCTAATGGCTAATAGGCAAAAAGTTGACCACTGACAACTACTAATCAATGTCTAATATTCATTAATAGGAGGGGCAAACTGATATTCCAAGAGAGATAATAAGTCAGGAAAAATGCCTGCCCAGAGAGTCAGGACAATATAACTTCAAGTTTTTCAAATTACAAAGCAAAACAGGTTTGTTTTAGTAGGTAAAATAATAGTAAAAACTGTATAAAGAAAAACCTAGTCATTACACTCCCATCAACTCTACACTTGGGACCCCTTCTAACAGCATGGAAGTGCTCATCCATACCTTCCTCTTTCCTCAAGCAAACATATCAAAGTGACAGTATAGATATAGAGGACTTTTTTTTTTTTTTTACCAAAGAGAACTTGTAATTTTCTTTTTTTCACTTAGCAATATGTCACAGATATTTGTATATGTCTACAGATATTTGTATAAACTCATTTTTCTTTAATCTTTTTTTGCATGTATACAGATAGATGCTTATATACTTATATTAATACATGTATGTATATATACACATATGTATGTGGGTGCACATATATAATTTTGAAAAATGGGCTATCATTCATGCTGGGCAGGGGCATTAGATTTCTTTTGACTTAGACTTAGATTTCTTTTACTATATTTTATTTAAATTTTTTCATTTGTTCAGTAAATGACACTGATGTGCTATTTTTATATATTTAATGTCTAGTTTTAATATTAATTTTGTTGAATTCATAAAACGAATTGTAGAGCTTCCATATCCCACCTTACCAAACATCCCCATGGTATAGAATTTTGCTAACCCAAAGTATGCTTCATGGGCTAGCAGCATGGACATCAACTGGATGTCAAGCTCATTTCCTGGAACTTGTTAGAAATGCAAAATCTCAGGCCATAACCCAGGCCAATGGAATTAGAATATGTATCATAAACAAGATCCCCAGGTAAACTGTATGCATAGTAAGATTGGAGAAGCTTTGATCTAGAACAGTTTAAAAAACAGCAATGGAATTATCTTTTCTTTAGTGTCATATAGAACTCAGATATGAAGCCAACCAGTCATGTTAACATTTTTATACTTAATTTGATCTATGCTAATTGGTATATTTAAGGTTTCAACTTCTTGAGTAAATTTTGGCATTTTATATTCTGCTAATAAATCATCTGTATCCCCTGAGATTTACAGCTTTGCTGCATAGACTTGCATTCTTATATTACTTTATTACTATTTAATATCTTCCATCAAGTGATAATGGCTCGTTCTCGTCTCATCCTATATATTTTTTTGCTTTGTCTCATTTCTTTTGTTCAAGCTTACAAAAGCTGTATCTACTTTCTTGTTCTTTTCAGAGAACTAGCTTTTGGATTCAATTAGTAATAATCCTTTAGTTAAAACCTGGCAGGGGAAGAAAGTCCTACAATGTGAACATCCATTACTGTGGATGAGTTCAGCCTTGCTATTAGCATCAAAACCATGTACACATGCAAATCCGAATTTCCAGGGACCAAGGCATTATAAGAATACAGGGTTAATATCTATCTTCAACTGATGAATCACAGTCTGCATAAGAACATACCCCCACCTTGAAATTGCCTTTCTGCATACCTAATCATATTCTAAATGTCATGTATGGTCTCACTGGTATAATTCAACTAAATAACGTTTTGAGCTTTTGTATTTTGCTTTACAGTTTATAATGCCTTCCATACCCTTTATCTCATTTGAGATTTATGTTTAAAAGGGTCTAACAGATAATCTTGACTAAGGGGAATACAATCCCTAACCTGATTTTCATTCACTGAAATCAGCTGGGGCCCTCAGAATGCTCCGTTTATCCAAAGGGCCAAAAAAGGGCCACAAAAGAGTTTGTATTGTGGGGAGAGCTAAGAAAGCAAGTATTTCCTCAGATAAAGGAAGAGGCATTAGGTGAAGTTTTAGCCATGAACAGATAAGAGAAAATGGCAAATTTCAGATAATGATCTTAAACCAATTATGTGAAATATATTAGCTTTTTTTCCCCCTTCAATTAAGGAGTCAAGGTTTCATTTGCCCTTTTAAAACTGTATGGAAAACTATTACTTATGCCCTCTCATATCTTACCTTTGCAAATATTCTAATCAGATAAAGATTTCAAAAGCTAGATGACTGTAAGCTTTTGCACTCAAATTGGCCCGAGTTTAGTATAATAGCTGTGAAGTATAAAGTGTAGTTTATTGAATTTGGGATTTTAAGTTCACTGTAGACCAATCTTATGTTGATCATTATGGAGGAGTTATTACAAAGATACTGCTGAAGCCCTTCGAAAAATTTTTAATCTTGTACCACTCACCAGAGATCTAAGATCTATAATAACCTTTTGTAAGCATTCACATAGGCAAACACTTGAACAGTCTTTCTGTTGTGGTGTATTTAGGTGTCTTTTAAGTACCTAGAGGAGAAACCATTTTGACCTCACATTCCTGGCAGTACTATGCTTAGGACATTTTTAACTTCCAGTAAGTAATGCTGAGAATTGGAAAAAGAGAAAATAGTCTTCCACCCTTCCTACCTCAGAGAAAAATTGACCAATTCACCTACTTGATAGTATTTTTCCCCTCCAAGCAAAATGTTCCCTTCCTAAATTCTAGGGTAGAAAGTGAATAATAAGAGAGATAAAATGGTATAAGTAATGACATGATGTCCATTGCATTTTAGTGTTGGAAATAAAATACTAAAGGATGAACCTTTTGACATTGAAATCTTACTCGAGGAGAAGAACATTCATTATGAACAAATGGAAAAAAGTAAAATAATCCATTTTTTATAAAAAAGATTTTGAATTATTTATTCCTTTTGAATTCCTTAGAATTTTTTTTCTTCTGGGAGGAGTGTAAACTTAAATCCAAAATATCCTGCAATATTAGTTCATTTCTCCTCTGATCTAAAGTCCTAGAAAAATAAGGTACACAGACATTACATGATTGTTCAATTTTTAAAGATGTTGTACTAAGTATCTGGAAATCTTTTCTTTCAAACAATGCCACTCAGAAATTCATCTCCCCATCCACCCCCATTCAGCAGTCAACTCCATGGCTAAGGATTTGCCATGGTCCCCAGTCCCCTCAGTGTAGTGGTGAGGAGACAGACCAGGAGAGTAAACTTCAAAATAGAGGAAAACATAGATATCTAAATGGATATGCCCTGGTTATCTTGGGAAAACTTGCTAGAAAAGTGAATGCAATTCAGGTGCAGAATACCACACCTAAAGAATCTTGAACTGGGGCATCGGGGCGGTTGGCAGTTAAGTGTCCATCTCTTGATTTCAGTTCAAATCATAATCTCATGCGCTTGAGATAGAGCCCTACAATGGACTCCATGCTCAGCAAGGAGTCTCCTTGAGATTCTTTTTCCCTCTCCCTCTGTTCCTTCCCACAATGTTCATGCTCTCTCTCTCAAATAAATCTTTAAAAAAAAATCTCAATGGCGAGGCTGAGGACAAACCAGATAAAACAAAAGAAAGGAAGGGGAACAAGGCAGAGGGGACAGTGTAGGAAGAGACTGAGAGAAAACAATAATGCAGGTAACATGCAAGTTTACTGGAGCAAAGGCTGATGGGATGCAGGAAAGGAGGACCTCATAGGGTTCTGTGTTCAGTTTTGAAGTCATCTTTTGACCTACATTAGTGCATTAATTCCTAAAGAAGTCATGAGGCAGTGTATTTTTCATATTCAGGAGAGATTAAGTGATTTATGTCAGATCAGTCTGGGAAATGGCAGAGCCAGGATTAGAACCCATGAACCAAGTCCAGACCTCCACACCACTTCGCAACTATACGGAGAATGGGTTTTAAGGGGAGAAAATTGGAGGAAAGAAAAAAGACCTGTTTGGTACTTTGCTGCAACAGACCAGGTAAGAATTGACAAGGCCTCAATTAATGCATATGCATATATATATATATATATATATATATATATATATATATATATACATATATACACACACACACACAATTTATGTATACGGACATGTGTCTGGGTGTGTGTGTCTGTGTGTATACATACATATATATGTATACATGTATATACAGGATCATGATCAGGACTATACATGCTGCACTCAGACTCCCTGGGTTAAACCAGAATTTTGGTTCCACCAACTTACCCCTATATGATTATGGACAAGGCACTTCTCTGGGCCTCTGTTTCTCTACCTATAAACTAGAAAAAGCAACATTACCCAGCTGACAGGATTTTTTGAGGATTGAGTGAAATCGTACACAAAAGTACACTTAGCCTAGTGACTAGGAGATGGTGTTCAAAGTCTGCCCCTATTGGAATGTTACAAATTGCAGAGACAGTAATGCACCTGTTTTATTAAGTAGGTACAATTCGCAGTGTTTGGGGATTTGGGCCCAGGGGAAAGGAGTAATGGAAAAGGAGGCAGAGGAGTCTACAGGTTTTTATTGCCAGGTAGATTACTGGGTAGATGGGAAGGTCACTAACTGCAGTGAAGAAGATGGCTTATGGAAAACAGATGATTTCCTTTCCTTTTGGACGTTTTAAGTTTAAGGTGTTAATGAACATCTGTGCACAGATTAAGTGGCTGAACGTGAGTATGAAGTTCAGGGAAGTAATCTAGGGGAATCATTAGCAATAGGTGATAATGAAAGTGTGTTAGAACAGTGGGCCGGGAATATCATTCTGAAAAATATGCACATTTATTTTGGGTCAATATACAAAAGGCAATATTTAAATGACATGAAAATATAGAAAATGTCATTTCAGCACTGTGGGAATGAAGAGTGACTTCTGCCAAATAGTACATTCCCACTGTTCAGAAAACAGGGTACTACTAGGATATTCTGATGCTAAACCACAGACATCAAGTAAGGACAAGTGCCCTCTCCACACTCAGACTGAGTCAGACAGATTTTACGAAGATATGCTCAGAAAGACCAAAGTAAATGTGACAATAACAGACAACGCTAAGGTTTTGGGAAAGGTCATTTTCTATAACCACTGTCTGTTTAACGCATAATAAAAAGGGAATCTCAAGATTGTCCCAATCTTTTTTTTTCCTTCTTTTTTAATTTTATTTATTTTTAAAGTATTTTTTATTTATTTGACAGAGAGAGAGATCACAAGCAGGCAGAGAGGCAGGGAGAGAGAGGGGGAAGCAGGCTCCCTGTGGAGCAGAAAGCCCGATGCGGGGCTCGATCCCAGGACCCCGAGATCATGACCTGAGCAGAAGGCAGAGGCTTTAACCCACTGAGCCACCCAGGTGTCCCCCCATTTTTTATTTTTAAAGATGTTTTTATTCATTTGACAAAGAGAGAGAGATCACAAGTAGGCAGAAAGGGGCAAGCAGGCTCCCCGCTGAGCAGAGAGCTTGACATGGGGCTCAATCCAGGACCCCGAGATCATGACCCGAGCCAAAGGCAGAGGCTTTAACCCACTGAGCCACACAGGCACCCCTAGATTGACCCAATCTTTACTCCCAGTAAAGAAGTACATGCTAATGATCTGATGTCAGGATGCCAACTGGTCAAATTTATCTTAAGTCATTTCCCCCTAGTATCTAGGATTTTGTTTCAGTGAAATAACCATATAACTATTTATAATATCAAGAAATTTTACTTGTCTTGGTCACTTGTGGAACAAAGCCTTCTTTTAAAAACTAAGTGGGATACAGAAGCTTAACATCATTAATCAAAAAATCACAGAAGACATAAGCAGCCCACCAAATCCAATTCCAGCACAGAATACCTGTGAGACATTTAGGAACCTGCAAACTTCCTATTTTTCTCCTCCACAGGCAGGTAGTCGCAGTGCAGTTGTTTTGGCTTTTCAAATGTGAAAAGATGAAGGTAGCACTTCATCTACCTTCATGGGGGTAATAATGGGGTATGAGCATTTCTCTTCAAGAAAGTGGTGGTTTTGGCAGCAGCTTTTAGCTGTGGACTTGTGTTCCTCTCACAACTATTTTCGTGTTCCCACTCCCCCATCCCTCCATCCCAATATCAGCAGCATCCTCCAATCATTGTGACATCAAATAATGGCCACAAACACCCCCTTGAGTAGGAACGCCACCCCTGGTTGACTACTACTATTGTAAGATTGGTTCAGTTGATGAAAATGCTGCTTTTATGAGTTTGGATGTCTTTATTGAAGTGCCAAATACTGCAAACACAACAAACATTTATCTAAGAAAACCATCCCCATTATTGGGGCAGGGGAGTTGAACGAGCTCAGAGAATCTTAAAGTCAGAAGGATTCTTAGAAACCATCCCAAATTTACAGATGGGGGAAAAAGTGTCCCAAACATCGGGGAAAAATGCCCAAGAGAGGTTAAACAACAGGCGCATGGTTCGGTGGCAAAGAAATGCCAAAGCCAGAATTAAAACCCTAAATCTAGTCTAATACACCATGCTCCCAACTCATTCAATCCACACATGGATATATTAAAAGCTCAGCAGCTTCAGTTAGGCCCAAAGGAACAAAATTCCTTTAAACTTACAGGAAAAATCAAACCCCCTGCCCAAAAAAAACAGTCACTCAGATTTATTGGGGTCTAAGAATTTATTTAATGCTTTGAGGCCTCTACTCCAGGCTTAATAATGTACCTTCAAATTAAAAATTATTTTTATCATTCCCTATGTTCTTCCAAGTAAGAATTTTATGAATATAAAAATGAGTTTCTACATTAGCATATCCTGAGGAAGTGAATAGCTCCTGCTGCCATTTTAAAAAGTAGGAACTTAATTCAACTTCAAACTTTGTCAGTTTATAATAAATATATTGGTATAGTTTTAAAAAATAAGTTGTGCTTAACTGGCACCAGAAAAAAGTAGCATGAGAAGGAAGTGTAAAATGATCTTCCTCACAGGGGCGCCTGGGTGGCTCAGTGGGTTAAAGCCTCTGCCTTGGCTCAGTCTGGGATCCAGCCCCTCATCATGCTCTCTGCTCAGCAGGAAGCCTGCTTCCCTCTTTCCCTCTACCTGACTCTCTGCCTACTTGTGATCTCTGTCAAATAAATAAAATCTTTAAAAAAAAAATGATCTTCCTCATAAATCTAGGAAAAAAGGAATCTTCACAATGATAAGCAAGCAAAATATCCAACAAATACCTTGAGATGCTCCAAATATTAACAATGAATACTATATACCCATTGCTTATACATAATGAGGTAATTTCACTATTTTTAGTAAACTAGCAATGTTTGGCATCTCTTATCTTGTATTTTAACTTAAATACCGGGACATAAAATACTATTATTATAATCCCCATTTGGCACACCTAATTTTCTTTCTAGAATGGTACAGATGAACTAAATATCTGCTCATAAGCATAAAAACTTTGACATTTTCTTTTTGATGCACTTAGCTACCATTTTAAAGACTGGAACCCTGGACAGCCACTTCCCTTGAGAACACCTAACCACTTAATCATTTACTTTCTTACGAATGCATATGTGATCAAAGAAGAACCCAGTGGTGTATTACTGACCCACCACAAAAAAACAAAGATAAGGCAAACTTATCAAAGTAGCTGTGATTCTGAACAAAGGCAAAGACCATTCCCAGTTCCCAGGGAGAATATCAGATCTGTCTTGTTTCACCTGTGTAACAGAAAGTAGAAAGCAGAAAGAAGAGGGTATAGATTTTGATGTCTCCCTATGCCTATCTTCACTTCACAGTGAAAAGTGGTGACTGCAAATCCAAAGAAATACATAGAAATGTAACCACTGCATAAATAAAACCAGCAGGATCACTTTCACACTAACACAATATTGTCAGATACTTTTGTCTCTTGATGGGTGGATGCAGGAGCAATGGGAACATGAATATTTATACCAGATGAAGGAAATAACAGCAGTACTCCCATTCTGGAAAGCTTTTCTCAGATATATCCCATCACCACCTCTTAAAACTGAAGAATTCTCGGGGGCCTGGGTGGCTCAGTTGGTTAAGCAACTGCCTTCGGCTCAGGTCATGATCCTAGGGTCATGGAATCAAGCCCCACGTCAGGCTCCTTACTCAGCAGGGAGCTTGCTTCTCCCTCTGCCTGCTACTCTGCCTACTTATGCTCATCAAAAAAAAACAAACAAAAAAACAAAAAACAAAACAAAACAAAAAAAACCCAAAACCTGAAGAATTCTAATTAATTACTTCCATAAGTGAAAAAATAAGATTTTCCTGACCTGTCATTTAAGCAGGAAATAACTACCTAGAACTGGAGCTAAACCCTCAGAACTGCTAACACCTCGTTTATGATTCTCCCACAGATTATATACAATATCACCCTGCAGACTTGGGGGATGTATGTGGAGGGCTGGAGATGGGGCAGGACACACATAGCCAGGACTCATGTGCAAAAGAAAAGAAGGGAAACCTGGAGACTACTATTTCTGCCAATGCCATAAATATCTTCCAGGACTTGGAAATGACCAGCCAGTTATACCTCAGTCTAACCATTAGTTCTGTAGAATCTGTGTCCCTGACACAAAGAAGGAAGATGAAGGAAAACACTGATTACAGATTTCACAAATACCTTGTACACAGGCCTGTAATTTTTAATTAGAATTAACTATCAAAGAAACTGCACTTTTTAAGTGTTTGAGCTTAACAATGTTGAACAGTGGCTTTATTAGGTGAATGCTTAATTGAATTAAATTCAATTTACTTCACATTAATGTTTGCATATACATTATTAGCAATTCTTAAATATTTCAAATCAACTTAAGTATAGATGGCTTGACAAGAAGATGGAAAGGAGCCTAGCACTTGAGTCCAGGTCTCTAACCAACAATCACCATGTCATCACTGGTGAACTCATATGAGGGAACTTCAAGGTTGAGAGGTGCAGGTCCCTTCCTGATCCTGCCAGAAGCATCATAGTGTGACCCATGGCAAGGGCAGTAATAACCTCCAAAATCTCCTGCATTTGCAATGGGTACACAACCAAGATGAGTGCAAACACCTATCAGGATGACCCACTCAGGTTTCTTGACTCGATCTAAATCATGCTGTGGGTCCCTCAACTGGGACACTTCAACTGCAGCCTCTTGCTCAATTTCCTTCTTGGTTCTATGGCGCACAAACAGCGGTTTTCCTCTCCATTTGAAAGCCATGTTCTTGCCTTCTGGAATATCAGATAGCTTGATTTCGATTTTTGACATGGCCAACACATCCGCAGAAGCACTCATGCTGGAAACAAATTGCGAGACAACATTCTTGGCAGCATACGCAACACCTATACCAGTTGTTGCAGTTATCAAATAGGAGAAACCTTTTCTAGCCTCACTGCTCTCTTTTGAAGACTTTGTACTATCTAACACTTCAGCGCGTCGATAGTCAGAGAAGTCAGGTACTTTGATGTCTGTGTGGGAATAACGAATGGAAGCAGGGACTGCAAAATAAACAGAGTTAAAAAAACACAATTAGATGAGTACCGTGAAAGGGACATACATCAGGAAATAAACTTTGTGAATTCATAAGCAAAAATCAAGTTATAAAAATGTGAAATATGGCACTCACTGATCTCAGAAACTGTCAAGATGGCAGTGCCAGCATATAAAATACTGAAGAAGAAATGAAGTCAATCACCACCTATCATACTGGTAAGAAATCACAAGATTATATTTGTAAACTGAGTTTGTCCTGCTGATTGAGAATTCTTAATAATTTAGTCCATCAAATCTAAAAAGTTAAACAGTACTGTAAACAGCAATATTTTAAAATCCCTGAAAATTCAATCTGCCAAGGCATACAATTATGGTAATTACCTCTCACATTCTCTGGATTACAAGGGACCCTAAAACTCAAGTCTACCCAACAAGTTGATTTGTGATCATCTTATTAAACCAAATGTCTAACTTCACATTCCTATCTACCTACTCTCTGAAAGAACTGCTAAAAATACATGAAATACTTATTACAAGATAATAAACATTCTGTGAACTGTCAGCATAACTTTAGTTGCAGAAAATTTAGAGATTTCTATTTTATACTTTGGAGTATAAATTAGTATTACTTTAACTTCAAGTAAAGCCACTAATGGACAGAAAAGAACAGCCTTATCAAAATATGCAACCATCAAATGAAATCTCCAAAAGAACCAATTATTTCAATTTAGTACAGGATAAAAGAGCAAAATTTTCACATATCCCACTCTTCAGTCAAGGGCAATAAATTCTGTAAGGGTAAAGGCATTATCTTTCTCACTGCTGTGGGCCTCTCAACTGAAATGCTACTACTGCAGGCCAAAGGGCCAGATCTTTATGTCAAATGAATGTTAAATAAACAAATAATTATTATTGATGTAGTACTTTGGATAATAATATTTTTCTTGTTTTAAGATTTTATTTCTTTGAGAGAATGAGCGAGAGAGCAAGAGAGAGAGCAAGCGCAAGCAGAAGGACGGGCAGAGGGAGAAAGAGACTCCCCACGGAGCAGGGAACCCATGGGGAGGTTCCATACCAGGATCCTGGATCCTGAAGGCAGACGCTTAACAGACTGAGCAACCAAGGCACCCCAGTTTCATTTGTTAAAAAAAAAACAAACAGATTATATCCTTTTGTCCCATACCATTTTTAAATATCTGACCAAAAAAAATGAACTTACTGGCATCACTTTTAAGTATGTTCCAGGACACAAATCTCTTTGCAAACTGTATATGCATTTTAGGAAATTCACCACAAGGTTTCCTTTGTAGAAAAGAGACACTAAAAATTCCACAATTAGAAAATGTGTTGTTTCTAAAAGAAATATGCACTTTTAAAATGCATTTTCATATAAGTTGCAATTCTACCTGGCTTACTAGGCTGTCTCATCCTAATATATTTCCTTGGTTCTCAAGGTCAATAACAATGGAAGCCCTAAATACAATTCACTCTTGAACAACATGGGGTTTGGGGCACCGACCCCACATGCAATCAAAAATGTTATCTCCTGACTTCCTCAAAACTTAACTACTAACAGTCTACTGTTGCCTGGAAGCCTTACCAGTAAATTAACACATATTTTTTATGTTACAGATACTATACACTGCATTCTTATAATAAATTAAGCTAGGGAAAAGAAAATGTTATTAAGAAAATAATAAAGTACATTTGTAGTACTGTACAATTTATATAAAAATAAATCCACACGGAAGTAGACCTGCAGTTCAAACCCATGTTGTTCAAGGCCAACATCACTCTATGTACTCTTCTGACTAATGCAACATTTTTTGGAGGGGACCAGGGTATGGACAGTGACTACCTGAGATTCACAACTATGGCAGAGTGACATTACATTACATACTCTACGTCTACCAAATGCTAACCTGTCAGTATAGACTGGGGTCTGGGATCAAGTATGAATTACTATCCTTTAATATTATTGGGATTACAAAGGAAAGATGTGTATCATACTTACAAGATGAGGGAGCCAAAGTTCATACTTCTACCTTAAAAATAGTATCTACAACCCTTGATCATGTAACAGCATGTAAGGAAATGTACAGGAACATAAAACAGAATGGTTTTGACATTCTCCTCGGGAGGTTTGATGGTGCAAGAAATCCAGTTGTCTACTCCCATGCTATCTAGCAGGTTACATTTTATATTGTACTACACTACCATGAACACTTTGGGAAATTAAACTACCATATTGCAAAAGTCACTTTCCAAAAAATTCACATTAACTGTATTAGGTGTGACTTTAGCAGCAAAAATGCTAGCTAGATTTAGTTTAAAGTCGAGCAGAATCAGGTACTTCTAGAAACAGAAAACAAGAGATTATAACAGAACAGGTTTTTGGTTTTTGTTGTAAGGTGAACTCTGATGTGCCCTGGAAATCCTCCTCACTTCAAGGACCTTCTCCTGATCCAACCCTCCCATTTCACACCCTCAGTACTATCTTTCCACAAACCATCTAGACAGGAGAGTTTAATGTGAACTGAAGCTACAAGCTGAATACATGATCACAGAAAAAGTTTCCCTTATGGTTCTATATTATTTACCAGTTCTTGGGAAAGTCAGGTAAACCTCTAATTTTTAGAAGAAACCCTTTAGCCATTAGACAAATTCCAAAGATGTTTTTTGCCTTCGCTATTTAAATTTTCTCCTCCCTTATTGTTTCTCACCTCCAGGTCCAAAGAATAGGCTTAGGATGGGCTACTGTACTCTGTTGTACAGTACAGATGTACTGATGCCCTGAACCCACTGGTGCCCCCAACAACAAAAAAAAAATCACGATTTTATTCATCCACAAATATTCTGCACTAACTGTATGCAAAATCTGAGGCTGTAGGAAACGAAAAAACTAAGATTTTTCTCTATGCCCTCAAGCACAAGGTCAGAGGAGTCACCAGGAAACACAACAGTGGAAAGCATAAAGCATAAAGCATAAAAGACTCAGCAAATAAAAGATTTTATTGACCTGACGCTGAACAGAGGTTGACCTGGTTAAGACTTGGAAATGTGAAAAATTGAGTGGATTATTTTACAGTAAGAACACAGTGAATGGAGGAAAGTAAAGAGTGGGGAGCAACTCGCCAAATTAACTGTCAGTGAGGCCAGGAAGGTAACACAGTGAAGTAGGTCTGGTGAGGACTGTCATGAACTGGAAGAGCACTTGCGCCAACTAAGAGGGCAGCCAGTGCACAAAGCACACTAGACTTTTCCCACGTAGAAATTAGAGTTCAGTGTTACCAGATTTCAACATCCTAAGACACACAAGAAATCTTCCTTTTTAAAACTATGAAGGTTGGCAGACTACAGGAACACTGGCCTACAGATTGCCATTTCAGAATTTCCAATCTGGAGCGTGAAAAAAGAAATGGAAGACAAGGCACAAAAGATAAACTTGGGTGAGAGTTGATGGCTAACTCAGTCTTTCAAATCCATGTTCTATCACATACACAATGTGTATCCTTGTGCAAGTCACTTCACCTCCTGTAGGCTGTTTTCTCATCTGTAAAATGGAATATCATCAACCTCTGCCTGTTGCTCTTCTTGAGGATTAACCTAATTACAGTGTGAAAATACTGGCCCAGCAAACGAAAACATTGCTAATACGCTACACCATTAAGGCCTTAGGGCTTGTGTTACTGTTTGGGGGGGGGGGGCGTGAAAGAGGGCACTAAACGGATCAGGTGGTGGTGAGCGGGACAAGGTCCCAAATATTAATAGCAGTTCCTATTTTTGAGTATATATAAAGTGCCCCAAAATGTGCTAATGGCTTTATTTCCATCTGAAGCTCACGACATTACCTACGAAACTGGTATAATCATTCACCCATTTCACTGATAAGGCAACACGTTTAGAAATCGGCCCAAAGTCAAAAGACCTGTAAGCAACAAAGTCTGTCAGACTTTGCTGAAACAGACTTCAGAGTTCTCGAACTTAATTTATGGATTACAAAATTTGGCCTGTGGTTTACCCGGACTGGTGGCCAACGGAAACAATCCCGCAGAGATATTGGAATGCCTCGGCCAGAGGTCGCCAGCGATCGCTCAACCCAGCTGCGTCCGCGCACAGGTGAGGAAAGAGGCCCGGGAGGTGCAGATGCTTGCCCAAGGTCGACCCAGCCTGGCAACTTAATCCCTCAAGCAGGGCTCCGCTCCACTTCCCCGTCCTCCTGTGCCCTGGGTCCACGGCTAGAGGGAGCGAGAAAAGGGGTTCCCGTCAGCCCGGCTCACCATTGAGGCCCACGGAGGCGGCCAAAGGCCGGCTCGCGGCCTGGCCACTCAGCGACTCCCGGCACAAGAAGGGCCGCTTCACGTCCAGCACTGGAGGCTCCGGGGTGGGGGGCACCGAGGCCTGCACCAGGGGCCGCAGCGCGCCCGCCACCCCGCGGGACGTGGCCGAAAGGACGGGCGCGAAGGGGCCTGAACGGGCGGCCACCGACAACATGGCGACTGCTTCTCCGAACGCCCAGCCGGTCACAGGGACGACCTTCCGCCCGCGGCGCAGGCGCGAAGAGGCGCAGGAGGCGCGCTACTGGTGTCGTCAGCGCGCCGGTCCAAGTGGTGCCAGAGCCCGGAGAGACGCAGCGTCAGAGGCAGGGCTACCAGGGTTCGCTGAGGGCGGTGCGGGGACAGCCGGGGAGGAGCCAGGCGGGGTGAGTGCCGCCCTATCCGTTAGCCTCGCGCGCCTTTTCATTTGTGTGCCGGGATCTACCCGGAAGAAAGTGGGCAAAGGAGTTTCCCGGGAGTGGCCCGGAGATCGACTTTGCGTTCCTCAGGGTAAAAACTGTCTGTAGGAACCTAGGGATAAGAATAAGTTATCATAGTAGTTTAAATAGGGATAATAATAATTAATATATGTGTGTATATATTATATACACACACATATATAAAGATACATGTTAGGGCATATACATATATATTAGATCATACGTATTTGTAAAATCTAGAACAGAGCCAAGCATATAGTGACCATTATGTGTGTATTATGTTTATCATTAGTGCTATCGAACTAAAAAATAAAATAAGTAAATTTTTAAAAAGAGCCAGGGATTTAGGGGCAAAGCTTCATAATAATGTCAGTGGTAATGACTCATGTGTAATCAGCATTTACAATGTATTAGATTTTGTGCATCATCTTCATTCTTTAATTTATAGTCAATGTCCCTGTGAAGTAACAGCTATTTTACTGATGAGGAAACCAATATTTAGAGGGATTATATGTCCAGTACAAGATAGACAGCCAGTAGTCTGTCTTCTGAGTCTGTGCTCTTCACCATCCCTAGTTTCCCTAAGTGCGATTTTAGAGGATGCAGGGATGGGTCCCTAAATCACCTTCTATCACATGGTGAGAAAGTTACTTATTTCTCTTTCAGTCCTTCTGATTTTACACCAATGAGAAAGTCCTAATTTGGTGCTAGTAATATTGTTAATTCCTTTCTAACATTTGCCAGCCTTCCCTTTAATAGGTCTTGACTTAAAAGCCCTTGAGCAGTTGAATCAGCAGGTAAAGGATTTGATTAATAGTATCGTTTCTTTTCATAGTATTTATTTGGTCTCGATACTGATTTTCCGATGACTCTAGTGAAATAAAGTTTGTTTTACATTTTTTTAGGTCAAAGTGAGTTAATTTAAATATTAAGTAAATAAAGTTTCTCTGTGCTGTGTGTGCATGGGCTCTGAGACCTTGGCAAGTTTCCTGACCCCTCATTCTTTAATTTCTTCACCTATAAAAGGGGGTTGCTAATGATGCCACCTGGAAGGAGTGAATGTACTGCTATGTGTAATGTACCTACAAGGGGCACCACATGCTAAGCACCAGGTTTGTTGGTATTGTTTTTATCTGACATTTTATCTGATCCTTCTGCAAGGGCTTCTGGAATCCTTAGTAGTACCTCCAAGTTCAGTGGCTAAGCACCATGACAGGCCGTCGTGATGCCAGAGTCAATATTGCTTCTCCTCTGAGAAGCCTTCCTACAACTCCTTCAGTTCTTGCTGCCACATTTATGTTCCTCTATCTAGGTCCACAACACACTGACCACTACCTCTTGGATCCTTCTCAGGGTCTAAGTCTTGGCCATCCTTGCTGCCCCAGGGACTCTGTTGTACTCTCAACACTGGAACTGTCCTCCTCAGGGGCTGCCCCCATTTAGCTAACCATAGGTCTGCGCATGGTCTTAACCCAGCAACAACCCTAATGGTAAGAGTGGACACTTCCACAGCAGCAACCACACACTGTGCACAATTTGAGTGCTTTACATAGAATAACACACTTAATATCACAACAGTCCTTTGAGGTGGGTAACAGTAGGTGAGGATGAAAAGAAGGAAGGAAGGAAGGAAGGAAGGAAGGAAGGAAGGAAGGAAAGAAGGAGCCTTCATAAGGCCTTCACAATCTCCCCATGCCCAGAGTGTCCAAACTCTGTGTTTAGTTCCAGTTCTGCCACTCATAAGCTATAATCCTAAAATGAGTTATATATAACCTCTGCATATGCCTCAGTTTTTCTTCCATAAAATGAAGACAATAACAGTATTTACTGCCAAAGGGTTAAAGGATCAATTGGACTAATATATTAATAAAGTGCAAGGAATCATGACTTCTTTGCCAAATATTAGTTGACCATATATATGAGGGTTTATTTCTGGGCTCTCAATCGTGTTTCAATCTTAAATTTGCTAATATTTTATGACTTTTTGTACGATCTAAGCTGGAGAATGTTCCATATGCAAGATGCAAGCATTGTTCCTCTTAATGGTGTCCTATAGTCCTATGGCTTTCTTCTTTCCTTTATTCTTTTAAACTTTTACTCCTCTTATTGGAGATTCTCAATTGATCTGTCTTCTAGCTCATTGATTTCTTCTTCTGCTTGGTCAAGTCTGCTGTTCAAGCTTTCTATTCAGTTTTTCAGTTTAGTCATTTTGTTCTTCAGTTGCAAAATTTCTGTTTGGTTCTTTTTCATGTTTTCTATTTCTTTGTTCTCCTCATTTTGTTCTTTTATTGTTTTCTTGTATCATTAACCTGTTTATCTGTGTCTCTTGTAGCTCTCTGGGCATCTATTGAATAATTATTTTGAATTACTTGTTTCACAATTCCTGGATCTCCATGTCCTTGGGGCCAGTTACTGGTGGTTGACTATTCCTTTGGAGGAGTTGTGTCCCTGATTCTTGCTTGTCCTTGTTGCCTTGCATCAGTGTCTGTGCACTTGAAGAAGCAGTCACCTCTTCCAGACTTTGTGGACTGACTTCAGGACAGGAAGACTTTTATCTGTGGGTGGGGGCACATGTTGTGACCCTGGGTATAGTGATGCAGGAACCAAGTTTGGAGGCATGTGGCAGCATTGGGTTTGGGTGGGGGTTGCATGTTGTCTCTTTGCCTCAAGGGTCCCAAAGCATCGACAACTTTGTGATCCTTCTGCAAGGGCTTCTGGAATCCTTAGTAGTACCTCCAAGTTCAGTGGCTAGGCACCATGACAGGCCATGGTGATGCCAGAGTCAGTAGTAGGCACACACTGGTGTGTGGTGGCCAGCCACAGGTGCCTGTATAGTGCAGGGACCAGTTGCAGACACAAACATAGTGGTGAGACTCAAGACAGGCAGCAAGGGCCAGGGCCAATTATGTGCTCACTGGCAGGCTATTGGCACACTCACCTGTGGCTGCAGTCTCCCCCCAAGCATAAGCACTGCAATGAAGTTGGTGATGGCTATCAGGCCAGTTGCATGAATGGACGGCTGGAGGAGATAGCCCCAAGCACACATGTAGTGGTAGTTGGTCAGCCACCGGGGTCTAGACTGGCATTTTGCCCTTGTCGAGCCTCAGAGACCTGAGCTAGCTTCCCCTAGTGTAGTTCCTCAGCACCAGTGGGGATGAAGGGAGTGAGGGGTGCAGCTGGCACCATCAAATATGATACTTGTGGGGCAAAGGCTGGTGAAATCTGAGGAATTCCACAGCAGCTGTATTGGCCATTTATTTCTTCAATGGAGAAATCTGCTGTGGTCGTCTGCAGAGCAGGTCATTGTGAAGCCCAATTCTCTGCTGCATGGTTGATTCTAGTAGCCCTTATTTTTCTTCCCTGTTCCTAGCTGCCTCTATACATCTCCACTTTGCCATTCTAAGTGCAGTGAAACTGAAGCAGAACCTCTGTGTAGTGGCCCTGAAAGGCTGGGGAAGCCAATGGTTTTCCCTGCTCTTCCTTTTCTGGCACAGAGAACTCTTCCTAGCTGGGACAATTTCTCTTAGCACTGAGCAATGCCAGCTGGGGGATGGGTTGACTTAAGTAAAATGAAGCTTGCTTTCTTCTCTTCTTGTGCAGTTCTTCTCAGGTTTTTTGTTCACTATGTTGCTAAACTTTCTTAAGTGAACCCCAGAGCTCTTCCAGAGCTGTATTTACTTGTGATCTCAGTCTGATTGTTGACCTTGTGGGGAAGATAGAGATTGAAGTCTCCTGTGTTGCCATTTTGGTGATATCACTTCCTCAGAGACAGGACATCAATAAGTAAAGGAGCCCATTTGTTCTGGGTTCCAGTCCAGAGTTGCAGCAGGGAAGAGGGTAATCTGTGGCTGAATATCTGTACTCTCATGGGAGATGGAGGCTGGAATCCAGGAGTGGCAAGCACATTGGAAGCTAGACCTATGTAGATCATTCTGTTTTCTACTTGCTAGTTTTTTGTTTTGTTTTGTTTTTAATGAAACAGGTTGTTAGCTTTTATGCTTCAACTTCTCTTTCCTTGAATGCTACATCTTAATGGGCTATAGAGGCAAACAACCTGGTTTTCGTATGCCAGCTCTGCCCCTTACAGCTGTGTGACTTCAGGCAGTGGTGAGCTTCAGATTCCTCATCTGAAAAATGGGGATAAAAATGAAATTGCTAAAAGAATAAAAGAAATAATGGAGTGCTTAGTCTTTGATACACAAGAGCTTAATATTATTTTTATCAGAGGGTGAAGGATAAGGGGATGGGGTGGGGTGGGGGGGATGGGGGTTCTGTGGCAGAATTAGCCATGGACCTGGGAATGTAAATACTTGGTAAGGCTTCTCAGTTCCCAGGAACTCTGAAAAGCAAAGTGTATGAAAGAATAAGGATGGAGGAGGTATGAAACAAAGCCTTCCTTTTAGCAAATGAATGGCTTGTTCAAATCAGAGGTCAGAGGCCTTAGACCAGAGATCTACACTCTCTTCTTCCACTCAGTCCTGCCCAGTCCTGCCCTGTTCCATTACTGATATAGTAATGGAACCAATGTGAGTCCCCTCCTTAAGGAGTCAGAAACTGCACCAGGTGGGGTTGTCCCCAAAAGAAAACTTATTTGCAGCAAATAAGAAGATCATAGGGAATGGCTTCCAAAGCCATGACTCCCAGAGAGAGGGTGGATGGGTTCCTTTTGTCTAGGGTTAGGATAAATATTTAGATAGGAAAGTCTTGTGATCCTGTGTAGAGGTGAATGTAGGGTCACGCTTGCACCTGAAGGAAATGTGTCTGTACAGACATGGTAGGTTATGTAAATGAGGCTGAGGCTCCCATTTGGGCAGAAATTTTAGTGTTAAAATGAGGTAAAGGTCATTACGGGGGTCACTCCATGGTCCCTCTGCACAGGCAGGTTTAGCTCAAAGGGTCTGAGTGATCTGAGGCTGATGGAGGTCTTGTCAGGGCAGTGGCCTTAATCTGGGCAGGGTTGGGGGTAAGGGAATGGTTTGGATTTCATTGACCTGAGTCATGGAAAGCCAGAAAGAAGAGCTTCAGGGAAACTGTAAGACAAAGGTTAGTGAGTACAAGCCAGTGGGCTTTATAGTCTAGAGCTTGGTCTAGTTGGTGCCAGTATGGCATAATTAGTATGCCATATAAACCTCAAATATAATTTTAATAATTTTATTAAATGATATTTAATAATTTAAATATTGAATATAAAATAATATTTAATAATTTAAATAATGAGGTAAAATAACATTTACAAATTCTGCATATTCCAACATACACACTATAATAGACCAAATAATACTCTCTCTAAAGATGTGCCTGTCCAAATCCCTAGGACCTAGGAATATCTTATGTGGCAAAAGGACTTTACAGATGTGATTAACGATTTTGAGATGGGGAGATTATTCTGGATTCTCTGGGTGGGCCCATTGTAATCACAGGGTCCTTATCAGAGAGTATCAGGAGATTAGAGGGAGAAGATGTTATGCTGTTGACTTTGAAGGAGGATGATGTCTGGAGCCATGGAATTGGGGTAGCTTCTGGAAGCTGAGGAAAGCAAGGAAACAGATTGTCTCCTAGAGCCTCCAGAAGTAACAGAGCCCTGAAGACCCATTTTATTTATTTATTTGTTTGTTTGTTTATTTCCAGAGCCATCCACTAATATTTATTTATTTATTTTTAATTTAATTTAATTTTTTATTTTTATTTTTCCAATTAATTTTATTTTATTTTTTCAGTGTTCCAAGATTCATTGTTCATGCATCACACCCAGTGCTCCATGCAATACGTGCCCTTCTCAATGCCCACCACCAGGCTCGCCCAACCCCCCATCCCCGCCCCTCCAAAACCCTCAGTATGTTGCTCAGAGTCCACAGTCTCTCATGGTTCATCTCTCCCTCCGATTTCCCCCATTTTATCCTTCCTTTCCTTCTCACAATGACCTCCATGTTTTTCCTTATGCTTTACAAGTAAGTGAAACTATATGATAATTGACTCTCTCTGCTTGACTTATTTCACTCCACATAATCTCTTCCAGTCCCGTCCATGTTGATACAAAAGTTGGGTATTCATCCTTTCTGATGGAGACATAATATTCCATTGTACATATGGACCATATCTTCTTTATCCATTCATCTGTTGAAAGGCATCTTGGCTCTTTCCACAGTTTGGCAATTGTGGCTATTGTTGCTATGAACATTAGGTACATGTGGCCCTTCTTTTTACTGCATCTGCATCTTTGGGGTAAATATCCAGTAGTGCAATTGCAGGGTCATATGGTAGCTCTATTTTTAATTTCATGAGGAAATTAACCCGTAGTGTTTTCCAAAGTGGCTGCACCAACTTGCATTCCCACCAATAGTGGAAGAGGGTTCCCCTTTCTCCACATCCTCTCCCACATTTGTTGTTTCCTGTCTTGTTCATTTTGGCCATTTTAACTGGTGTAAGGTGGTATCTCAGTGTGGTTTTGATCTGAATCTCCCTGATGGCTAATGATGATGAACATTTTTTCAAGTGTCCATTAGCCATTTGTATGTCTTCTTTGGAGAAGTGTCTGTTCATGTCTTCTGCCCATTTTTTGACGTGATTATCTGTTTTTTGAGGGTTGAGTTTGAGGAGTTCTTTATAAATCTTAGATGTTAGACCTTTGTCTGTAATGTCACTTGCGAATATCTTCTCCCAATCCGTGGGTTGCCTGTTTGTTTTGTTGACTGTTTTCTTTGCTGTGTAGAAGCTTTTTATCTTGATGGAGTCCCAAAAGTTCATTTTCGCCTTTGTTTCCTTTGCCTTTGGAGACATGTCCTGAAAGAAGTTGCTGTGGCTGATGTCAAAGAAGTTACTGCCTATGTTCTCCTCTAGGATTTCGATAGATTCCTGCCTCACATTGAGATCTTTTATCCATTTCGAGTTTATCTTTGTGTATGGTGTAAGAGAAAGGTCAAGTTTCATTCTTCTACATATAGCTGTCCAATTTTCCCAGCACCATTTATTGAAGAGACTGTCTTTTTTCCACTGGATATTTTTGCCTGTTTTGTCAAAGATTATTTGACCATAGAGTTGGTCAAATATCTGGGCTCTCTACTCTGTTCCACTGGTCTCTGTGTCCTGCAGACCCATTTTAGACTTATGTCTTCCAGAATTATAAAATAATAAATTTGTGCTGTTTTAAGCCACTACATTTGTGGTAATTTGTTACAGCAGCAATAAGAAAATAATACACACACACCCTCACACACAGATACACATTTGTCTTTTCTCTAAAAACTGGAAGATCTAACCCCATTATTCCTAGATCCTAAAGACTGAGGTAAATACTTCCTTGCTGATCTGGATTCTTCCTCATCCTGTCTACTTCACTGCGTTACATTACCTGTCTATCCGCTGAAGCCTCTGAGTGTGGGACCTTAGGTTATACAATTCTGGAAACAAACTTGATCTGTTGCCAAAAATAGTAGAATGTCAACAAAAACCCAAAAAACAAACAAACAAACAAAAAGACCCACAAAACAAAACACAATACAACACAAGGGACTCTCCCAGTCCCAAGTCTGAATTGTATTTTGAGATACTTCTTATTCCCTAATAGTCTTGATACTTCCATTTGGTCAATGGGTATGTGTGTGTGGAGCCAGAGAGGGGAGTGTGTAGTAAGATTGTGCTTGGATTCCCCAGAGATTGTCTTCAGGATGTACTTATAACACAGCAGTCCTGCCTATGATCCTGATAATGTGCAGAGCCAGTGAGCCACCTATGGCCTGCCTCAGGAGACACGCCTCCTCAACCACTTTCATCTCACCTTGTGCCTAAATGCAAAGGCAATCAGCCTCCACTGAAGGGCCCCCACGTCTGTCTCCTGTTTCCACGCCATTACCCCAGGAGATGCCTGGCTTCCCATTTCCAGTTCCAGTTTCTGTGACAGTTTCAGCCTCTCCTCTCAGCCCACGTCCCTTGCTTGAGCAATGAGATGTGAAGACTGACAGCCACTTGAGAACTGCACAGACTGTCCCCAATTTAAGCCATTTAAAATGCATTTCTGTTCTATAAAATCCGTTTCCATAATTCTGTGTTCCTACCTCTTTGAAAGATGGTAACCCTGGGGAGGAGAAGAAATTAGCCAGGGAGGAGAAGTTCAGACGTGCCAATATTTTAATAGCTCGTTCCTTTAACACATTAGTCACATTCATTAAGTATGATTAATTTGCAGCCTTTGTTGAAAACCATATCAGTTTTCCTATCAGCCGTACATCCATCTTTTGCCAAGCAAGCTGCTGCAGTAACACCAAAAACTCCCCTCCGCCTTTTTACACCCTGATTGTATTTTGTGTCCCCTGAAAAATTTATCGAGTTAATTAAACTCTTGTATATAGAATACTTGCTAAGGACCCAGGCACCTGAATGAGGCTGACACTTGCTGCCTGAGTCACTTGGGGAAGTTACTGAACCCCTCGGAGCCTATTTCTTCTTCTGAGAATAGAGATAAGAGTACCTATCTCCTGGAGCACTAGGTGTTATGCACGAACAGTGAACCATGGAACACTACATCAAAAACTAATGTATTATATAGTGACCAACATAACATAATAAAAAAATTAAAAATAAAGAACACCTATCTCAGAGGTTTGTTGTTAAGATGAAATAAAGTTTGGGAGTTGCTCAGTAAGTTAATATTATTATAGTTAAGGACTCTTGGGGGTATCATTCATTCATTTAAAAGATTTTTTTCCCCTGTGACTTCTATATGCCAGGTAGTGGTCTGTGCCCACTGCCAGTAATACAGCAGTGAACACAATAAATAAACGTGTTGGGCCTTCAGGACCTTACATTCTAGGTGGAGAAGATAGACAATAAACATATATACCAGAGAGAAGAGGACGAGAGTAAGGGAGTGCCAAATGGTGGGAGAGGGTTGAAATCACCTCGTTCAACCATGTTAAGGAAATATGAACCTCAGAAAAAATATGATTCATGTATCCATCTGCTGAATGGATGTTGAGAAGCTACTAGATACCAGATTCTGGTTGAAGCTGGGAAATTAGGTGCCGACCTGGAGAGGTTCATGGTTTCATGGGGGACAGCCATGCCGTGTGCCCAGTTGTGTGACACACAATGAGAAGACACCAATAGATGTACAAAACAAGTCCAAGGGCTGAAAGAGCAAAGGCTCCATGGCAGAGCATGAGGACCCAGGGGATGCTGCCCTTAGGGAGGGGGACTTGAGCCTAGCCATGAAGATGCAGGGTGAGGAAGCAGGTAGAAAAATGGTTTAGCAGGTGCTTCAAGGTCCTGCCTGCATCCCCTCCCTGGACCTCCAGGTGCCACCCCTGAATCTCTCTGCCTGAAAACTCTCTCTTGCCCACATTGCAGGCCAGGAATACCAGAAAATAATGACATCGCCCCACCCGCAGCAGCCCTCCAGCAAGGCTGACAGCTTCTTCACTGCCTTCTTTAGATGGGTAATTCTAACTGTGTGTTCTACACTGTCCTCCAGAGTTCCTGTGTGGGATTCAGCTCCTGTTGCCTATGGTGGTAACTGGATTGATAACACTACGGAATGCCTTCCCTTCTAGCCTCACTTCCTCCTTCCCAGATAAACATCATTTCTCAAACTGAAGAAAGCAGGCAAAAGAGACCTCACATCCCTAGCGGCCTGAAGGCAGCGATGGAGGTGAGTGGTTTCAAGTGGGCAGAATAGAAGCTATGTGGGAGAGAAGAGGCTCCTGGAGGTGGTGACTGGGGCCTTTGTTTTCTATTGTGATATTGTAAAATATCACAAACTTTGCTTTTTTTAAAAAAAAAGATTTTATTTATTTATTTGACAAGGAGAAAGCACAAGCAGGGGGAGCAGCAGAGGGAGAGAGAGAAGCAGGCTCCCTGATCAGCAGGGAGTCTGATGCGGGACTCAATCCCAGGACCCTGGGTTCATGACCTGAGCCGAAGGCAGCCGCTTAACCGACTGAGCCACCCAGGTGCCCAAACTTTGCTTTTCAAAACAATGTTGTTTATTGTCTGTTTCTGTGGGTCAGTAATCCAGGTCTAGCTCATTTGCATCTTCTGCCTCAGAGTCTCACCCAGTTGTGTTCAAGGTGTCAGCCAGAGCTATGTGATCTCACCTGAGGCCCAGAGTCATTTTCCAAGCTCACTGGGTATTGGCAGAACCTAGTTCCTCGTGGTTGGACAGAGGCCTTTAGTATCTAGAGGCCACCACAGTTCCCTGCCACATAGCCCTCTCCACAACATGGCAATTGTTCCTTGAAGACCAGCAGGAGGATCTCCATCTTTGGATCTCTCTGACCTCTTCAACCCCCAAACTCTAGACCCTCTTTGACAAGGACTTGCCTGATTAGGTCAGACTCACCCACCATCAAGAGGAAGAGAGCATACAGGGGGCCTAAACCAGGGGTGGGGATCTTGGGGCCATCTTAGAATTCTGCCTACAACAGTGCCCCATTGTGAAGAGCCTTGCACACAGCATGCAGCATGTGTGGATGAAATGACTGTCCCATTTCTCACTTGCTTGCCTTGAGCTCCACAACTCCATAAGAGCTCAATATGGAAGGTGAGCAAATGTGTTCCTAAATGGGAGCATGGGATCATGTATCTTTCATGTGTCATGTGTCATGTTAGGGTTTCCTTTCCACTCCCTGCAGAGTGGGAAGAACCCTGGGAGAGATTGTTCTAGGATAAGCTGTTTTCATGAAGAATTGTACATTATCTGGAGGGAAGAGAGTAGTCAGAGAGGTGGGGGGTAAGTGAAAGGATAAGCTGAAAACTTGAGTTTCAAAGTGTCTCCCTCTTCCCCAGCTTTCCCTCCCTCTGCCCCAGGGTATTAGAGCTCTGTACCTTCTGTCACCTTGTTACCAAGCATGAAGTTCTAGACCCACTCAGCTGGAACTCAATTCAAAACCTCTGTGGACACTTAGCCCAAAACTCAGGAAAAGCTGAGGTCCAGACTACTCCCTGGATCCCATGTTTGCAGAACAAGAACCAGCAGAGGTGCCTTCATCTTGGAGAGGAATAGGCTCCTTGACACTCCAAGACATACCTGAGGCCTTGAATGTGAAGCAGGAAGGAAGCTCAGGCCCATCCAGGGCCACTGCAGGATCTGCATGCAGAATTACTAGGTCATTGTTTCCCTCTCATAACAATGCTCAGAAATCATTAAGGGAAACTAAATCAAACATCTAGTTGCCCAGCATTGCCACTGGAATAATAAATTCATAGGTTAAATAAGAATTTTTTCTTGTACTTATTTCAAAATTGATGGACACAAGGAAGAAGATTGTGAAGTGCTTGGTGTTTAATTTTTATTTCAAGGTAATCATGAAGGCAGCATCCATCTGTACGTCCAAAGGCCCTTTCATCCCTAAATCTTGAGAACACTTTCCCAAGTAGACAAGGAATAAATTAAGTTGCAAAATCTCCAGGAAAAAGATTAAAGTTAAAACATAATTTTGAAGAACCACTTGAGTTTGTCCATTTACCTGCTTTGTAAGTACCCTTGCCTATTTTTCTCATAAATCTTTTTCAAGAAAGAAGGGACTTTGTGTGAGCCACACAACAGAATAAAATGGTAAACTTCCAAAATCTTAAGAAAAGCCCAAGTTGAATTAAACCCACTATCTGTGTCTAGGTGATGGTAATTAAACCGGATCTCCCATAACGAGGTGTGCTGATTAATAAATTATTTGATTACCAAGTATAAGTATACCTGCAATCAATACAATGCCTAAAAGCTCTGAATTAGAAATTGTGCAATAAAATATAACTGAAAGGTACTAAGAATTGGTAGTTTTAATTAAAAGGAATGATTAATTGATCATTCAGATGGTATTGATCTACAACTTATTTAATTCTTTGCAATTTGATTTGTCAAATTTGAATCCATGTAACTGATGATTTGTCCTATTAATGTAGAGCTGGAAGGGATGGGGCAATGAAAGAGAAAACCTAGAACCATGGACCCAGTGGCTCTGCACAAAGGCCTGAGTTATTCCAGCCCCTGGCCTGGCCTTTGTTAGTGCTCACCTGCAGCATCCTGTGTCCTCCTCTACATCCCCCTCTGGTCTAGGTCCAGTGCAAGCTCCATGTGCCCAGGGAAATCTTTGAAGACTCAGGCAGAGCTGGGGAAATGCCCACCTCTGTATCTCATTCCCTGTCTCCTGACCTCAGCTTTCTCATGGCAAAAAGAGGATTGTAAGAGTGTGTGCATCCCAGAAAGAAGGGATGAGGGCTCACTCAACAGTCTCCTGCAGTGCAGACTGTATACTGATTAGCATTTTAGCACTGTGATTATCACTAGTCTCCCTCCTCTGAATTGCTGAAGGATGTATTGTTGATGCCCTCATTAGGTTCCAAGCCACCACACTACATTCTGCCTCCACTAAATAAACTCCTTAGGGCGGGGATAGAGCTGCATGCTAGAGTTTCCCCCACTGAAGTATTGCTCTGTCCACAGCTGCAGCAGAAAGACCGAATTCCTTCTATTCAATCTGTAATGGCATGTTATGTACACAGATGGGGCCCAAGAAATTTGTGCTGGTTGAATCAAAGTCAGCAAATGCTTATGTGGCCTCTGTGCTCCAGGGATAGAGAAGTACAGGCAGTGATTACCCTGACTGGAGATAGAGCCTAACACCTGGGGAGGAGGGAGCCCTGAGGTACAGTGCATATGTGTGTGTGTGTGTGTGTGTGTGTGTGTGTGTGTGTGTGTGTGTGTGCCTGGTGGGGGGGGGTGCAGCAGAAGGAGTGGGTCTGCAACAGGGAGGGAAAGGAGGGCAAGAGAGACCGGATGGGTGCATGAGAGAAGATAGGCCTGAGGACAGTGCCTCTTATGGGGGTGGAGTAGGGTAGGAAGCAAACATGCCTACCTGTCTAGCACTGGGCAGATGTCTCCTTGGAGGAGGTCACTGGTTCCCGCATCAGCCCAGGCAGTGAGAGGTATTCCCCTGGCTTGGCCTGGAAAAGATGGGCACACTCTCAGTAGACCTCTTCCCAGGAGCATGATGTGAACATCTGAAAGTTCTGAAGGTCAAGTCTCACCTTCCCTCTGTACCTAGGCCCGAGCTGGGGCCCTCCACCCCTTTTCCCTGTAACTTTGTCTCACGGTCAGGCCAAATATCCTGCCAGACATGAACCACTTCCCAGCACTTCTGCGGAAAGAAAAGATCATAAAAGATCATAATAGATCATAAAAGAATCTGGCCTCCTTGCTGGTGACAACTGAAGACAAGGGCCACAAGAGCTCTGAAGCTTCAGTCAAGGCAGATAGAGCTAGACAGACCAGATCTGGCCTGGAGCTCTGGCCACCTGGGGTGTGAGAACAGCTCTCTTGCTCTTCTGGGAGGCCTGACCAAGGATCCTCACATCCTCTGGGGATGGGGCTCTGCAACTACATGCATAACCCAAAGCCTTTGACCCACTACACCACTTATAGGAATGTGTCCAAAATAAACCATGAGACAAGTGTGTGAAAATGAATGTGCAAAGATGTTCACTGTTGTATCATTTACAACAGTAAACAATTATTCCCACACCTAATGCAGAATTGGTTAGATTATGGTACATTCATAAAATGGCTTTGCCATCATTTGAAATTACATTGTAGATCTATGTTTAATGACATGGAAAATGACATTCAATGTGTTAAGTGAAAAAAGGAGCTTATAAATCAGATGTACATAAGATTTTTGTTAAATGTGTTTGTGTGTTTCTATAAATACCTATTTTGCAAAATAAAAGGTCTAGCGATACGCACATCAAATATTAATTATCATCTTTGAATAGTGGAATTATTTTTGCATTTTATATTATTTATAAAATATATTAAAATGTTACACATATTTTATATTGTATTTATATATTTCTTACTTTCTCTTATGTTTTTCTATATTATATGACTTTTTAACATTGAGTTTATGTTATTATTATTACAATTAAAGCATAAATTAAGAAAACCTACTTTGGGAAGTAGTAAAAAGCAAAGATCACTTGCTTCTTCTTCTTCTTCTTCTTCTTCTTCTTCTTCTTCTTCTTCTTATTATTATTATTATTTTTTTTAGTTTCAGGGGTAGAATTTACTGACTCATCAGTAGCATGTAACACCCAATGCTCATTACAACAAGTGCCTTCCTTAATGTCCATCACCCAATTATCCCTTTTCCCCAGCCACCTCCCCTCCAGCCACTCTCAGTTTGCTTCTTAGAATTCAGTGTGTTTTGTGGTTTGCCTCCCTCTTGATATTCACCTTATTTTATTTTTCCTTCCCTTCCCCTATGTTAATCTGTTTTGTTTCTTAAATCCCACATATAAGTGAAATTATATGGTATTTGTCTTTCTCTGACTGACTAATTTTGCTTAGTATAATACCTTCTAGTTTCATCTAGGTCATTGCAAATAGTGAGTTTGCATCCTTTTTGATGGCTGGGTAATATTCCATCTATCTATCTATCATCTATCTATCTATCATCTCTATCTATCTATCTATCTATCTATCTATCTATCTATCTATCATCTATATCACTCTTCTTTATCCATTCATCTGTTGATGGATATCTGGGCTCTTTCCATATTTTGGCTATTATGGACATTGCTGCTATGAACATTGGGCTGAATTTGACCCTTTGGATCACTACATTTTTATCTTTGGGCAAATCCTAGTAGTGCAATTGCTGGCTCATAGAGTAGCTCTATTCTTAATTTTTTGAAGAACCTCCATACTGTTTTCCAGAGTGGCTGCACCAGTTTGCCTTCCCGCCAACAGAATCTCACTTGCTTCTATTTTAGCAACTGCATGAGGAAGACAGAATAGGAAGGAATCCCATGGATAAGGGCCTAGGGTTCTGAGGGAAGTGACTTAAAATCCAGCTAGGCTCTTCACCTTCCCTTCCAGGCCCTGCCCCTTTCAGACCACTGCCTCCCCTTCTCTGAGTGCTCCAGTTTTCCTGGGTACCTTGTTGTCCTCTTACATGCCAAACTCACTTCAACTTCAAGGCCTTGGCAGCAGCTGTCCCTCCGCCTGGTACACACCACTCCCCTGGTCTTCACACATCTGGATCCCTTTTGTCATGTTCTCAAGGTAAATGCCACTGCCTCTTAAAGCCTACAATTAATACCCAGTTTAAACTGGTCTCCTCAACCTCCATACCCCTGTGACTATCAATCATTCATCCTTTTATTGCTTTGTTAAACTCATTACCACCTGAAACAATGATGCTTATTTCTTTTCCTACTCATTTATAGTCTGTTTTGTTCACTACTGTGGGTAGCCAATGGTGTCTGCTGCAGCCAGATTATGACTTTAAAGAACCCAAACATGGATTTTCCCTGGAATCCAAAATAAAACAATACTATATTTTAATATAAGGAACTCCAGTGCTTTCTCAGTTTTCCTGTGTCTTCTCTGCTCACCACTATGACTCACAACATGTAGCTTATCACACTGTATGTATTCAGTGAATAAACTTTGAATGAATGAATAGGCAAATGAATGCATGATATCAACATTCATTTGACATGATGTGGGAAGGGAAAGGATGGCAAAAAAGGGTACCTCAGAGAGGAAAGGGTCTCAGACTGCTGGACAGGTAAAAACAATAGCAGGTGTGTGGCAGTGAAAGAAATCCCCAGCCCCAAACTGAGCTGAGAGTCACCCCCAAGTGGACTCCGAGAGCAACCAGGTCAGAGAGCTACCATGCCTGGCAATGGCCTGGTTCGCACAGGCACAGCTAGCTATTTTCCACACGTGGGGAAATTTTAAGTCGTTAACTTATTAAATAAAGCTATTTTTAAACACGGGGAGAAAAAGTAATCCTTTCCCAATTGATACCACAACACTAACTTAGAGCACTGTGAATTTATTTTTTATAACCAAGTTATAAATTGTGGAAAATAAGAGTTTCAAATGGAAATGTTGACATCATACTCTTATCTATAGCAGCATGAATAAGCAACCATAACCATTATTATTTTGTCTTCTATTGTTTGCTTTTTTTGAAAGTTCAACTTGCTCAACATGTTCATCTTTAAACGTGAGTTAGAGGTAATTTGCATGAACACAAACAATGTAGTATCAATTCAGTGGCATTATGAATTAATTAGCTGCAACCCACCTTAATGACTTGGGAAAACACAACTGTGCTTTCCATCTCTTTTATTTATAGCTCATTCTTGCTATGTTACACCTTTTTGGATATTAAGTGCTGAACATGCTTGCTCTTAAAAAGGTTAATTATCTAAGAAAGGTTTATGGTACCTAATCTAAAGGCCACATATTCTGCTTCTTTGACACCTTGGATTTATATATTTACAAACAGTGGAAAGTTAATCAGTCCAATTTTCTTCCCTTTCACACCCCAGCCAGTACTCTTCTCCTCTTGTGTTCTGCCAGTATCAGGTGGGTCTCTTATAGCAGATCTCAGTTTCTGACTCTGGCAAATTACTATCCACAGCTCAGAGCACCCAACTCTCACTGCCTTGACTGTGAATTAATGTAGAAAGATCGAGGTAAGTGAGGCAGGACAAGTCCAACCCAAATCGTGACACATCTAGAGCAGAGCATGGGTTTTGGGTTTCCTTGGTCCAGAAGATGTTGAAAAATTGAACAGTTGGCCAATACTTAAAAATTTGGAGGTTTCACACACACACACACACACACACACACACACATCTAGTTTATCTCAAGAGATCATAAGTCCAGATAGGATTAGCCACATTCTAGGGTGGAAACACTAAGGAGCTTCGTGGAGGCCCATCCTAGGACAGGGCCTGAGCTCTAGGGCTTCCCCATCATCCCCACCAGTCCCTACTGTCCTTTCAGAGGTCGAGTGCTGGTTGCCACTTATCACCTTATACTGGACCTATTTGAAACTTCCTGGCTCCTGCAACAGGGATATTTTATGAGAAAGCAGAGATTCATCTGCTACCTCCATGGAACCAGAAAGTGAATCTCAGCACTGTAAAGTCCAGGGATGCAGGCCTCCAGTGAGTTAATCCAATCACCCAGACAATGCGCAAGGTAAACAATAAAGAAAAAGGGCATTTCAGACATTGGAAGTGCTACTGGAAAATAGCGAAACAAGATGCAGAAGGACCAGTGGTAGGAGTGAGGTCTGCTCTCACTGAATAATCAGTAAGGGTTTGTCTATGGTGGTGGCATATGCGCAGAGACCAGATGAGGTGGCAGAGGAAGAGCTGAAGAGCTGGAGTAGACATTCAAGATATATTGAAGGCCCTAAAGTGGGACTAAAGTTAGCATAGTACAGGCTCTGTAAGAAGGCCAGGGTGATAGGCTTATGAACTAACACAAAGTAAAAACACTATAGTGAGCAGGGGCCTGAATAGTCAAGCAGGCATTGTCAGTCTAAATTTCTCCAAGAGCAGAGTCTAAACAGAGATTCACATGCAGGTATTTGATTTCGGAATCCCAAGGGAGCTGGAAAGAGGGAGAGGGAAGTGAAACATGGAAAGAAGAAAAATCAATATGAAGATACATTATCGAGTTGATCTGTTGTGGGGATAAGGAGCCTTATCAAATGTGCCTCAGAACTGTCAATGTAGAAGATAAAAGAAGGCATTTACTCATTGGTTTCCATCCCCCATAGGTGAAGTGTGGCCTCTAGGCATTAACTTCTTGGAGGTTCTGGGCTTAATGTGCATAATTGTCAAGCCATTTCTGGGTGTCTAACACCTCAGAGCTAGAGAAATCCTGGGGCAGAAACAAGAGATATAGCTGGGTGACAGGCTGTCGGAGTGCATCCATGCAATGCTGCTAAGAGTCGGTATGAAACTTCTATATCAAAGATGTAACAAAAGGTTGGGCCACAAGTGCTAAAACAGTGGGGAAACAGTGCTAAAAGAGGCCCAATACAGTAACAGGATAATGGAGACACCTTCATCTTCCCAACACCAAATCCACAATCTTCCTTTATCTGTACTTATATTCTGCCTTTTCTCCTGCCAATAAAGTTGACATATCCCTGTGCCTTCAAAGGATCCTATTCTCTCTCTATCTTTGGCCATAATACCCTGAGACAAACATGACCTAACTGCCATCTTTTTAAAAACCTCCCTTGAGGATAACACAGAGGAAATGCACAAATTTTTAGGAACATACAACCTACCAAGTCTGAATCATGAAGAAAGAGAAAACTCCAACAGACCAATAATGAGTAAAGAGATTTCAGTAATCAGAAACCTCCCAACACAGAAATTCCAGGACAAGATGATTTCACTGGAGAATTACACCAAACATTAAAGAGTAACTAATGTCTATCCTTATCAAACTCTTCTGAAAAAAACTGAAAAGGAAGAAGAACTCTTAAATGCATTTTATGATACCAAAGCCAGATAAGAACACTACAAGAGAAGAAAGCCACAATCCAACATCCCTGATGAATAGAGATATAACTTTTTTCAAAAAAATACCAGCAAATTGAATTCAACAGCACATTGAAAGTATCAAACACCATGCTATCTCTGAGATGCAAGGATAGTTCAACATGTGGAAACCAATAAATGTGATACACCTTATTAATAGATTTAAAGATAAAAATTCATATGATCATCTCAATAAATAAAAAAAGACATTTGACAAAATTTAAAACTCTTTCACCATAAAAACTCTCAACATACTATGTATAGAAGGAACATACATCAATATAATAAAGGCCATGTAAAATAAATCCACATCTAACATCCTACATAATAGTGAAAACATTTTTCAAGATCAGGAATGAGACAATGAAGTCTCACTCATTATTCCAGCTTAACACTCTACTGCAAGTCCTCGCCAGAGCAATTAGGCAAGAAAAATAATTTTAAAAGCATACAAATTGTAAAGGAAGGAGCAAAATTGTCTCCATTTACAGATAAGATCTTATATAAAGTTTCCACCAAAAAATTGTTAGAACTAAACAACAAATTAGGTAAAGTTGCAGGACACCAAATCAACATATAAAAATCAGTAGTGTTTCTACATACTAGCCATGAACTATCTGAAAAAAATAACAAAGAAAATGATTTTATTAACAACAGCATAAAAAATAAAATATTTAGGGATAAATTTAACCAAGGAAGTGAAAGATCTTTACACTGAAAGAAATAGAAGACTTTGATGAAAGAAATTGAAGAAGACACAAATAAATAGAAAGATCCAGCTTTCATGGATCAGAAGTATTAATATTGTTAAAATGTCCATACTACCCAAAGTCATCTATAGATTCAATGCAATCCCTATCAAAATCCCAACGGCATTTTTCACAGTAATAGAACAAAGTATCCTAAAATTCATATGGAAGCACAGAAGATGCTTAATAGCCAAGAATTCCTGAGTAAAAATTCCTGGAGGTGTTATGCCTCTTGATTTCAAACAATGTTACAAAGCTATAGTAATCAAAAAATATGATACTGGCATAAAAATAGACATATAAACTAATGGAATAGATCCAGTGCCCACAAATAAATCCACACATATAAGACCAACTAACATTTGACAAAAAGTCAAGAATATTCAATAAGGAAAAGATAGTTTCTTTAAGAAAAGAGAAAAATAGAGATGCCTGGGTGGCTCAGTTTGTTAAGCGTCTGCCTTCACCTTGGGTCATGATCTCGGGGTCTTGGGATCAAGTCCCACATCAGGCTCCCTGCTCAGCAGAGAGTCTGCTTCTACCCCTGCTTGCTGCTTCCCCTGCTTGTACATTCTCTCTCTTTCATTCTTTCTCTGGTAAATAAATAAATAAAATCTATAAAAAAATTTTAAAAAGAGAAAAATATATATTCACATACACAAGGACAAAATTGGACCTTTATTTTATACTGTTCACAAAAAGTAACACAAAATGGATTGAATATATAAACATAAGACCTGAAAACATTAAAGTCCTAGAAGAGAATATAGGAAAAAGGTCCTTGACATTGATTTTGGCGATGGTTTTTTGGATATGATATACAGGGCAAAGGAAAAAAAAAAGCGAAAGCAAATATAGACAAGTAGGACTATATCAAACTAAAAAAAAAAAAAAACTGTACACAAAAGAAACAAATGGCAATGAAAAGGTAACTTACAGAATGGGAGAAGATATTCACAAACAATAAGAATCAATGAGGTATTCCAAAATATATGTGGGATTCATATAACCCATTAGCAAGTAACAACAACAAACAAATAATCCAATTAAAAAGTGGGCAGAGGATCTAAGTAGATATTTTTCTGAAGAAGACATCCAAATGGCCAACAGGTACATGAAAAAGTGCTCAACATCTAAGCATCAGAGGAATACCAAAGGTAATAAAATCAGGGGCGCTTGGGTGGCTCAGTGGGTTAAAGCCTCCAGCTCAGGTCATGATCTCAGGGTCCTGGGATCGAGCCCCGCATCGGGCTCTCTGTTTGGCAGGGAGCCTGCTTCCTGCCTTCTCTCTGCCTGCCTCTCTGCCTACTTGTGATCTCTCTCCTCTCTGTCAAATAAATAAATAAAATCTTTAAAAAAATTTTAAAAAGTAATAAAATAAAAAATTAATATCACCTCACACCTATTAGGATATCTATTATCAAAGAGATAAGAGATAACAAATGTGCAGAAAAAAGAACTCTTATATTGGTGGGAATGTAAATTGGTGGGAATGTAAATTGGTACAGCCATTATAAAAAACAGAACGGAGGTTCCCTAAATTATAAAAATAGAACTACCATATGATCCAGCAATCTCACTTCTGGGAACATATTTGAAGGAAGCAAAATCAGTAAACTTAGAGATATCTGCACTCTGATGTTCATTACCAAGATATGGAAACAACCTAAGTATCTGTCAATAAATGAATGGACACAGAAAATGTGATACATATCTCACATTCTATATATATATAATATATATATATATATTATATATATGAGCTCCCTCTCCCTTCTTCCTTCCATTCATACTCTTGAGAGTATGTTGATCCTGTCCATCGACAGCATTGTCCACTGGCTGTCCATGCCCATAGGCAATGACTTTGGTGAATAGGCACACTTGTCAGCATCAATAACGGTGAAATCAGTAACTGTGTCCCTTGTATTGTATGTTGGCTCTTCCTCCTTCATCTTTGAATAACTTCATATTTTATATAAACCAGAAATTCACAGACCGTAATTGGAAAAGCCATAGCTGACACCAAATTTCCATTTGTTCATGATATCCCTGACCTGAGCTAGATAGCCAAATCTACACCTGCTCCCTTGGGGTGTGGAAAGTGCTGGGGAAGGGCTTTGGGCAGAAGATGGTTAGTGATAATGGAGGTGGAGGTCACGTGACAGGGTGGAGATGAGGGGCCAGAATAAGACATTAACCTGGCAATGTATCCAGAGTAGGTGTGGTGTAAAGAGGCTCATGAGGAAGAGGACAACAAGATCAGCAGTGCTTAGAGCACCCTACTAACCATATCATAGGCACCCAGCTGCATATGATTCCTTGCAGTTGCCTGCCTCTGGCCAGAAGACAGGATCCTGAGGGTAGACCCATTTTGTTTTGTTCTCTGATGAACCCTCAGCCTGTCGTGACCCTGGTAGCCTGGTTCCCCTGAGGGAAGCCTCAGGGATGTTGTGGTTCTCTGTGCACTGTGGGCACTGAGACTACCTGTATGTCTTTCAGGTCCTCATGACATCCTCAGAATGTGAGGTTCTCAGGCCGGGGACAGTCTCATCCTTCTCTGACTTACAAATCTCAGTGCTGGGCCTGGCCCAGAATTGGACTATGAATGAAGGAATGACCAGTGGATAGAAGTTCCAGGGGCAGAGATTCTGGCTTACTATTATTCATCATTTTAACATCATCCCTGAGCCCCTATTTGTTCCAAGTTGCGAGCGGGACCCTGGACTCTGGGAAGCCCAGAGTCTAACAGGAGAAGGCCTAATACAGCAACACTGATTTCTAGTGCATGTGTCATTGCAGAGAGCTCCTGGACTCCTATGTTGGTGTCATTGCTCCAGCCAAGCCAGGTTCCTGTGTTGCTTCTCCAGGGCCTGCTGCTCTGCTCTGGCCAGCAGTCTTCATGAATCTTTCCCTCCGGCCTCACTCTTGGCTGCTACCCCACAACCCACAGGGGGACTGGACCAAATTTGCTTTGGCTGGCCCTCTGGGTTTCAGCTTTACACCCTTATGTTATGTGGTTACTGCTGCCTTCATTGAGAGAAGTCACTGGTCAGTCACTCATGCCTTTACTCTGGAGGTTGAGTGAGGCATCTGAGATCAAGGCTAGGAGAACAGAGATAAACAGAAATAGAAAGAGGGAGAGGAGGAGGCAGAAGCGGGCCAACAGACATTCCAACTATTAAGGCAGCATTTTTCAAACTGTAAATGAGGACCCACTATTAGGTCTTAAGTTCAGTTTTGTGGATCTCAATCAGCATTTTAAAAAATAAAACAATAGAATAGTAAAGAAAATATGAATGGATCACCATTGTAAAGGTACCATTTCATGAATCTTTGATTTAGTGTTACCTATGTGTGCACACATAAGTACTGAGTCTCAATATAAAAAGTGTTTTGAGATCAATAATGTTTGGGAAACCCTGTCAAAGTGGTCACCAGCTGCCCACCTAAGAAAAGTAGACTAAGTGAAGTTGGCGTGATGCAATCCCTTAAAAGTAAGGCAGAGCAGAAGGAAGGCCCCCATATGAACAATGCCAGAGGCAAGAACACAACTGCCAGAATGTCAAAGGCCACTCATGCTCAACCAGAGAAAAAGGTAACCAAATCAGAATAACTGCCAACAGAATATGTCCAGATTCGGGATGGAAAAAGAGCTCCCATGTGTGGAGCACCTACTGGGTGTCAGAAACTTATGCATCCCCACCCTTGGCAAATTGCTTTCTAAGGGGGTAGATTCACACCTGTGTTGCTCATCATAAGTGCATCAAAGCCCACCATCCACAAGAGTTGAGTATTTCTGGTCCTCATGACAACACTATGAGTCAGATATTGTGATCTTTGCTTCAGGGGGTGAAAAATTAAGTCAAAGAGTAGTTGAATGATCATAACTGATCATAGCTGATGGCCACATGACTGGTCAGTGGCAAAGCTAGGATTTGAACCTAGATAAATGTGACACTAAGCCTGGGCCTTCTCAGCCATGACACAGCTCTCATAACACCAGAAGTAAGGGAAAGCCCTCACACTAATTATAGGAAATCACATTTATATAACCAATTAAAAGCAGGATACTGTGGACACAGCTCTGTGTTGGTTAGGAAAGAGCAAATCAAAAACCTTCTCCTCCCAAACATTGACTACATGAGGACAGGAGTGTCTGTCTTGTCTACACTGAATCCCTAGCTTCCAAGACAGTTCCTGGTACATAGTACCTCATTAAGTATCTATTGAATGGATGGATGCATAAGCAGATGCATGTATGGAGAAAGGCCTGTGTTGTAGACCTGGACCTGCCATTAGCTTGCCAACAAACCACATCCCAACTACTAGCTTCAATTCTATGCCTGTGACCTAGAGGCCCAAGTCAGACTGTGCCTTTTGGAACATGAATCCTCTCAGATAGGTTTGACAGCTTCCCTAGGTGCCATCAGGAAACTTCAGGTGAAACCTGCTGGATTGGCTCCTTTTTTCCCTTTCTTCCCACCCCAGCCCTGGTAAAGTACAAAATGCCCAGGGTAACCCAATCAGGTTCTCTAGGAATTTATGTAAATTATGAGTGTGACTGACCATACTCTGGGTATTAGCTGAAGTTTTGACTCAATATTAAAAAAATAAAACAAAGCACAAAGTCTAAGTTGAACTTGGAAACCCTGTTCTGAGTTCTTCTGATGCAGGCAGAGTGTAGGGTTTAGATGTACAGGCCCAGTAGCCAGAACTCCTGGGTTTATCTCCCAGGGAGATAATGTCAGGGAGACAAAGCCCTTGACAGTGTGAGCTTCCACTACTTTTCTCTAAAATAAGAACAACACAATACCCACCTCTCCAGGTTGCTGTGAGATGCTCCTCCTGAGGGGAGTGTCATCACTGGAGCAGTGAACTGACTGGGAGAAAGAACTCACCATGTCACTGGGCAGGAGGTCAGTAAAACTGTCTCAGTGGCAGGGGTCCCCGAATATAAGCTCAGAACCACCCCACCAAGCATAAGCATGGGATATCCTTCTCTTGGGTTTACAGTGTCCTGGAGCTATGTATGATCTGGGACCAGATAGGGTCCTGGGACAGGTGTGCATGTTACCCCTACTGGGCGGCCAAAGAGCCAGGGGCTGAATAATAACAATATAACCAAAGAAAACAGAGTAAAGCTGGTGTGGTCTTGGAGCATAGGGATGGGAAGTTCTCCAACTAGGTGGTCTCTGCAGGAGTTAGGTGCCTTGTCATTCACAAGCACTCATGTAGGGTCTCTGGCAGATCATTGCCAGGTCAAAGCCCCTGGCTTTTCCCAGTAAAGGCTCTTCATAGACAGATTGTCTAGAAGTCTGTACACCTCACCCCTGTAATAATCTCCCTCTTCCATCATTATCTAGCATCCTCTTTCATTTTAGAACTTTTCTTCTTCCCTATTTTCTGAGAGATACTTTATCCTTCCTTATACTATTGCCTCAACTCCTATTCTCTGCTTTTCCTTTCACATTGAAACTTGATGCCTCATTATCCCTGGAACCTGAATTATTAGCAATGGAAAAACAAGCAAGCAAACAAACAGACGTACCCTAGAAAGCAAGGGTAGCTTACATATTGTCCCTCCCAGGAGATCAGAGACCATTTTACATTACAATCACCTAGTCCAACAGGCATTGTCCTAAGAGCTACACATACAGTACCTCATTTAGCCTGTATAACAGCTCCTTGAAGTAGATACTGTAATTACCCCCCAGGAAATAGGCACAGAGAGGTTAAATGACTTTCCCAAAATCACAGTCACTGGCTAAGCTGAAAGACAACTCCAAGCAGTCTATTCCTAGACTGCTTTCTTCTTTATCCTCCATATTACTGTCTCTCAAACTAAACAAAACATGTTTCTATATTAAAATACCATAAGCCTTCACAACACATTGTATTTTTCTGCAGTGGGTTATTAGTATCTTTGCAGATAGTGATTATGATTCATTCCCTCCCTTACCTCCAGTGTCTGGCTGGATTCCACAAGGGAGTAGAAACTCAGGAGGTGTTGGCTGAGTAAAGAAAGGAATGAGTAGCTATCCAGACACTTGGTAGTGGTGCCACAGTGTCTGTTCTGAGCTAAGACAGAGTGCACATGCACATGACCTCCCACACATTTCAGTGGGTCCCAGACAGCACAGCCTTATCCAAAAAGTAGGGTGTTGTGGTTTTTTAAGGGGGGGTTGTTTTGTTTTGTTTTTGTTTCTGTTTTAGTAAGTGGACTTTTTTAGTAAGTGCACTCCCTATTCCTCCCCAACCCCCTACCCCTCCACTCTGGTAACCATGTTTGTTCTGATAAGAGACTGTTTTTTTGGTTTGTCTCTCTCACTCTTTTTTTCCTTTGTTCATTTGTTTTGTTTCTTAAATTCCACATATGAGTAAGAACATACAATATTTGTCTGTCTCTGATTGACTTTTTTTCACTTAGCTTTATACTCTCTAGCTCTATATATGTTGTGGCAAATGGCAAGATTTCATTTTTTAAAGATCTTATTTATTTGATATAGAGAAAGAGACAGCGAGAAAGATAACACAAGCGGGGGGAGTGGGAGAGATTGTAGCAGGCTTCTTGCTGAGCGGGGAGCCCGATGCAGGGCTCGATCATAGGGTCCTGGGATCATGACCTGAGCCAAGGGCAGATGCTTAACAAGTGAGCTACTCAGGCACCCCTAAGACTTCATTTTTATGTCTGAATAATATTTCATTATACACACACACACACACATACATACACACACACACTCCACATCTTTATTCATTTATCTAATGATGGCCACTTGGCTGCTTCCATAGTTTGGCTGTTGTAAAAAACATAGATATGCTTGTGTCCCTTTGAATTGGTGGTTTTTAAATAATTTTTTTGGTAAATACCCAGTAAAGCAATTCCTTGATGATAGGCAGTTCTATTTTTAATTTTTTGAGGAACCTCCATACTGTTTTCTGCAGTGCCTGCACCAGTTTACATTCCCAACAACAGTGAAAGAGAGTTCCCCTTTAGTCATTGTTGACAGATAAAATGAGGTGATATCTCATTGTGGTTTTGATTTGCATTTCCCTGATGATTAGTGATGTTGAGCATCTTTTCATATGTCTGTTGGCCATCTGTATGCCTTCTTTGGAAAAATATCTATTCATATCTTCTGCCCATTTTTTAACTGGATTATTTGGGATGTCGGGGGGTGTTGAGTTTGAGAAGTTCTATATAGATTTTGGATACAAACCCTTTTTGGACATGTAACTTGCAAGTAAATATCTTATCCCACCTAAAATGTTGCCTTTTGTTTTGCTGATTATCACTATGCAGAAACTTTTTATTTTGATGTAATCTCAATAGTTTATTTTTGCTTTTATTTCCCTCAGGAAATAAAATATAAATAAAAACCCTCAGGAAATATGACTAAGGGGACATATCTATTAAAATGTTGCTATGGCCAAGGCTAGAGATATTACTGCCTGTCCTCTCTTCTAGGATTTTTAAGGTTTCAGGTCTCACATTTAGGTCTTTAATCCATTTTTAATTTATTTTTGTGTATTGTGTAAGAAAGTGGTCCAGTTTCATTCTTTTGCATGTGGCTGTTCAGTTTCTCCAATACCATTTTCATCTTTCTCCCATTGTATATTCATTCTTCTTTTGTTAAAGATTAATTGCACAAATAGTTGTGGTGCATTTCTGGGTTTTCTATTCTGTTCCATTTATCTACATGTCTATTTTCATCCTAGTACCATGTTGTTTTAATAAATATATAACATTTGTAACATAACTTGAAATCTGAAATTGTGATACCTCCAGTTTTGTTTTTCTTTTTCAAGATTGCTTTGGCTATTCAGGGTCTTTTGGGTTCCAAACTAATTTTATGATTATTTGTTCTAGTTCTGTGAAAAAATGCTATTGATGTTTTGATAGGGATTGCACTAAATCTGTGGATTGCTTTGAGTAGTGTAGGTATTTTAGCAATATTTATGTTTCCAACCCATAAGCATGGAATATCTTTCCATTTCTTTGAGTCATCTTGAATTTCCTTCACCAGTGTTTTATGGTTTTCAGAGTAAGGTCTTTCACCTCTTTGGTTAAATTTATTCCTAGATATTTATTGTTTTGTGCAAGCAAGAGGTACTCTTGCAAAAAAGGGATCAAGAATAGGTCCCTTCTTCATCAGTTTCTGAGAATAGCAAAGTTTTAAGCCTCCTCACTTGGGTCCAGAATGACCCACTGCATCTGATTGAAAACAGGGCTGCCAGTATCCCTGGAGTTAACTGTCCCTAGATCCAGGAAATTCTTTCGAGTTCTGGGCCTTAGATCTCTGACTTAGGGTCAGATAAAGCTGCCTTTTATAACTGAGAAAAGCACTACAAATTCTTTTCCTAATACTGTCAACATTCTTTTATTCAAACCCTCTTGATGTGGAATTCTTGAATCCATGTTCAATCTATTTTTAGGGCCCAGACTGAGAAGTTTATAAGCCTAATAATACAACATGTGGAGCAAGATAGAGGAAGAATAAAACCAGTCTTTCACTAAGGCAAAGTGGTATATTGGTCTATTGTTCTTAAACCTGGGTAAACATCAAAAAATTTTCAGGAGGTTTAAAAAGAAATCCAGGAACTACTCTGAGTAATAATAAGGGACTGATGTAGTTACATGGATCCTCCCAAGATGACAATAATACAAACTTGATAAAATAATTTAAATAGACCAATTATCTAACAGTATGGGAAATGATGTAAAAGAAGATAGAACTTAAGAAACATTCACTCTCAAAAAGTTGTACCTAAAAAGAGGTAAGAATTTTGAATTTGTGGCTTTGTGTTCTAAAGTTGTTCTTCAATCTGACAGCCATGGTTCCAAAAAATGGTAATGGGAAAATGAAACTTACCAGATACAGGTGCTAGAGGTCAGAATTCAGGCTTAGAAAATTTAAAGAGAAGAAATCTTGGAAGCAAACCTTTGCTGACAGCTAAATTACATATACATGAGGGAAACTCAGATAGCCTGGCAAAAAAAAGCAGGCAGAGATAAGACAGAAATGTGTTTATGGAAGAAAGAGCTACCCAGGAGAAAGTCTGTGAATTTGATGTTTTTTAAATGAGTGTAGCACCCAACTGTGCACAGCTCAGGCAGAGAGCAGAAGAAAGATTAAGCATTATGGGTTTGATGTATCATAGGCCAAAACCCAAAGCTAGCAGACTTTCAAAATTTCAGGAGAGGGAGAAAGGTGATCCCCCAGGCAAGGAAGCCACAGCATTAGACCTACATCTGCTGAAATCACTGGATGACCACTAAATTACACAGGCATAAAAGAGACCAAAGATCCCAGGCTAAAAGGCAGCATTATGGAGCAAAATAAAGAGTAGAGATATCAGTTGCTGCTTACTACAGAGGAGTCAAAGTCTGAAGCTTGAGTTCAAGCAATACCTACAGAAAAATAAAACTCTTCAGACAGACACAACAGGATCCAGATTCACTAAAATTTATCTTCACTGCCTAGTTTTCATCTAAAAATTACTAGACATACAAAGTACCAGAAAAATAAGCAGTCAGTAAAAACTGATTCCATAAGAAGATGAATATGTTTATTAGTTAGACTGTAGCGATCATTTCACTACATATATGTGTATCTAATACCATGTTATACATCTTAGAGACATAAATTTTTTATTTTAAAACAAAGAGAAAAGAATTAATTCCATGTGAACCCAGATGTTTGACTCACAAAGACTTTAAAACAGCTATTATACATATATGCAGATAATTAAAGACACATATTTAAAAATTAAAGAGAAATTGGGGTGCCTGGGTGGCTCAGTGGGTTAAAGCCTCTGCCTTCGGCTCAGGTTATGATCTCAGGGTCCTGGGATCGAGCCCTGCATCAGGCTCTCTGCTCAGCAGGGAGCCTGCTTCCCTCTCTCTCTCTGCCTGCCTCCCTGCCTACTTGTTATCTCTCTCTGTCAAATAAATAAATAAGTAAATAAATAAATAGTCTTTAAAAAAATTAAAGGGGCACCTGGATGGCTTAGTGGGTTAAGGCCTCTGCCTTCAGCTCAGGTCATGATCTCAGGTTCCTGGGATGGAGCCAGGCATGGGACTCTCTGCTCAGCAGGGAGCCTGCTTCCCCTTCTCTCTCTGCCTGCCTCTCTGCCTACTTGTGATCTCTCCCTGTGTCAAAAAAATAAATAGAATCTTTAAAAAAAAAAGAAAATATTAACTTACTAAGAACTTGGTGAATCCCAAATATAGTAGAATTAAATAAAACTCTCCTAGAAATACAGCAAATTCGAAGTTCTGAAAGCCAAAGAAAGAAAATCTTGAAGGCAGCCAGAAAAAAAATAATAGGTAACATCCAGGAGAAAGCAGTAAGAATAATGACTGATTTCTTATCATAAACAATGGAAGCCAGAAGAAACAGGGACAACATAATTACAGTACTGGAAGAGAGAAGGAACTGTCAACCAAGAATATTATATCTAGAGAAAAGATCCTTGAAAAATGAAGGTAAAATAAAGACATCTTTGGAAAACAAAAACTGTTAATTTGTCACCAACAGACCTGAATCTCAAGAAATGCTAAAGGAAGAAATAGAGTTCTGGAAATAGTAGATATCTTTTTTTTTTTTTTAAAGATTTTTTATTTATTCATTTAACAGAGAGAGAACACAAGCAGGCAGAGAGGCAGGCAGAGGCAGAGAGAGGAGCAGGCTCCCTGCGGAGCAAGGAGCCTGATGCGGGACTCGATCCCAAGATGCTGGGATCATGACCTGAGCCAAAGGCAGTTGCTTAACCAACTGCGCCACCCAGGCATCCCAAGGAAATAGTAGATATTTAAGCAAATATAAAAGACCATATTTTAAATTTTCTCCTTTTAAAAAATACATGACTTCTTTTAAAATATATTATATTTTATTTATTTATTTATTTTTTTCCCCCAAATTTATTTTAATTTTTCAGTGTTACAAGATTGATTGTTCATGCACCACACCCAGTGCTCCATGCAGTACGTGCCCCTCTCGATACCCACCACCAGGCTAAACCCCCCCACCCCCTCCCCATATTTTAAAAGTTTTAATATACTACAGTAATGAGTTTATGGTATATGGTCAATATACATGTGACAAAAATGGCACTAAGAACAGGGTAGCAAAATGAAATATTCTGTTTCAAGGCTCTCCTATTTTTCTTAAAATAACTCATTATTAACTCTAAGTAGAATGGGTTAAGCTGGGCACCTGGGTGGCTCAGTTGTTTGAGCCAACTGCCTTCAGCTCAGGTCATGATCCTTGAGTTCTGGGATGGAGTTCCACGTCGGGCTCCCGGCTCCGCGGGGAGTCTGCTTCTTCCTCTAACCTTCTCTCCTCTCATGCTCTCTCTCACTTTCTCTCTCTCAAATAAATAAATAAAATCTTTAAAAAAAAAAAAGAATGGGTTAAGCTAAAAGCAGATATTGTAACCCCTAACACCACTAAAAACTTAATGCAAAGATATATAAATAGAAAGCCAACAGGAGAATATAGGTGGAATACTGAAATATTTTAAAACATAAAGGAAGGCAAGACAGTAGGAAAAAAGGAACAGCATCAACAACAAAAAGATGAGGCAAATAGAAAACAAACAGAAACATGGCAGTCCTCAATACAACTTTGCCAGTAATTATATTAAATGTAAAATAATATTCCAGTCAAAAGGCAAAGATTTAAGATTGGATAAAAGAAAGCACTAAGTCCATGCTATGTACAATAGACATAATTTAAATTCAAATACAAAAATGGATTCAAAGTAAAAAGATTGAAAAATGCAAAAAGATGCAAAGTATAAGCTTAAAAAAGTTTAAGTATTATAATATCAGTCAAAATAGACTTCAAAACAAGGGGTGCTAGTAGAGGCATAGGGGACTTTCCATTACTATAAAAGGGTCAGTGCAGTCAGAGAGATATGACACTTATCTATGTGCCTAATAATAGATTGTCAAAATATATGCATGAAAAATGACAAAATTAAAAGCAGAAATAGACTAGACCACAATCATAGTAGGAGGTTGTAGCACACCTTTTTCAGGAGTTAATAAGACAATTAGACAAAAAAACAAAAGCAGTAAAGAAATGGAGTATCTGAAGAACATTATCAACCACTTTAGCCTACTTGACATTAATAGGACACTACACCAAAGAACTGCATTCTTTTCAAGTGCAAATACATGTTCAGTGAGTAGACCATACACTGAGTCATAAAGTGAATTTAAATAAATTTCAAAAGAACATAATCTTACAATGTATGTTCTTTGGCCATAAAGGAAGTAAATTCAAAGTTCTACCTGAATTCAGTCAGTAGCTGAACTCCTTCACCGCCTAGCATCCTTGGAAACTTTGGGGGCAGTGGTTTTCTCCTCCACAACTCTCCAATAAGCACTGAACTGGGGCACTTAAAAAATAATTGTATCTGTCCTATTTCTCCTCTGATAAGCACATGGCCATTCATTCCCCAACTCTGAGCTACTGGCAGGAAATACAACTCCAACTGGAGTTAGCAAAAAATGAATGCATCCCTCATGTAACGGAAAATCACAGCATGAGCATGTACTCCCGGGCTCTTGGCCTCCATGTCCTGCTTTCTTTTCGGTGGGCTCCTCTCAAGCAATGTGTTCTGGGGGCGAAACAGCCACCACTAGCTTTACAAGGAGCAGCAGCAGTTTCTATTTCCCAAGATGCATCACAGGATCCTTTCAGTATCATTGGTTCTGATTGGCTAAGTGTATGTCACGTGACCACTCGGAATTCAGGTTCTAATTGCTAGTGCCACGCACTGCAGAGATTAACAGGGAGTCTATGCTTTTCCAGAGGAAAATTAGGGTTATAGGAGGGAATGAATTTGGATAGGCAATGTTGACTCCCTGCACTGCCTGTATCCATTAGGCTTAAAAGATGTCAGTGCAGAAGGTGGGAGGGGCGGGGAGGGTCCTGAAGGGAGATGAAGCTCCAGCAGGGTAAGACTTGCCTCACAGCGTAGTTCAAGCCCTCCTGTCTTTCCAGACAGTGGTCACCTGCAGATGGAGGATGATGAGTGAAAATGAATACACCTCTATACAGAGGCATGCCGACACACACGCACTTTTGTGGGTTTTTTTTTTCCACAATGAATACAGATTACATCTGTATAAACATTTTCTTTAAAAGTACAAATATTTAAGACAAAAACATTTAGACAAAATTATTTAAGAGTTGGACTTTTCTTGTTTTTATTTTGTGAAATAGTATAGTGGAAAGATGTTTATCTTTAAGGTCAGAAATATATACTCCAGAGATGTTCCTGCCAGCTGTGAAACATTTAGCAAGTAACTATTTCTTTTAGCCTTAAAAATGGGAATAGCCCCTGATTTAATGACCTCATAAGATGCAGGAGGAAACCTCTCCAAAATAGGTGGCATTGGAAATAGTGCATGTAAACAAGCTTTCTCTACTATAGACTGTTTTACAAATGGGAGAGAGCATCCTTTGTATTTCAATTCTAGAAGGCACAGGAAAGTAACTTGTGCTTGTGCCAATCTGGATGGATGGGTTCTCACCCTTTTCAGTCTTCCCCTTGCTCCACCAAAAGAAGTTTTACCTGTTATATCTCCAGGCTTTAACTACTAAACAAACAGAAACAACAAGTGTAGCTTGGAACCAGACTGAGGAACAGAGGCAATTAAAAATAAATCAGGCATCTTGGAAAAAGTCATTTGCAGAAACAGTTGTGTCCACAGCATGAAATATGGAGGGAATGCATTAAAGCAAAAATTAATTTAATAAACATTCAACCTCATTTTTTTAAAAGGAGAGAATACTATAAAATACTTCATTAGGCAAAGTTTCATCAGGGAGACATGGACTTTTTTTAAAAAAGAATTTTGTAAATTCGATGAAAAAAAAATGAGAGAGAACATGGCCCTTATCTGAGCATACAGTTTCAAGAACTGGGCAGATCAGCTCAGCTATAGGAGAGGAAGACAAGGGTTCTTAAGAGTCCCCTGCCCCCTATTCCTTCAGATCCCTGTGAGTCCATTGCTCTAGAATCACACAAAGTCAGACAATGGCAGTCTCTGTCTGCCCAGAGATTCCAGACACATAAACCCAAAGATGCCTGCTGATTGATGTGGTAGACATTTGGTAGATGCCATCCCAGAATTTTTTTTTTTTCTAATTCTTAACAATACACAACTTTTTCTTTAGGTGTCCATTTCAGCCCATGGCCCCGCTCACAATTTCAGATTGGAACCTTGAGTGGCTTAAATCCAGACATCCCCCTCCCCAGTGCTGGTCATTAGTACAGAGGTGGCATATAAACTAGGTTTCCTCAATCAAAACAAATCTCAGGACTCTTCTGGAATATTGACACAGAAATGCTCTCACCATCAGGACTGTGTGGCATGCAGGCTGGAAACACAAAATCATGGAAGCCACTGTGGCTAAAAGAAAGGAAGCTAGCCCAGGGACAAAGCCAGAGGAGGGCCCAAAGAACTGCAGGAAAATAAAGTGCTCCGATCATATTATTCCTATAGCTGTACTTCCCTTGACTTCCACTAATTTATGTCAGTAGGAATAAATTCTGTTTTGCAGGCTGGTTGGAATTTTGCTGTTTCCTGATGTTTGTACATTAAGAGTTCTGACAGTGAAGCAGGTCATAGAATGGGAAAGTCTAAGAGAGAAAAGAGAAAAGGAAGGGAGAAGAAAGAAAGATGAGAAGAGGCAAAAAACCAAAAAAAACAAACCAAACCAAAACAACAACAACAAAGGTAGGGGCAGATAAGAGACTCCTAGAGCAGCCTGAGGCTATGCCAGCTAATGTGCCATCTCTCACATTTTACAGAGGAGACTCCTGAGATCCAAAACGCCCGGCTCCTGGAGGTCAGGCGCTATCTTCCTTACCCCCAGGTCATGCAATAGAAAAGTTAAGGAGTTCTTTCTCATTACAGAAAATCTGGGATCTGCATGTAAGTAGAAAGAAAGAAAAAGCCATAATTTCACCAACCTCTACAACTACTATTAACATTTCACCAGTTTTCCTGTCAGGCTTTTTTTTTTTTTTTTTTTTTTTAATATTTACGGATCATTTTTAGAGCAGTAAACACTTTGTTTACATAGTTTTACTCCCTGAGTTTTTTCCTCTTCACGTTATTTCATAAACATTCTTCCATGTTATTGTGTAATCTTCAGGAACCAGCATTTCTGTGACACTATAATATTCATTCATGGAGATCTTTCCAAATAACCTTAGCCGTTTTCTTCCCCTTGAACATATTGTTTGTTCCTAATTTTTCAACATGTATTTTCAAAACTGCATAAAAGTTTTCTTATCAAAGATTATTTACTTAGAATAGATTCCCAGAAGTGAAATCTTAGGGTCAGAGAGTAGGAATTAGGGTGGCAAAATTTAGCAGCTAAAAATGCAGGGTGTTTTGTTAAATCTTAATTTTAAATTATTTGTTATCTGAAATTCAAATTTTACTGGAAGTCCTGTATTTTATCTGGCAAACTTAGTAGGAATGTTTTGAAGGTTTCCGCACATGTTTTGCATGCCCTGCTACTCTGACACTTTTCCTCGGGGTAGAAAAGAGGGAGAACGACATAGTAACATCTCATGTTTATTTTACGCCATGCACTGTTTGAACACTTCACACATTAGTATGTTTAAGCCCCCTGTCGACCTCCAAGGTGAGGAATTATTTTTAGCCCTGCTTTGCAGATGAGAAAGCTGAGGTAGTGAGGGTAAGTCAAATGCGTAGAAGTACCCAAATAGAATGCGAAGTCACTGCAGGGGCCCCCAGAGGCTGACTGAAGGGAGACATCAGGGTGGGGAGAGGTTGGGTGCCCCACTGCCAAGAGCAGCAGGCTTCTGCATGGTGTGTTACCCGGATCCACTCAGTCATCCTTGACTGTCTGAATGGCCTTCCCCACCTCCACAGACCCCGAGTCTTCATCAGACATGAGCAGGACATTTTGTGAGAACTCAAGGCAGAGAGTTTTTATCATACATAATGGAAGCAATTTCATAAAATGAATTTTGAAACTAGTCAATTCTTCCTCAAGTGCCGCTCTAGCTGCTGGCCTGGGTCTCCATCTCATGCACCCATCTTTTCATCCCCTGGGCCTCTTCTTTTTCCACTTGGAATCTCCTTCCCCCCCCCCCCAGCACCTCCTACATGCCCCCCATTCCCCTTTCTTGTGTGGGGAAAATCTGGAGCTCCTTCATCTTCTTCATTTGTATCTCCATACCTAGCACCCCACTCAGCAAACAACACCCCTTCCTCACTTAGACCTACCCTCCCTGGAAAGAAGAGGTTTATATTTAGAAAATATTTCCCTGTCAAAATATCTGTAATTTTAAAATATCAAGCAGTAAGTGATTAAATTCCTTCTTTCCTGCCTCTCTCCCATGTCCCCCTTCTCCTTTTCCCTCCTGCTTCCTTCCCAATGTGATACTCAACAAACAAGGGGTAGGAATGGACCCCCAGGTCAGTCTCTGTGTCAGTATGAGATCTTCCTTGGTCTAGGGTTGTGGCAGCCCAGAGGAGAAACAGAACTCCATTTGGGTATCCTGGAAGTCTTCATGGCCAAGGTGCCATTTAGCTGGGCATTGAAGGGTGGTAGACTTTGTGTGAAGATCAGGTGGAAGGCTGCTCAACCCCAGTGAGGACATTTTGAAGGCACAGTTCTGGGAAAGAGAAAGACTTAAGTCTGAAGCATCTGAGGTTCTCTGTAAAGGGTTCTGCGTGAAGCTGGCACTGACCTTTGATATCTCCACTTGGGGACCATCCATATACAGCTGGTACCCACCCCACCATTGCTGGGACTGTTTGTAAATGGTTCACAAAATGCATCTAACATTTTGAAACTGCTCATAAAAATGGATCAATCAGCACCAGGCTGAAATAATTAGGTTCCTTTGCTAAGAAAAAATAGTGCTCCTTAATTATTGTGCTGATTGTGTGAGAGGCTTTTTTTGAAGACAACAAACAGCCCTCTGAAGGCTCTGTCCTTCTACCTGCCTATAGGGGAAAGAATCTAATTAAAACAAAGAAAAATATTAATATTTAATGGTGTGATTTTCCCCACATCCTTTTTGCTTCTCAACTTAACCCAGTGACAGCTCCAAAAATTCCCCCAGAAAGCACACAAAATCCCATGAGTGCTGTGCTGTCAGAGCACAGTTTTAATGAATAGCTCTCTGTAGCAAGATCTGGGAGCTTCAGAGCTGACACCAGAGCTCCTTTCTCAAAGCTGCGTGTTCCCTGCTTTCAGTTACCCTCTGAGAATGCCCTGGCTTCCTGCCTCAAACACCTGAGGCCTCAGAGCTGTTTGTTCCTGCATTCAGTTCAAGTCTGTCCTTTTGTAGTGGAGGACCTTGGGGAAGTGTGTAAAGCACAATACAAGGACCTGTGGTTTCCAGGAAGATCCAATGAGACGATGTGAACAAACATTTAGCAGAGTGCCTAGCACATAGTGAGCACTCGGCAAGTACGACTTAATAGCCTCAGACTGGGAGACCAATGTCCACAGGTGAGGGAGGGTGTTTTTGGAAGTCACACACAAATTGGTGGCAGAACCAGGGTGTGAACACCCTGCTCGTTGGTCCTGCTGGCATTCTGACTTATATCCATGTATCGGCCTCCTGTGCTGGCCATATTCTCCACCACTGGTAGAGTGGTCTTTGCCCCCTGGACTTCTGTACTCATTATTTGTTGCCTGGACAAGTGCCTGTAGCCCCACCTGGACCCACCTCCATTCTGTTCTTGAATGAATACGTGTCCTTCTATCTTTGCCAGATGACTTTTGGTTCCAAGAGACAGACAATTCAAACTAATGGACTTAAACCAAAAAAATAAAGGATTTTCATTATTGAAATGTCCAGGGGTAAGATTTCAGGTATAGGTGAACCCAGGGGCTAGAACAATACCAAAATTTGACTAGGCTCCTCTGTCATGCAGACCTAATTCTCAGATAAACTGTCCTCTAGGGATTACAAGATGATCACTAATGCTCTTACCTCCCAATAGAGTTCATTCAAAGTGAGTTTCTTTCCCCTGCAGGCCTCCTAGAGAAAGTCTCATTACATGTCATTGGCTCAGGTAGAATGGGTCATATGCCCTTTCCTGAACCAGTCACTATGTCCAGGGGGATGTGAAGAAAGACTGACAGGGTTGCTTCCTCTGAGTTCTTATGAGTGCCCTTGTATGTTGTTCACTGGTTTTTGTTTTTGTTTTTTAGCCAGCATGAAGTTCCACTAATTAAGCTATATTTCTGTCCTGGAGACCAGTGAAATGTGGCTTCAGGCAGCGATCATACACACAACAGAGACTCACAGGCCAAATCCAGATCCAAATCCAAATCCAAATGCAGATGGATTATGTCTGGTCCATATAGGATCTTTGAATTTGAATTCACTGTCAACATTAAGTATTTGCAAAGTTCCCAAAAACATGCAAGTTCCCAGCTTCTTGGGTAAAATGAGATCCCTGGCCAGACAGGGCCTGGCCTGCCTTGTCCCTGGCTGGTCTCCACAGTCAGCCACAGGACCAGTCACCTCGGTCACCTCGCTTCTCTCACATAAGGCCTGGAGGCTGCAGCCGGAGTTTGCAAGCCCCGGGCCAAGTCAGCTCAGGGTTGATGCACATGGCTCTGTTTAAAGCACTATTCACACACTGAGCTCCACGTTGGAGCTGGAATGCAGCCCCTTTGGTCTTAGATGAGTCATAGCAGGCCTGGGAGGTCAATGAGTGGGAGTTATTAGCATATTTTACAGAGAAGGAAGGGGAAGCTTAATGGAGTTAGGGATAGCATGCTAGAAACAAGCATACCCTGAGTTCCCTGGGCAAGTAGTGATCAGGGAGTGGAGACTCTCAATCCTGTCCCTATGCCTAAAATTGAAGAAACTGGGCTATATGATCCTCTGATGTCAAAGGGAAGGGTAATGCAAAGCAGCATTCAGCAGAGCAGTGCCTTTCTGTCTGTGTCCTCCCTGTCTGTCTGACTTGGAGGAGGACAGAGGTGCCTAGGCAGACCAGGACTATAGACCATGCACCTATACTCCATCAGTGCCCTCCTCCACCACCCTCCTCTTGGGCTTCTCTGCAAATTGAATTCTCATAGCAGGGCGTCTCCCCACCCCTTGCTGGGAGGAGTGTTGGGTGGGCCTCTGGGGGTTCATCCACAAAGGCAGGCCTGGATGAGAGCAAAGCAATGCACTCTTTCACATTTGTCTCTTGTGGGAGAGAGGCAGGAAAGAAGTGGGGAGAGAAGGGGAAGGGAGACTGAGCCTCCATTCTTGTGGTGTTGGGCTCCACATACACCCTAAAACTGCAGTTTCATTCTGCTGTCAGCCCACACCTAGCCCCCTCCTTACCCTCACCATCAGTGGTCCTTCTCTCTCTGCTGGTGTCCCAGAGGCCACTCTTGGCCTGCCACACTCTGCTTAAAATTTCCAGTGGCTTCTTACTTAATGGGGATGAAATCCAAACTCTTGGCCAAGACCTACAAAGCCTTTAGGGATGTCTTTTTCCTCTGCATAGATTTCATTTCAGCCACTCCCGGTCCCTCTGTTGCAGGGCCTGTGGGTGTCTTCCCCATGGCACCTTAGCCTTGAGCAGGGTCTGTGCCCTCTTAACCCTTGACCTGCAGCCTGGTACTGTGCCTGCCACAGGGTGGGTGCCCACTAAGCAAATGAATGGATGAATGTGTGAATGAACACATTTTGAATAATCTGAGCAGTCCGAACTTCTGTTTATCAGTAGTTAAAGACGACTATTTGCAAACCCCTATCAGCTTCACTTAAAAATTAACTGAGGTACAAGAATGGCAAAGGAACACGGCATTATTTTACAGAATTTGGCATTATGTAAAAGTTGGCATTATTTTACGGTTGATTTAATTCACTCCTCCTGCTGGCACTAATTTAATTCATCTCCACAGCTACTGGCCGGCTGACCAGGGCTCAAACACTAACCACAAAGGCGGGGCTGGAACAGATAATGGAACTGTGCCTTCAAGCGCAGGGTGGAAAGAGAAAAAAGGAAAGAGCTGAGGCTTCCAGGGGAAAATTAAAGGAGGTGTGTGGAGGGGGGTAATAGAAGCCTTTTTCCTAATGGTTCATTTTCTTTCTCTTTAGTCCAAAGTGATAAAAGCAAATAAATTTGTGTTTAGAATCACAGACATAGTACAAGGCCATTACATAAAGATATTATCTTCCTGGTGAAACTTCGTCAGAAGCTCTTAATGTTGAAAGCATGCAAAGTGGATTAAAATATCACAGGCAAGCAGTGGAGATTGTCAAAATGACAGAATATTATTAAACCTGTATATTTATCCCTTAATTTTCATCTCCACACGAGACCCCAGCGTGGTGCTGTTTCCGCACAAAGCCGTTGGCTGTGCAGCCAGCTGAATGGTGGGAGGGAAACCCGCTTGGGCAGAGCCCAGAATGCCTTTCCAGCTCTCCAGCCAGCCTCTTACTTGAACAGAGTCCAACCAGAGTCTAAATAAACAGAGAAAGGTGGCCCTTCTGCCTGCAGGACGTTTAACCGGCATTCCTTCCACCAGGAGCCACAAAGATACTAGGGAGCTGGTAGGTGGCAATAGCAGAGAACCCCCCCAAGAGAAGCCACGGTGCAGGGCCAGCTGCAGGACTTACACGAGGGCCAGGGCTGCTCCTGTCTTTGGGGCCAGTGGGAAGAGGAGAACAGAAGGGCTCTTCTTGGCCTGGTTCCGCTCTGACTGGATGTTCTCTGCGCCCAGCTCTGTACCTGAGCTATAGGCATATTGTCTCAGCAAATCTTTCTAACAGCTATGAGGAGGGGCCAATTGTCCACTCTGGTTTACAGATGAGGAAACCGAGCCTCAGAAGCCAAGCAACCCGGGTCCTGTAGGTGGTCCGTGGTGGCTCCAGATCCTGTATGGTGTCCCTGCTCAGACCTCCCTAAGGGCAAGAAGAACAGAGCCAGTGTGGCCACAGCAAGGTGGAACACTCTTCAAGACAAATGCCAAGGGGGCGTAGAGTGGTGGTTCCAGATGTGTAAGGGAGCTCAGAGGAGCCTGCATACAGCACTCCAGAATGCTGCACAGGTGGGGACAGGTGGGGACAGCAGCTGCTTCTGGGCTGGGAACTGGAAACAGAGACTGGAAGAGAAAGGAGACCTACATTTCCCTGCCGACGCTTTTGTGCTATTTGAATTTATGGTCATGTGAAAGTGGACTTTAAAAGTATGTGTTAAACCCATGTGAAAAGTTGCTTAGCCAGAAGGAAATAGAGCATATTGTATTCATTTTTAAAGGTCCCTGAGTGTCATCACCTCACCAAGTCCACTCCCTGGCACACACACACACCTTCCTCCCTAGGTCCTCCAGGCCGCCTGCCTCATTCCTAAACTGGGAGCTTCTTGGGGCTCTTTCCCTGTTCACTCGGGGTCTGTTTCCTCTCTCTTCCAGTGCAACTTTGCTCGCCTTCAGCCTCAGCTCCTACTCTGTCCCTTTCAGGCAGCCTTATCTGACTGTTCCAGGCCCTCAGTGAGGGTCTGCAGCAAAGAGGGCTTCCCTTCCATAGCCCAGACCTAAAGCCTTGCCATTATCCATTATCAGGTCAGCTCCTAACGTAAGCCAATGTGGACACATTGTTCCACATGCCTTTCCTTCTCTCTTTAGTTTGGTAGGCAGTGGAAGGAGGGAAGATCAGGAAAAACATCTCTATTAAGGCAAACTGGACATCTGCCACCCACTGAAGCACACATGCTAAACTCAGTGTGAAGCCAGGAGCTAGGGCTTGGGGGCAGGGGTGCTATCAGGCAGGTGGGGAAAGAAGCTTCCATTCGGGGCTTGCTCTCCACTCACTGAGTAAACAAAATAATGTCCAGACAGGGGATCCAGTTTTGTGAGGCACATACCTTATACAATTTGGGGATCACTTCAAGAAAAAGTCTACAAAATTACAAATACAAATTTTGTATGAAAATGAATATCTAACTAGAATGAGAAAATGCATCACAACAAATACTAGAGGCTTAGAAATTCAGGTCCGTTTCCAGATTTCTTTAGGCAGTTTGCCAGCAATGCTTACAAAGACACATTTTCTGAGTGCACCCTGACCCTCCCTGGCCTTCCTCAAGCCCCACAGATTCCCAGTAGGTGGGAGAGCCTGATGCTTCCTAGGCTTCCAAATCAATTAACTTCTTTAGAGAAGGCCCAATGTTCAGCCATCTGTGTGAAGGATGAAGGATGAAAATGACAAATCAACAAAACCTAACTGTCAACCAGTGAACATAGCTCTAGTGGCCTATCCCAGCACCCCCTGGCCCTGAGAGGAGCAAAGCAGCAAGCCCACCCTAGGGTCGCTGCTGGTCATCTGTCCCAGGCCTGACTCATCGGAAAGACCCTCAGCAAAAGGCATGTGAGCAGCTGGATCAAAGAAAGAGAAGACTCTGGAGGAAGAGCTAGCCAGTCGGGCTTGGTGGTACAGGTGAGTTCAGATGCAGACAGCTCTCCTTGTGCATTCTAGCAAATACTTAAAAAGAAATAATGCTGCCCACCTCGACACTCACTCTTCTAGTAAACGGAAGAGGAGGGCTCGGTTTTATGAAAGTGGCAATACCTGTACCCAAGCCAGACAAAGTTATTTCAGGGAAAAAAAAAAAAAAACAACAGGATTACTCATGAAGTAACCAGTGAAAGTATACTAGAATGGCTAAATTTTAAAATGCCAAATGTTGGCAAGAATGTGGAGCAACTGAAACTCTTACACTGCTGGTGGGAGTGTAAAATAGTACAGTCACTTGAGAAAACAGTTGGACAGTTTCTAAAAAAGTTGAATGTATGCTTACCATATAACCCAATGATTCTACTCGAATATTTATCCAATAGGAATAAAAATATATGTTCACAGAAATACTTGCATGTGAATGTTCATAGTAGCTTTACATGGAGCCCCAAAATGGCAGCAAGGCAAGCATCTGTCCACCGGTGAATGGGTAAACAGATTGTGGTGTAGCCACACAATGGAATGGTATTCAGCAATAAAAATGGAAACATTGGCAATAATCAGGAGAATCTCAAAGTCATCGTGCTGAGAGAAAAAGCCAGACTCAGACTGCATGGACTGGTTGGTACCATTTACTTGAGGTTCTAGCAGAGGCAACAGGAATCTGTGGTGACACAAATCTCATCAGTGGTTGCTTGGTGCCAGGAATGGAGGGCAGGATTGACTACAAAAGGCATGAGGGAATTTTCCACGGTGACAAAAATATATTACATCTCAATTCAGGGGGATGTGTGTATTTGTATTTGTGCTTGTATGAATTTGTCTAAACTTTTCAAAATGTACAAGTTGATTTTAAAAAAATAAAATTAATAAATAAAAATACTGAGTTTTCAGCTCTAATCCCAAATATTCTGATTTAATGTTTAATGTCTGGATGGGGGGCCCAGGCATCAATAATTTTAATAGCACTCCCCCTGCTACTTCCCCCCAACACTTACCTTGGGGAAGCGATAGGCAACTTTTGGAAAGGTTAATTAGGCTCTGGTACTGTCCCCACAAACCCTGTGTGAACCCGTCCTTGTCTACCTTCCCACCTTGTCTCAGATATCTCTGTGCCTCTCTCACTGTGCTGCTGCCCCATGATGTCGCACCTGTCCCCTCGTGCCCCAGCAGTCCAGCTGTCTCAGGTCTCACCCTGTTTCCTTCCTGCACAGAGCGGGTGATTTATGACAATCCAGGGCACAGAACATATGTCCTTCCTCAGAAGGCCTCCCCTGACCCATGAGGTCACCCTCCACCCTCCACCCCCAGAACAGGGGGTGACTTCTTTTCAGGATCTCTCTGTTCTTGCCCCACTGCCCCTTCACCCCCAGCCCACCTCTGCCTCTGTACTGGGCTTCCTGATACAAGAGGCCCTCCGGAATTTCTGAGTTCCTAACCAAAGCTAGAGTTAGCAGTGGAGATGCTGATGGAGACATAGGTGACTATGTCCCCGCTGTCTCAGCCATGCATCTGGGACACCAGTGCCCCGTGCCTGATCAGCACTAATTTGAGCTGCAACACCATTTTCCAAGCTGTTGCCATCTCAGGTCACAAGGGAACCTCTCTGGGGGATCAGGGATGGTTGGTATTCAATTTCCCTCCTCTACTTCTCCCTCACTCCTCCAAGCTCCCAAGTTCAAAGACATCTATCATGGGGAGTGATGGATTGTATTTCAGAGCAGGTTGGCAGCAGGAGGGAATTGGATTCAGAAACAACCATCTGGCTCTTGCAACTGTGTGCCCTTTGCCCTGCTCAGCATCAAGCCGCCTGTCACACAATCTGAGTGGCCACAGCAGAAGAACTAGCCCTTGTGTCCAGCCGACAGGTCTCCTCTGTTCTAGGGAAGCAGAAGTGTTCAGAAAGCCAGTGGGGAGCCCTCTAGGCTGATCATGGAGGGAGTTGTGGCTGAGCACAGAGACCTTTTTGAGAGCCTACTATGTGCTCAGTCCTTGGGAGACAAACTGAAACAGGCAAAACACTGTCCACCAGGAGCATTCATTCATTCGTTCGTTCATTCAAAAGACACCTATTGTTTTGATACCTCCTAGGCACAGGCACTGACAAGCTTATTTTCTGCTGTGGGACACTCTTAGTCTCTCTGTAAGCACTGTGTCTGGGGTCAGATCCCGGCTCTCAAAACTACTAGCTGCATGATGCAGGCAAGTCTTACCAGCGTGTACTCTCGTATCAATATCTTCCCTCTCTGAGGCTGTTTCTCATCTGTAAATTGGGGGTAATGACACTACTCATTGAACTGTGGGGACAGATATGTCTGCAGGTGCCTATGAGTAGTAAATGTCCACTAATATTGGCCATTATTATTTAGTTATATTTTTTCTTTTACTATTTTTATTGTGTCCACACACTCCTTTATTCAGACACAGTTCTCAGGCCATTTTTTTAACCGAACAAATGGTATCCTATACCATCCAACTCAAGCTGCCATAACGATCATTGATTTTGATATAGCAGCTGACACTAATAAAGGTTGTTCCTATTTGCATGTGATCTTTCCCTGGGCCCCCTGAGTTGGGGCTCCATTGTCAGTCCCAAGCCTCACCAATACAGGATCCCAGCACCATCTGCATGGCCAGGAGCTTAACTATCAGGCTGCATTTTACATTTTATGAGCAGATTGGGAGGCAGCCAGTGCAAGCACCAGTTTTCAGGATACCTGGGGAGAGATTGTGTCTTTTTACTGCTTAGCACAGAGATGAAGAGGCAACCAATCAATGAGCACCAGGCAATGACAGCACTTGGCGCTGACAAGCAATGTCACTCTCTATTGTGTTTTCAAAAACACTTTGGGGTGGCAAGGCTCAGAAAGACACCAGTTATGTCTAACAGGAAAAGCTTGGAGAAGCAAAGAACTTTTAGAGAAGGATATATTTTGGCCATTCATCACAATGAATCCTAAAGGAAGAAGGATCAAGCCATAACCTGGAGAGGTTTCTTACTCTCAAGGGTTTCTCACGTTGCTGGTCAAAAAATAAATTAAATTAAATAAATAAAATAAAATAATTCAAGAAAAAGTGCAAAAAAAAGGTTTTAACTTTGTGTGTTCATGTAGTTGTGTACATATGTGTGTGTGTGTGTGTGTGTGTACTTAAAAGAGACACAGAAAGATCATGAGGCAAAAACAAATGGTGGGGCACCTGGGTGGCTCAGTCAGTTAAGCATTGAACTCTTGATTTCAGCTCAGGTCATAATTTCAAGGTCCTGGGATCAAGCCCCATGTTGTGCAGGGCTCTTGCCTCAGCAGGGAGTAAGCTTCAGGATTTCCCCTCTCTCCCTCTTCCCCTCCCTCCACCCCCTGCATGAGTTCTCTTTCTCTCTAAAATAAATAAATCAATCTTTTTTTAAAAAAAGAACAAATGGTAAATGCACACCAAATGCATAAATAATCACATTAGCTCACATTTATGGAGTGTCTATTGTATGTCAGACACTGTACTAAGCACTTCTAAGTACATTACTTCATTCAACTGCTACAACATAATAATGAATGCAAACAGTTAATAATGCCTTACATCTGGAAGATACTTCACATGAAACTGACATGACTGCTGTTTCTTTCATCATCCCCCATTTCCAGATGAGGAAACTGAGGCTCAGAAATGTGAAATGACCTGTGCTTGCTTTTGTGTGTGTGTGTGTGCTTGCTTTTTAATGACAAAACCAGATCTCAAACCTTGTGTGTGTGTATTTTCTAATTTAAGGATAAAAGCAACAGAAAACACCCATTTCTCCAATACCTTCTGCGCCGCATCTATCTACAGTAGGTGCTGTTGCATGTTCACTTACTAAATCCTATTTCCTTCTCTGAGTTACAGATCAGAACAGAGGCACATGGAGACCTCAGTAGCTACTGTATGGCTATCCCAGGGCCACACAGTGAGGAAGGTGTGGAACTGTATCTCTAAATGGATGGGTGTGATTTCAAAGCCTTCCTTCTTGGGACAGTTCATCCCCCAACTCAGTTTGTAGGGTGGTAATAGCAGGGTGCCTGTGCCCTCAGAGCCAATGGAAAGGCCAGAGAAAGTGAGTGCATGCATGTGCTTTGGCAAAAACCGTGTGCCATGCAGATGTCAGAGGGGTCTGCTCAGGAGATGCTGCTTCCAAGCCTACAACCCACTATCCTGTACCCTGAAGGACATCAAAGTTCCATAGCCACCCAAGAAAAATGGCTTCTGTTCCAGAACCAGAAAGAAAAGTGAAGTCTCCTGGGTAAAGATAAGAAAGACTTCATTCTCTGCCCTGGGTCCCCCTCCTCCACACCACGTGTAATTTCGTCTCCAGGTACCTCCCTGGCTGCTAGACATTCTCATGCCAGCTGGGATGAAGTCCAGCCAGGTGGGGCTGCAATGGGCCCTTGGGCTCTCTCCTGCCTCTACCATCAAGGTTACCACTACCTCCAAGAATGACTTTCTCTTCCCTTTGACAATGCTTGGGACGCAGTCAACCCCAAACTTTGCTGCTTGCTAGTGATAGCTGCAGCAACCACAGTATTTCTTCAAACTTCCAGGTGAAGGAAGAGGCAGCCATCACAATACCAACCCCAGTACCCTGAGAGCTAGAGAACTAGACTTGAGAAAATGTCATTTGAAGACCCCTGTTTGGGAAAGAAGGCCAGATATGGTCCTACCAACTGAAGGGGAAATTCTGGATCTTGTTTATTTGCATCTTGAAGGACTCATCTGTGCTCATGGTCACTCATGATTCCCATTTTCCAGAGGAAAAAACAGAGGTAACTAGTTCATCCAGGGCCCACTGCTAGTAAGCGATTAAGCCCAGGCAAGCCCCATTCCAAATCTCCCATTCTTTCCTCAGTACTGCTGAACTATCTAGATGTTCCACAATTCTGCCTTTCATCTCTCCCCTTCTATGCCTTTTATTTCAGTAAACACACTATTTGTATTCCCCTGGAAATTGCACTCTGGTGGGAGAATCTTTTGATGGAGGCATACCCACCAGACCACTTTCCTTCTGCAAGCATGGCGATGCAACCATGCATTATCACACAGCCACATGCATAAGGTCAGCCCCCTCCTGGCATTCCACAAAGGAATTCCTGGTGGGGAGGGGGCCGCAGCTACATATCTAGACTTCTGAGCAAGGAATTTCTGCCTTTGTTTCTGTGGGTGTATTAATTAATCATTCCTTTAACACCAGCTGTGTCTACACGCATTACTAGAACAGTCAATTCCATTCTTAAAAATAAGCTCATTTAAACTAATGATTTGATGGATTTTTTAAAACTAAATTAGTTAGATCTTTGTTTTAAAATAGAATCAATCTTGGGGCACCTGGGTGGCTCAGTGGGTTAAAGCCTCTGCCTTCAGCTCGGGTCATGATCTTGGGGTCCTGGGATCAAGCCCCGAATCGGGCTCTCTGTTTGGCAGGGAGCCTGCTTCCTGCCTTCTCTCTGCCTTCTCTCTGCCTGCCTCTCTGCCTACTTGTGATCTCTCTCTTCCTCAAATAAATAAATAAAATCTTTAAAAAAATAAAAATAAAATAAAATAGAATCAATCTTAAGAACAGAGAACTGGTGAAACCCTCAATGAAGCCAGATTCTTGGAAGCAATGTGTGATTCATTCATTCATTCATTCATTCATTCATCCATGTATTCATACATTTACCAATTATGTGCAGGGGCTGGGCTGGTGCTTTGGGGAGTTGTCTGTGATCAGTTGTGTGCAGTTGTCTGTGATCCAACTGGCCCCAAAAGGCCCTGAGTCTAACATAGGGAAGAAGGAGGAAATAAACCCATCATAGAACAATGTAGAGGAACACATCCCACAGGCAAAGAAATGCTGCTTGTTCGCACTTTAATCCTCAGACGGTGGTAAAAATAAATAAGCACCCATCCTATGGGGGCATAAAAGAGAAGTCTGTTGCATTAGCAAACCTGGAGAGCCTCAGCAGCAGAGGTGGACATGGCCTTTGGGTTGTTAGAACAGCAGGGGTCGCTCTAGGGAGTGGAGAAAGGGGACCCAGGTCAGCATCGGCAGGGAAAAGTAATCCGGAGTTGCTTTCTTGCCCTGAATGGGCAGTTTTTAATTGCAATCCCCCTAAATTCTGAGTGTGTGATGGCACGGACAAGGTTAGGCTAGTATTTGGCTTTTCACTGTCTATAAAGAAAGTGTTTCATAATAGTTCTCACCTGTCCTGCAGGTGTGACAGATTTAACTAGTGGAGAGAATGGATTGTTTTCAAGGACTAATTAAATGATGTTACAAATTACTCTTGGCTATTATCAAAGCAGTCTCCTGCTGTCACCCAGGAGGCCTGGTCCAGTCCGTCTGCAGGCTGCTGAGTCCCTGTGCACAGACCTGGCAGCCAGACCCCTGGGATCACACCGGGGCTCCGCCCCTTACAGGTGGTGAGGCTGTGGTCCCATAGCCTAACACTCCCAGCCTCAGTGCTCTCTTCTGTAAGGTGGGGTTAGATCTCATCTCCTAAGACTGAGATCAAACATTCTGTGGCATGGTAAGTGCTTAGCAAAACCTGCTGTCACCATCACTTAAAAATCAGTCACACAGGGCGCCTGGGTGGCTCAGTTGTTAAGCAACTGCCTTCTGCTCAGGTCATGATCCTGGAGTCCTGGGATCGAGTCGCACATCGGGCTCCCGGCTCCACGGGGAGTCTGCTTCTCCCTCTGACCTTCTCCCCTCTCATGCTCTCTCTCTCTCTCTCTCTCTCTCTCTCAAATAAATAAATAAAATCTTTAAAAAAAAATCAGTCACACAAGTCTGGGATGGATGTGATTTGTCTGTACCACAGTCAAGTGTAGTGGCTGGAGCTCTGCTGGAGGAGGCACAAAGTCCCGAGGGAAGGAAGAGGAGGTCTTGGGCCTCTGGGAGGCCACATCACATCTTGCAGTCTGTGTTCCAGAACGTGCCCATACTTACAGAAGATCCCTGGAGTGGGGCCTTTGGAGGATAGAGGATCTCAGGTCTGTCCCTCCCCATGTCCCTCTTTACCCTCTCCTCACAGGGGTGGAAACATGGTCTTCTCTCCAGGAAGGTCCCATCTTGGAGGGGAAGCCCTTCCTCTCAGAGCCTGGAAGGATATGCTGGGCAGAGTTGCTCCTACTTTTGAGCATGTCCCACATTGTAACTCCCACTTTGGCCTATGTGCAAAGGTAAGCATCCCTGTCACCCTGGTGTTGCACCTCCTTGATGTTCTTTGGGCTTTTCAGGCCAGCTCTCTGGGAATTCTTATGAAGCTCCATCCACGGCAGCTTACATGGCAAGGTGGCTTGTCAGCCAGGGGCCTGACTTAGCAGCCCATCCCAACGGTGGTGCACTGTTTGGAGCAAGGCCCTCTGTGTCTCCCCTCTGCACCCGTAGCAGGTCTAGCTCAAAGCAGGGCCCATGTTCAGTGCCCAAAGTATTGTATCAAGACAAGGGTCTGAGATTCTTCACTTAGTTCCCAGAGCTCTGTTTCCAACCTCAGAAACGACCCATCCTCTTCAAAAAGAGGCTCTCCAAAGTCAAACACTGCATCTCCACAGGGTCCAATTCCATTTTGTTGCCTTCCCAGCACAGCTGCGATTAATAAACATCCCACTGGCCGTGCGGTTCCAGGCTGGGAGTACACAGCATCCTGGAAACAACCCCTGGCAGAGAATCTGTCACGGTCAGGCTGACTTCTCCTTCTTCTGCCCCACACCCCAGCTGACTTGGAGCATGGCCTTCCCTGTTTGCGGAGGCTCTTTCACCACCTCTACCAATCCCCAGAACCTGGCTTCCTCCCAGAGCCATCTTTGGACAACCTGGCCTCCCTAAGTAAGCTCCCAGGGAACAATGGGGCTTGGGTTTTAGTGGGACTATGCTCTTATTCCATGTTCAGGGCAGCATCCTATCCTCACCTAGGGTGTCCCATCAGGGATATAGGAGATCCAGAGAGCAGAGCCAGTGGTTCTAGAATCTAGAACTGGCTCTGACCTGTGTCCTGTGTGACCCTGGTCAAGACTCATGCCCTCTCTGAGCCTCAGGGCTGTGTTCCTTTCTTCATATTGTGAGGTCACACAGTTTATGGGTTCGTATCTCATGTCAAACACTTTTTTTGGTTAGGGCATGTAGGAGTCAGCAGACAAACATCAAGGCATCAAGAAACTGGCAGCCAAATAATGAACCAGAACATTTTGGATGGTGATAAAGTCCACGAAGAACACTGAGAGCAGCGAGAGTGCTGAAGGGAGGCATCCTAAAGAGGGGACACCAAATCTTTGCCAGAATAATAGCGCAAGTCAACAAAGGTCTGAACCTTTGTTTTCCAAGCAGAAGAAACAGCAAGTGCAAAGGTCCTGGGTAGGAATGAGGTCAGCATGGTCTGGAGACTAAAAGTAGCTGAGTGGCCAGAGCCTTGTGGACAAGGAAAAGAGGGTGGAAGAAGACAGAACACACAAAGCCATGAAAGGAATTTCAGCTTTAGGCTGAGCTATACAGCAGAAGGACATGGTCTGATAGAAGATGTAAAAGATTCCTCAGCTATAGTAGGGGCAGGGGTTGTGAGTGTGATAGATATAAAAACAGATCATTCAAGAAACTGTTGCAAGAAAAGGTGGAGGCCTGGGTTGCAGGTGGTGGCTGTGAGGACTGAGAGAGGTGGACAGCTCCAAGTGTGGTCCGCGGGACCGGGGGATAGGCATGTGGAATAAGGTGAGGAGCAATCTAGGGGATCTGAGGTGTACAGCATGAGTCACTGGCAAGCAAGGCAGCCCTTTGTCATCTGGGATCAGCCTGCAGGGAGGAGACTTCCACCACCTGTCATGGCATCCAGGCCCCAGTGCGAAGCTTCCCAGGTGGAGTGAGTAACAATGAGAAAAGTGCTCATTCACATTCCCTGACAGCCAATTTTTTTCTGTTTTCAGAAAATAGTCATTGTCTTTCCTTCTTTTCTTTTATTGCCAGGAGGGAAGCATCTCTATGAGGGCCCAAAGGCGTGGGGTTGTAATGTGCTCCTGCTTCCCATGCACTGCTAGAATGCTGAAAAGTCTTTATTAACATGAATTAATGGTCTTGTCAGCAGCAACGATATTTACAGAGCATACTGTTACGTTATAAGAAGAAATGGAAAGTGGGATGTGTCAGCTCTGAGCAAGCAGTGGGATACACTGAGGACCGGGAGGCTGGTGGAAACCATTCTCCCTCTGCTGGGCCCTGACCACCTTCCACTCTCAGGCCTGCTGGCTGGACTCTGGGCTCTGTGGAGAATGGGGAGGAAAGACATTGCAGTACCATGCTGAGATAGCAGACATTTTTCTAAACCACGAGAGAGGAAACCAAAGGCCCCAGGGAGCCCCAGCACCTGGGAAGCAGATGGGTCCTCCTAGAGGCAGACTCAGCAGCCTCTTTGCCCTTTTGGGCATTTCCTGTGAGTAGAAGTGTTGTTGGCTCAGATACTTGCTCTTTGAAGCTTCTCTGAGCTTGTTTGGAAGGCCCCAGATTGGATTTAGCATACATGAGAGCTGGAAAAGAGCTGCTTTGCAAGGTGGTCAGCTCCCCATCACTAGTGGTTAGGCGCTACAGGGAAGCTTCTGGCTGTACTTGGAATTATAGCCTTCCTTGAACAGCCATGTATTGGGCATGCCCTGGTATCAGCCTGGGCTCAGAGATGGGGATGCAGGAATAGAAGGAGTCTCTACCCTCAGTCATGGAAGAGAAAGAAAATAAATAAGGAAAAAGTAAATACATAAGTACCCTAAAAGAATGAGAGAGGCTGCCTCATTTGGGGACCCAAGACCTGGAAGAAAACTCTGCAGGTGGGATCTCAGTCTGTGGCTGGCTGGGCTGTGGGCTATGGGAGTGAAGCTTCAGCCACTGATAGTCGAAAGGCCAAGACAGAGCATGGGAGGGGGCCTTACACTGTCAGTGAGTTAGGCAGCCTGCCCCCCGCAGCTCCCGCTCACCTCTCACCTCCCTCACCCCCTCCCCACTGTCACTGCCAGTTTTCACACTGGCCATGTACTGGATTCTTATTTTAGATACTCTGAAAACTCTTAAAATAGCCACCAAAGAGAAAAAAAGGTGAGTTTCTCCTATGGGCACTGGCAGGAAGGCCGTAGCAGCCCATTGTGTTTCCCTCATTCCTGCAATACGAACAGTTTCCAGAGGGAACATCTAAAAACTACTCCAGGACCTCATAAAGACCCTGCATGTAACAACGCAGAAAGTGCCAAAGAAAAACAACAAAGTGGAATGTTTTTAAAGACTTTAAAAATGATGGAGAATGGGTGGAATTTAACAATTTTGTCCAGAGGAAGACTGTTAATTCAGTAGTTGACACAAACAATGTTTGGAATCATGAGAGTCAGATCAGATCCCTTCAAGTTCCCATTCACGATAAGCACATCCAGAAATGGAAGCCATAGTACATTCCCGGGGACTTTAAAATTTTTAAAACATAGGTTGAGTTTACTGAATTATACACTTAAGATCTGTATATTTCACTGTAAGTGCACTTTAATAAAAAACTAAAAATTAAAAAAAAAAAAAACCATAGGTTGAGTTTGAGCCAACAGAAATGACTTGCTCTCACTAGGAACCAGCTGCCCTCTCTACAGGAAGGAGGGACATTAGAATTCCTCAGTCCCATGACCATCTTCAGGACCCCAGTCAGGAATCCTCTGGTTCTGGGAACCCATCTGCATCTACCTGTGGACAGATTGTGAGGCCACTGGCCTATGCTAATTCACAAGGTGCTTTCTTCATGATTGAGGATTTGGGCAGAAACCAGGCATGAAACCAAGCTAGGGCTACCCCTGGGCTGCTAATCTGGAAAGATGGCAGTGCAGACACCATTTCTATAGAGCCCAGGATGTCATTCAAGGGTGCTATATTAGTTTTCTATTGCTGTGTAATAATTGCCACGAAACTAGCAGCTCAAAACTCAAATTGACCACCTCACATTTTCCATGGGTCAGGAATCTGGTCACTTCTTAGCTGGGTCTTCTGCTCAAGGTCTCACAGGGTGTAATTGAGGATCTGGTTGGGTAGCTGTGATCTCCACTGGGACTTGTGCTCTTCAAACTAATTCAATTTGCTGCCAGAATTCAGTTCCCTGAAGTTGTAGGGCCGAGGTCCCCATTTTCTTGCTAGTCATTAGCTGGGATCATTCTCAGCAACCAAGGATGCCCTCAGCTTCCTGCCTTATGGACCTTATAGTTAGCCCACAATATGGATTCGATGTCCACCTTCTTCCAGCCCAGCAGGGATCTCACCAAACTCTGTCTCTGACCTCTATACCCAGACTTTTTTTTTTAAGATTTTATTTATTTGTTTATTTGACAGAGAAAGAGAGCAGGAGAGGGAGGAGGAGAAGCAGACTCCCCACCGAGCAGGGAGCCTAATGCAGGACTTGATCCCAGGACCCTGAGGTCATGACCTGAGCTAAAGACAGATGCTTCACTGACTGAGCCACCCAGGTGCCCTAGGCCCAGACTTGAAGGGCTCATGTGATTAGGTCAAGCCCACTAAGATACTTTCCTATTTGTTAAGTCAACTGATTAGTAACCTTTATCACATCTGCAAAACTTCTTAGTCATGCAATCTAACAACCACAGTAACGATATCCCATCATATCACAACATCTACCAAACTCAAGGGGAGGAAATCATACAAGGTGTATACACAAGGGGGTGAGAATCTTGGTGGCCATTCTGGATTTCTGCCACCACAAGCTTCCCCTTCAAGGTCACAGCCATGGCAGTCCAGCTTTCTGGCCACTGCATGACTCTTGTCAGCTTCACACCAGCCTATTGATAGGCTTCCAGAGATGAAGAGCTACAAGGATCTTCCTCTAGTCATCTCATCAGTGACAGAAATCAGGAGAAAAGGTAATTTCCCTATCCCAATATCGTATTTGATGACCTCTCAGCTAACCAGATTTTCCTCAAGGATCTGAGAGCCAAAATTCTCCCAAGGTGTATCACTGAACCCTCAAGCTCTTTTCATCACAGGGGTAAGACTACATGATCCAAAATCTGCTACTTTGCAACCAGCGCTGTGTCCTTGAGCACATTGCTTCAATTCGCTTCTCTGAGCCTTAGTTTTCTTATAAATTAGGAACAAGATTTGCCTTACCTCGTAGAATCATTGTGAAAATTGGATCTTTTAATCCATTTCAAATACTCACTGCCTGACACAGAGCAAGCAGCTGACACATGTCATATGGTGGTGTTCTCCATCAAGTTTCTGGGAGGTTTGGGTGTGCGTGTATAAGCATGTGCATGTGCACGTGTGTACATGTGAATGCATGAATGCATGAGTATGTGTGTCGTTGGGAAAATACAAGGTTTAGACTAAAGAGGCCGAACATCAGACTCAGCTCAGTCAGTAAGGTGTCTGATAACTATTTTCTCCCATTTTGTTGGTGGCAACCACCATTCTACTGTCTGCTTCTGTAAGTTTGACTACTTTAGATTCCATATATTAGTAGGATCATACAGTATTTGCTGGAAGGGTAAGTGGGAAAATGTTGGTCAAAGTGTACGTAGTTTCAGTTATGCTAGGTAATAAGTGCTGTGGATCTAATGTATAGCAATATGACCACAGTTAATAGTACTGTATTATATACTTGAACTTTGCTAAGAAAGTAGATCTTCAGTGTTCTCATCACACACACATGTAAAGAAGGCACCTGGGTAACTGGGATGGGCAAGGCTCTTCTACTCTCTGGACATCATTTTCCCCATCTATAAAATGTAGATTATCTCTAGGAGCACTAGCATTTCTAAAGCTACACCATCCTATGTGGTGAGCTTTGAGAACTTTCTTTGGCTCCTGGTGGATTTGATTGTTCACATGATTTGTACACATATACTGTATTAGTCAGGGTTCTCCAGAGAAACAGAACCAATAGGGTGATTCTCTCCTTCTGTCTTTCTCTCTTTCTAAGGAATATATACATTAATATACGTGTATATACACACATATACATACACATGTACACATATACACATGTGTGCACACATGTGTAAACATATAAGGAATATCTGTGTATACTATATATAAGAAATACATATATATAATATGAAATATACTGTATGTATACATATATATATATATGTATTTATATATCTGTGGGTGTACGTATATATGTAAGTATATGGAATTGGCTCACAATTTGGAGACTGAGAAGTCTAGATCCAGGAAAGCCAGTGGTTTAGTTCTAGTCTAAGTCTGAAGGCAGAGGAGATCAATGTCTCAGATGGAAGACAGGCAGAGAGCAAGAATTTTTTCTCACTTAGCCTTTTGTTCTTTACAGCCCTTCGGTGACTGGGTGAGGCCCACCCACAGCGGGGAGGGCAAGCTGCCTGCTCAGTTAATTCAAATGTTAATCTTACTCAGAAATGCCCTCAAAGACATACCCAGAATAATGTTTGATCAAATATCTGTGCATCCTGTGACCCAGTCAAATTGACACATTAAATTTAACCATCACACATAGTTTATGTATATTTGGATAAATAAAAAGCACAACTTTCTAAGATTAAAAACAGGAAAGTGCACTCAGTCACATTCAAGGAGGCTGCACTTGACAGGAGGGTCATCCTTGATGGGAAAGGCCACTTTTCACCCTTTCCACCTCCTTCCTCGAGACCTTTCCTCTATTCTCTTGAATTACAAGGTTCCCGAGTCTTCTGATCTGAAACAATCCTCCCCAGTGAAGCAATCAGACGTGATCCCAGACTGTGACACACCGTAGCTTTTAACTGTTCAGCCAGAGTTTCTGATTCAGCACATTTTAATCAATTTTATTTGCTAAGATCAGGGAGACGTCGTCTGTAATAATCCCAGCTGACCTCCCAAAGTCAGGCTGATAAAAATATTAATGTCAGCTTCTTGCAGTCTGGCAGAGAGCAACACCCAGCTTGACAAGCAAACAAATGGCTCAGAGCTGTCTGTGGGAGGCTGATGAACCTGTATTAATGAATAGCTTCATCAGGGAAAGCTGCCCTCTGGGCAGAGCTACCACAGGCTGGATTCTCGCCAGAGGCTCAGCGAGCTGCCTTTCTGGTGAGCTCCTCTTGTCCATCTAAGAGGCTAAGGTAGGTATGTCAATTACTTGGGCCAGCAGGATGATTCACCCTCCCTCAATAGTGTGCTCCACGTTTGGTGCTAGGATCACCCAACCTTGCTTTTAATTTCTGTTCTTCCTGCCAAGGTGTCTTCCTCTTATGGTCTGTCAGGTATTTCCAGCTGTGACATCAGAGACATTGGCCCCTGAGAGCGCAACAAGCAATTCCAAATAGAGATGAAGGTTTATTTCTAGGGGTCATATCCTCATGCATGATCCCTTGCCTCACCTCAGCCCAGGAGTGTGTTTGTGTGGTCACATTGCTTGGCACATGCAGCTTCTTAAAAGACAATTACCCGGTGGGGCTTGCATGGTTCACAATTCAAGCAGTTCAGCATCTGCTGTCTAACTCATATCCCTCTATGAATATTTATGCTTTTCATCTGGCCACTGCAGGGTCTGAGTTTGCTACTCCTAATTTAACTGGAGCCATGGTAGAGAGAGTCAGGTGTTAACATTTTAACATCACTGATGTTTGTCACTTGCCCAGAGCTGTGCAGGAACAGCTGCACTGGACTCTAGACTCCTGCCAGCCTCTGGACTCCTGCTCCAGTGCTCACTGTTTTACACTTCCCAATTCCATCTCTACCCTTTATCTTAAGAGATGACCAGCCTGGCTCCTTCTGTTGGGAATGAGGAAGCCCAGCTAATTCTATACAAGGGAGCAGCAAAACCAACCAGCCTCTCTTCACTTTCCAAAGACAGGAAAACTCTTTGCCTTGCTCAAAAGAGAAATGTGGTCTGAAAAAAGAAGAATCATTTGAGGAAGTTAGCAGTTCATGCAATGGCTCTCACTTCATGATGACCACAGAGGGGGTGTGCAATGACCTAATGAGCATGCCACATGTGATGCATCCTCTTCCCTACAAGGATGAAGCACTCTCAACAGAGCAACTGCATCCTCGGACCCCCTGCAGCCCACCTGTGTGGCTGCAGCCATGGGTTGTGTGCATGCA
>CM052803.1:17254345-17271876 GCA_028533885.1 Nasua narica | reverse complement strand
CTTTGGGGAGGACAGGAAGGAGAAGAAATAATAAGGTTAGAGGAAAAGGCCAAAAGGAGACAGGAAAGGGGAAATGAAGTGAGAGGTACGTGGGAAGGCTTCTTATCATTTCCAAAAGTGACCCAAAGGACACCTAGAAAGTGGTGCACCTGCCCTACCTGAGGTCCAAAGGGATACTCCTCCACCTTGTCAGCAGTAGTCCTGCCAGTGTGGCACCCCTGGGGGGCTCCATAGGAGGCAGGTGGGGGGTGTCAGGAGCTCAATCAGATCTAGGGCAAGTCACTGTCTCTGCTTCCATTTCCTCTCTGTATCTCAAGGCTGACAACAATAGCATGTACATCTTGGAAGATTCAGTGAGGTGGTGGATGCCACGTGCTTAGCATGGGACTAGCTCATGGTTACATGCACAATAACTGCTGGCATCATTAATGCCTTCTGTCAGTTGTGAGATAAAAAAGCATTGTGTCCCTGGAGGCCTCCACTCTTGCTAGGAGGCAGCTCCCCTGGGCACCTGGTATTCCCAGGGCTCCTGAGCAGCTGCCAGCCAGCTCGGGCTGCTTTCCCACCTCCACTTGCAAAGCACACCCTCCTCCCAACACACACTAGTCTCAACAACAAGGTAAAAGAGCTGGAGTGGAAAGGAAGAGAGCTACCCCTCCTAAAGCACAAGCCAACTGTGCCCTGGCCCCCACATGTCATGCTAGTATAAGAGACCAGAGATATTTGATTCCTCTCCCAAGTCGAGCTTGCTTTGCCCCTGCACCAGCTGCTAGCAAGGTGATTAACGCTTCTTGCTCAGCAACATAACTCCCTGATCTATTGATTTATGTTTTCCTTGAAGTGAGAAGGGAAGCCTGGAAAAAGGTCAAAGGCCCTGCTTCCTGGAGGTGCTCTGGGAGGAACACTGAACCCTAGGCCTCCCTGCCTTTTCCTAAATGGTGACACATAGGAACCACAGGGTTTCTGGGCATGAAGGCCCCTCACAGGGGGTCAAGGCTGTGTGGCTGAAGCAACCACTGTGAACTCTGGAGCCTTGATGCCATGTGAGACCCAAGGACATTTTCATAACTCTACAGAGTAAGTGGATGACAAGAAATACCAAATTAATGTCTGACGTTGACTTTCCCATCAACAACATGGTAGAGGCAGGGGCCTTCAGGGTCAGGTTTAAGTTGACTTGAAGAAAATTAAGATTTGTTATATTTATTGTGTGCTGGTGATTGTGAGCTATGGTTCATATGTGCTACACATCCAACCTCTCCTCTCTCTGCAGCATCTTTAGTTCAGTGTGGAAAGGATCAAGGTTGCCTAGCTGGTCTCCACACACCTTCTTTCTCAACTCCAGCCCATTCTCTGTGTGACAACCACACCAGGACTTCAGAATGCATATCTGAACATGCCTCTCCCTCTATAAAACCACAGAGGCCCCCTGTTGCTCTCCTGGCTTACAGATCCACCACTGATGGCCCTGTGAGACCCTCCTCCTCACCCATCTCCTGCACCCTCTCCTCCTCTGTTCCTGTTCCAGCAGTCACTGCCATCACTGTCATTGTCCTTATCATCACCATCATCATTATCATTGTCATCATCACCATCATCATCATTATCACCATCACTACCATCATTGTCCTTGTCATCATCATCATCCTTGTCATTTTTACCATCACCATCATCAAATCATTGTCTTTGTCATCATAGTTATGACATTGTCATCTTTGTCACCATGTTACATGCACCAACTCATCATCATCATCATCATTGTCATTGTTACCATTATTGTTGTCTTGTCAGCAGCAGCAGCATCAACAATATCGACTGAGCTCTCACCATGTGCTAGGCACTCTTCTACATATTTTACCACCTTGGTTAGTCCCCACCCCTATGAGTAGTTTCCATTTCCATCCTCACTATGCTGATGAGGACACTGAGGCACAACAAAATTAGGTGACTTGCCAGGGGTTGCCCAGCCAGGAGCCCCAACCCTCGTCCCATCCCATCTTTTCGGTCTATCTGTGGCACTACCACACACCCAGTCCTCAGGCTGGAAATGCAGGAAACTCATCGTTGATCCATTTATTTATTTCATTCCCCAACTACACTCCAACAATAGGCTTTGTAGATATTACCCTCAAAATGCCTCAGATCCACACCCTCCTTCCTATGCACTGCCTGCCACAGTGACCCAAGTACCAATCCCCTCTTATTGGAATGACTCCATAAGTTTCCTCGCTGGCTTCTCTGCTCTGACCCATACCCTGCATGCAGCTTGTCTGCCTCATTCCTTCCTTTCTCCCTTCTTCACTCCTCATTGCTTCTTCCCTTCCTTTCTCCCTCCAAGCCCTTCTTTTCCTTTCTTTCTGATTTAAAATGTATATTTTATTACTAGGAGATGACTATCATTGAAAAAGTAGGTTGTTATAGTTCTCAAGTGGAGGAGGCACATAACACTGCCTAGGGCAACACAGGGAAGCATGAAGGTCAGTAAGGAGGCAGAGGGAATGAGGGGAAAGTGTGTGCAAGAGCCTTCGCCGTGGGTTCCATGGGGGAAAAACAGGTGAGGCAGAGTAAGCAGGGTTTATCTACAAAGGTGTTTCTGAAAGAGATTAGTATTTGAATTGGTAGATTGAGTAAAGCAGAGCAGGTAAGACTCATCCAGTCCATCGAGGGCCAGGATAGAACAAAAAGAGGAACGTAAAATGTGCCTTCTCTGACTGATTACTTTAGGTATTTCTTGTCTTGTCCTTGGAATGGAAGTTACACCACCAGCTCTCCTGGGTCTCCAGCTTATAGATGGCAGATTATGGGACTTCTCAGCCTCCATAATTGTGTGAGCCATTTCCTGATAATATATATCTACACACATATCTAGATGTAGATGTAGCAAAGATAGATATCCTATTGCTTCTGTTTCTCTGGAGAACGCTAATACAATATGTTTAATTTATCACTGACTATTTTTAAAATTCTATATCCTAAAAGAAGCTAGAACTAAGACAAGGAAAAAGGGATGGGATGTTTCATGAAGAGTTAAAGCATGTTAGTGTCTTAACTTGTTCAAGAAAAGTAATATACAAAAATCTTTAGAAAATAATTTTTCATATATATGTATTTAGGATAAATATTTAGGAGTAGACACACACTTTGTTGGTTTTAGGAAAAATGGTATCACAATGAATCATTGTGATACTACTACACTACATCAAAAACTAATGATGTACCGTATGGTGACTAACATAGCATAATAAAAATGTTTATAAAAAAAAAAGAATGGGATCATAGAAAATTTACTATTCTTCAATTCACTTTTTCCTGTGACACATGTTGGTGTCTCTTGTTCTATTGCATTATCCCAACACGGATTTTCTGGAGCTTACACAACAGTCCGTTGTTGAAGAACAGGTGAGAGATTTCCAATTTTCACCATATTAAGTCATGCTTTAAAGAATGTCCCTCCACATGTGTTTTGCACACATTGGAGACACAGATTTCAGTCACTTTCACAGTGAGATTTACTTGTAGAAGAACAGCACACGGAAGGTGAGCATAATTGGTCATCAGCAACTGAAGATCTTCAGGGATTCAGGATTTTCTGCTTTCAGCGAATTTCCATGGGGGGAATTTCATGGCTTAGAGGTACACCTAAATTTGGATCCTCCTGAATACATAGGCTTTCTGTGGCGATGGTCAGAAACTATAGCCAGGTAACTGTATATGGTCCACAGAGAAATTTTGTTTGGCTCATTCAGTTTAACATTTTTAAAAATTATTTGCCTGCACATAAAATTCAGGAGATTCCACATAGAAATCTAGACTGTCATCTTCCCTTGGAAGACTCTGCTTCTTGGCAGCCCTGCAACCCTGGCATTCCTTGAGAGCCACTGACCACAGGGCAAGGCTGACAGCAGCTACCCCTGGAGAAGGACCTCACACTCCTTATACTTCAACCCATTTCTTACCAGCCTGGCCAGTAGGCGTGTGAGTGTGCCAATGTCTTGTGGTCTAATGTATTCATAACCATTTTTGTTTGAGTGTTTCTGAGTCTAGTCTCTGGAAATAGCTACCATAAAGCAGTGGATAAGGTCTGCTAGTCTCTCTCTCTCTTCTTCAGGCAGAAGCTCACCAAGTGCATGGTCTTTATAGGTCTTTCCCACACCAGCATGGAGAAGCTGATTGTTTCTCACTGGCCCAGTTACAATGTTCTATGGTGACTGAGAGTCTCACATTTTCCGTGAACTGGGAGAGACATTTCACTTTTCCAAAAATCACCAGCTCCCTTTGGGGGTGGGGTTAATAGTAATTATTAATTACATATATAATTATATATGATATATAATTATTTAATAATAATTATATGAATAAATAATATATTGCCTGGGTAGAAAATCAAAAATCATAATTGGTATTCAGAGAACTTTACTTCTCCCATCCTTTTTTATCATTTACCCAAGTTCTATTCCCCCCACAAATAAATGAACAGTTACTATTTTTTCTGTATCTTTACAGAGATTTTTAATGCATATGCATGCAAAAGCAATGTACACTCTTTCCCCCATCACTAATTCAAATAATAACATGTTTAACTTATTTTCACATGAGCTTAAAATATATGCATTAGAACATTTTCCATGTGTCCACAGAGAGGACTCCTTCATCATTTCTCATATAGTCAATGAACATTCCATTGCATGGATGTTCATAATTTATTCAACCTGACCTTAACTGATAAACTTTTAGGTTGTTTCCAGTTGTTCGTTATTATAAAATACTGCAATGACCTTGAACATACGGACTAATCTAGACATCTCATCAACTATCAACTTTCTTCCACAGAATCTAAACCAGCACAAATTCCCCAACCTTGTACAATAAATAAACCTCATCTCCTCTATTGATCATCTGCTTCTTCCCATTCATGGAAATACCACCACAGAATATCTAGGCACTTGAAGTCTAAACAATGTGGAGTCCTATTGCCTTTTATGCTCTCCAATGTTTTTCACAGATTAAAGAAAGAAAAATCATTTAATCCATATCTCTCCCTATGGCAGTGTGATAAAATGTGGGTCTGGGAGAGCATGGCAAATTAGATGATTTTTTTATGTTAGTTGTCCTTTGAATTATTAGCAGTATTAACATAGTACAATATGCACATAATTAGCAAGCCTTCCAAATTCATTATATATACTTATTCTTGTTCTTTTTAATTACCCAGCTCTCTAGTTGGAGGTAGCATGGTGATTCAAATGATAGCTTAAATGTGTCAAATGGTGGCAAAATGCACTAACCTGCCAGAATTGGGAGAAGAAAAGTCTAGGAAAAGATTTTTTAATCCTATTAAATGCATAAAAGTTTCTCAATGTATTATTCATGTTATAATCATGGCACAAACAAAGCATGATTTGTTGAGTATTTTAATAAGGCTGTTAATGCTATGCAATAAAGTGTATTTTAATATTTAATATGATCTGTGAATTTTGAACTTTTTTTGAGAAAGATCTTGTGTTTTTAAACTAAATTAAATATAGTAGGTGACAAATGAATCACTCTGGAGACAGGTTTGGCCTGTTGGAAATGGCCAGATTTCAGAAGCTCGTTTTGGTTTTGGTGTGTGCAGACTGCTATGAAGTAGAGGGTCACATGGCTGTTACTTTGAGACAAGAGCTAATTATGGCAGCTCATCTGCTCATACAGAGTAGGCATTTGTTTGGTCAGGTCATGGGCTTGATTTCTTGATGGTTACTATGAGCTCCATAGTGAAGGAGGTTGCTAGCGTCAATTCCTTGTTCTTTTGGTAATGGTACATCCATTTCCTTTGAGGTAATTAAATGTCTCCCACTGAATAGAAATTAGTGGGAATACAGGCATCCTCTTCTCCTCTGGAGGTGAGCACATGAACTGCACTAGGAGTCCTCTCAAATGGGAGGTTCCAGTATCAGACAAGTTTGATATTGCTTTGGTAACAAGCAACTCCAAATTTTTAGTGGCTAAATTAACAAAATTTTTTTTCTTTCTCATGCCACATAACCATCCCAGGTCAAAAGTGAGTCTTTGCTAACTGTGATACCTGGGTCCAGGTTGATGCAGGGTGCATTTAAATACCTGGTCTTATGATGACAAAGGCAATAGAAACAAAAACCCCACAGGGTCTTGTCTCATCATAAATGTTCCAAGCTGGCACATGTCATTTCTGCTCTAAATGCATTGGCCAGAATTCTCCAAACACATGGACATAGCCAAGCACAAAAGGTCAAGAAGTATAATGCTATCACAGTCAGCCAAGAGAAGAGAAGCGTAGTATTGGTCAGTAGCACTGATGACTGCCACACTTCTTCTCGGCATTCTCAATTGTGAGCAGCAGGATGAAAAGAATACTTCTCTTCAGAATTCATTTATCCCTTATAGATGCCTGGACCAGCCTCCAGAGCAGCCTCTGCTATTGAAACTTCCTCATGCCATCCTTCTCTCCAGATCCTTGTTTCCTCCATGCCCTTCCAGTGGGTCCCCTTATACCTGAATAAGCCCAAGTCAGCCTCTGTTTCTCGCAACAAAAAAACCCAAGATATCCAGCTCTGAGTGCACTGTGATGCCAGCCAGCCACTTTGTTAACATAGTCCTGGGACAACAGCAGCCAGGGCACTAACCTGAGCAGTGGCACACTGGGGACAATGGGATTTGTCTGCAGGACAGTCATTAAAATCCACCCAAACCACCATGATCTGTCTCCCACAATTGCTGAGGAAATATCTTGTAGACACAGGAACTTCCTTTTACAGGTTTGCTATGGAAATTGAAGAATATTTTAGCCAAAAGGGACCTCAGAAGTGATCTTGCCTATTTCCTGCTGGTGGGTGAAGAGGGAAGACACAAGGTCATATGACAATTTAGTAGCAGAATCCCTAACTCACATCCTTGATGGGTGTACCTAAGAGGAGAGCAAGAAACCAACAAAATCACACATCTGAGCATATCTGGGCTGCCTCTGACTTGAGTTGGTCCTTCTTTGCTTCTTGCTTTCCGCAGAGAAGACCACATGTGTATCCGAGAAGCTCAGCACATCCCTGAATCTCCCAGGGACTGCTTTCTCTCATCAGAATCCAATGAAAAGAGTTAAGAAAATCACAAACTTATTCATCAGCTTTAGAAACAGGAGGTCAAACACTTGGCAGCTGAACTTCCCTTTAACTCAAAATTTACAACTTAGCCCCAAGTTGCAAAAAGAATCTTAACCCACACATTTTAAAGTTTTCATATAAACCAAAAATATAACTCAAGTTTTAAGATGGAAAACTAATTCACACACACATATGCATGCACAAGTTTGTATACTCATATTAGTCCTGCATATAAATTAGCAATGAAAAATACAGATTTTTCTCTGTGTCTTCTGAGACTGGATCAGCAAGAATCTTCACTAAAAATTAATTATTATATTGGGGCACCTGGGTGGCTCAGCCGGTTAAGCACCCAACTCTTGGTTTCGACTCAGGTCTTGAACTCAGGGTCCTGGAATCAGGCTCAGGTCCTGTATCAGGCTTCACACTCAGTGGGAAGTCTACTTCTCATTTCCCCCTCCCTCTGTCCTTCTCCCTGCTCATGCAACTGTCTCTCTCTAAAACAATTAATAAATCTTTAAAAATATTAGTTATTATATTAAAACTTAGGACTGCTTTTGATAATGTAAACCCCTTCCTCAGGAGGGCATGCCCCATGCAGATGATGACATCTTTTGGGTTTCCTCTCAAACTGATATAATTTCATATCCTTTATTTTCTGTTATTTGAATTAAGGAGCCACTTGGTTTTTTTTGAGAAATATAAAATTATGACATCAAATATGCTTTTTAAAACTTAATTCTTCGAGGACCTCTATAACGCTTAACTTCCAAAATAAATATCCCACATGTGCTTGGGAATATGCCCACTTCCAAATAGTGAAGTGACATAGCCTGAAAGTAGAGGAGGTAAGAATGAAAAGATTTCTTTCTTTTTTTTTTTTTTTTAAGAATGGAAAGAATTTAAGTTAAAAAAAAACACAACAAAATCACTTTCTGGACAACATCAAGAAAGTGAAAAGACAACCCATAGGTGGAGAAAATATTTGCAAATCATATATCTGATAAGAAACTTGTATCCAAAATATATAAAGAACTCTTACAACTTGACAATGAAAGGACAAACAACCCAATTTAAAAGATTTGAATAGATATTTCTCCAAAGATATAAAAATATGGCCATAAGAAGCACATGAAAAGATGTTCAATGTTATTAGTCATTAGGAAAATGCAAATCAATACCACAATGCGATTTCACTTCACACCCACGAGAATGGCTAAAATAAAAAAGACAAGCAGGAACAAATTTAGTGAGGGTGGGAGGAAATTAGAGCCCTCACACTGCCAGCAAGAATGTGAAATGGTACAGACACTCTGGAAAGCAGTTTGGCAGACCCTCAAAAAGTTAAAAGTTAGAAGGAACCTAGAAAAATTAAAACAGTTTAGCAGATCCTCTAGGTAAACATACAGTTCCTCAAAGAGAGGGCGCACATGACTCGGCAGTTCCAACCCTTGCCATGTACTGAAGAGGATTAACAGCATGCATCTGTAAAAAAGCCTGTACATGGAGGTTCATAAGAACATTACTCATAAAAGCCAAAAAGTGTGAATAATTTAAATGACCATTAACTGATGATTGGATAACAGAATATGTTATATCCACACAATATATTTGCCATAAAAAGGAATAAAGCATAGACGAACCTTGAAAACATCATTCTAAGTTAGAGAAGGCAGACACAAAAGGCTACATATTATATGATTCCATTTATATGAATGTCCAGAATGGGAAAATCTAGAGAGACAGAAAGGGAATGGAGATGATTGCTAATAAGTATGGTGTTTCTTTTGGGGGTGATGAAATGTTCTGGAATTAGTGGTGGTGATGGCACTACCTTGTGATTATACCAAAAACCACTGAACCTACACTTTAGTGGAGAGAATTTGTAGTATGCAAATTATATCTCAACTAATCTATTACTTTAAAAATATTTACTTTAGAAAGAAGAAGGAGAAGGGGAAAGGGAAGAAAAGGAAGAGGAGGACAGAGGAAGGAAGGAAGGAAGGAAGGAAGGAAGGAAGGAAGGAAGGAAGGAAGGAAGGAAAGACACAGGGAGGGAGGGAGGGAAAGAAAGAAGAAGAGAGGGAAGCAGGGATAAAGAAGCAATGCTCCTGCTTGAATTTCAAATAGAAATGTTGACTCCAGAATATTCCAACTGTTCCTACAGAGTTGGAGCCTGATACTTCCGCCCATACCCTACAAGGTCAGTTTTCTGTGTGAAAGGATGGTCTGGAGATAACCACTGGGTCTTCTCAAGGTTCTAGAAGCTCTCCTCCACCCACCCACCCTCTAGGCAAGACCTCTCTGCTTGTGGAGGAGAGACAGGGCCCTAGCAGGGCAATGCAGTCAGTCCTCCAGCCCCCTTCTGCACACTGCTCCCATCAGCCTCTGCTGGAGGACTCCTGCCTTCCCTTTTGCTTATCTAAATCGCTTCCTCCAGGAAGCCTTATTGCACCTATCTAACTACACTTTAAAATCTAGTGTTTTCCAAAGTGCACTCCTTGACGTATTCCTCAAAAGGAGGTCCTGTGTAGGGTAGCCAGATAAAATATGGGAAGCCCAGGGAAATCTGATTCCAGGTAAACAATAACTAACTTTTTAGTGTAAATGTTTATTTTCTGCAGGACTTCTCAGAGGCGTTAGTGGGCATTGCAAATCCCTGAGATGGGTTATGGTCTGCAACATTTCCTTAATGTGTGGGACCACAGGTCGAAGGTGGCCAGATTAGGCAAGTAAATATACAAATTTGAATTTCAGGTAAATTATTTTTCAGTATAAGAATGCCCCAAATAATGCTTGAGTTACACTTACACTAAAATATTATCTGTATTTATCTGAAATCCAAATTCCACTGGCTGTCTTGAATTTTATCTGGCAACCCTACTTAGAAGGCTTATTGATTATACAGACCCCTGGTGTTTTGATAGGCTTGGGTTAGAGGCTGAGAAACTACATTTATAAGAAAGGCCCCAGGTGGGTGAGCTTGATAAGTCTAAGAGAAATGAAATAAAAGAAGAATGTGTGTATGGAAGGGTGTACGCACATGCACGTGCTTGTACATGTGTGTACAGGTATCTATGAGCTGGGGGTAGGGATGTTTGGGGTGGGGAATTGCCCAGAAATTCAGAGCTTTGATCCACATCTTTCAACTATTTTAAAACGACCAAAACCTCAGACTCCTTTTCCTAATGATTTATTCCGTAAGGACTAGGGCATAATGTGTCTTTAGGAGGCTGTTTGACAGTGTTTCACCACTACCCACACTGTACATGCTCATAACAGAAAGGCAAGTCCCCATCTACCATTCTGTAGCTTAGAAATGCACAAGTTATACAACATCTGGAATCCACCCAAGGAAAAAAAAAAAATGCCAGCCTACAAATCTAGCCTGCTGGAGGCAGAAACCATGTGCTCAGAATCATTAAAATCACATTTCACTTTACCACAATGCAGCTCCATCCCCCTGCCAATGGCCAGCTTCTCTGGCCTGGAGAGATTTGCTTTCACGGTGCTGCAGGAAGAGGCTACACACTTTTTGGTTAGTACCTGTCCAGGTTTAATACCTAATTACTGTCCTCAGATTGCCTCTCAACACTCATTACCAGCACTGAGCTGTTCCAGCCAAGGTGATGGGATTTAAGATTAGGACAAAAGAGTAGTCACTTTTGTTTTCAAGTGCTGGTCTCCCGGGAACATTATCATTCAGCAGGATTTGGGAGGCAGCACTGACTTTCTACTGAAGCCTACTATAAGAATCAGACAAGGCAGTAAGCATTTATAAATACATTAATCTTCCTGTTTGAGCAAGAGAGTCTCAGTTTGTCTGGTCCTTGTTTTACACCTGTGATGAATTTACCTGTTCATCTCCAGGACCTAGGCTCAAAAGTCATGCTGGCAAACATGCTCTAAGCTCCAGTAATCACATCGGTGGGGGGCTAGGTTGTCTATTCTGCACCCTAGGACTTTCTGGGGTTCCTTGGATAGACTGTCACATAAACATCTGTGAGCCAGTGAAAGATTTTTCTTAGTCATAACGATGGTCATTTGGGGTAAGCCAGGTGGGACTGTCTTCCTGCCTGTCTACTGAGTTGCTGACATCCCAGACAAGCAGGCAGGAAAAGACAGAGGAGAAGGCAGAGCACAGCTGAAAGGAAGGGGAGGGAAGGGAAAGGGGGATGGGAAGAAAGGAGGAGAGAAAGATCATAGGGTGGGGAGTGGAGTAGTGAAGAGGGAAGGCAGGGATGCCTGGGTGCTCAAAGGTTAAGCATCTACCTTGCTTAGGCTTGGGTCATGACCCCAGGGTCCTGGGATGGAGCCCTGCATCGGGCTCCCTGCTCAGCAGGGAGTCTGTGTCCCCTCTCCCTCTGCTCCTCCCTCCCTCATGCTCGCTCACTTTCTCTTTCAGAAAGAGAAAGACAGAGAGAGAGAGAGAGAGAGATCACAAGTAGGCAGAGAGGCAGGCAGAGAGAGGAAGGGGAAGCAGGCTCCCCACTGAGCAGAGAGCCTAATGCAGGGCTTGATCCCAGGACCCTGAGATTATGACCTGAGCCGAAGGCAAAGGCTTAACCCACTGAGCCACACCCAGGCACCCCAATAAATAAAATCTTTAAAAAAAAAGAGGGAGGGCATCAGTCTAGCAACAGATAAGTGAAATTTAAACTCATTATCAACGTGCTGTGAATTCCAGATGGAGTTTCTGGGAGCTACATTTCTTAGGAATTCATTCATGTAACAAATCTCTATGGGACACCTACTATGGGTCAGACACTGTTCTAGGGGCAACAGCTTGCATTCCAATAAGGAGAGGCAAACAATAGACAGGGAAACAAACAAACAAGACAATTTCAGAGGGCAGCAGTGCTGGAAGGAAATAGTTTGGTCATGTGATGGAGAATCAGGTTTTAGAAGGAAGCAGTGGATGGGGAACGCCACTTTGAGGAGGTCCTGTTGAGAGGAGGGCAGAATTCTGGGAAGGAGCCAGCCATGCAAAGCAGGAGCTTATGTTAAGCCCACCCTCACCCCACCGCCTCAAACACACACCCTCTCTCTCTCTCTCTCTCTCTCTGTCACACACACACACACACAGGAACTGATTGGCTTGGTGGGAAGAACAATAGAACAGAGTCCAACAGGGCTGGAGTGGCTCATGGTGATGGTTGGTCAACATGGCTCATGGTGATGAGCAAGAGGACAAGTTGCAGGGCTGGATTCTGATCCTATGCAGGCTTGTAGGTGTTGAAAAAGAGTTTGGATTGCATTAACCCAAATTTATTTGGGATAATCTGCAAAATACACTTGTGATCAGACAAAAGGTTGACTCCTCTTGATAGGAAAATATTGGTTGTACAATGTGTCCTCCAATCCAGGATTTACTCTGGAATGGCTATCATGGAGCATAGGCTCTGCATGACCTCGACATGTGTCTCTCCTCTGAGTTCTAACATCAGGAAAATATCATGCTTCCTCATGGAAGACAGAAGTCGTGTGTTATAGGAAATGAAATCCACACCTTTTGTTGCATACATTGCTGCTTGCAAAGGGACACTAAGGGACTGACTAGCCACCCTGGCAAAACCTCACAGATAGGACAAAGGGAGTCCATCTCTACTGGGGTCACCACAATTGGACCAAATTTTGGTTCCCATCTCTGGGTCTTCATGCTGGTGGAATCCATCAGCAATAAGGCACCAAGCTCTAAATGTTTGGTTCTCCCATGATCAACATATAGGAGGCTCATTGAGATCAGAATACTGTTGTCTAGTGTCCAGAACAACCCAACCTACTCTAGGATGACTGGAAAACCATGTGGGAATGGGAAGGCTTCCAGATGGCCTAGAGCCAGCCAACTGACTGACAGCCTCACATGTTTTAGGCAGTTCTAAATGGGGGAGAAGCTGCTCCCCAATGGAGGTCATCTCTCTGGTGGACATATCTTCTCTCTACTCCCAATAGGCTTAACAGACACCTGCAAATCCACGTCACCCAACCTCCACTGTTATCAGCCACCACAAGTATCGTCCTCTTAGGAAATATATTCTGATGGGAAAACACTGAATGTGGAATCAAAAGGCTTGGCGCTGCCTTTGAACTTTACCACATACTGTCTGTGTGATCTCAGATAAACCACTCACCCTCTCTGAGCCACATTTTCCTCAACTACAGATTAGGTCTAGCAATACCCCCTCATAGGCCTGAGTATAAGGATTGGATTGCACATATGCACAGCACGGAATGCAGTGTCTGGTTCCACAAAGAGTAACTCAGTAACTGCAACATCCTGCTTCAGTCTGGTGCCCAGGTTGGAGAGCCCTGAGACCCTCCAGCCACAGTTGCTCTGGAGTGCTGCAGAGAAAAAGAAGGCCAAGTAGAGGAAGTCTCTCCTATGTGAGGGCTCCAGCAAGGAATCCAGCTGCCACGGGGATTTCTGGGGACTGGGCAAAGGGAAGTTTCACTGTTTCAAAAGGAAATAGGAGGAGCGGACACAGAGCTGCTTCTCTGGTAGAATTTATGAGCCCAGCAGGCCCCTGGCTGAGACAGGCAACTTATTCTGGGGGAAATTAAGTGTCAAACGCAGTGTTGTAGAATTCTTTGGGCACCCATTGGCAGAGTTTTATGGTGATTCTGGCTCTGGGCCTTTGTTTCCTTGTCAAAACATTGACTTTCCTCTGCAGCTCCTAACAAGGCAAGAACTGGGCAATACCAATGAGTAATGCATCTCTTAACTCTTCTGCTTGAAAAGATGAGACACCTTGGACCCTGTTTCTACTAGAGTTTGGGGGCAGTAATCTGACACTGAAATCATTTGCTCCGTGTCACACCGGGAGAACTTTATGGCTTCTCAGGCTGGCAAAAGGCTTTCCCCAGATGAATCAAGCTTCCAGAGTTGAGATGTCTAACATCACACTTTAGATGAGAGAGAAGATATATGGGCAGATCCATCACACTAGCCACTTGTCCCTGCAGAAACAGGAGCAGGAAAGTCAAAGATTTGTTAGTAATGCTCTGCAGAATAGCTCTGAACCAACAGGCAGCCAGAAGATTCCAGCTCAGCACCACTAATAATTACTGAGGGGAACTGTGTAAACAGCCATTAAATATTTGCCCTCATTTGGGTCCCCCTGAAGGCAGACCCTAGACAAAGACATGGTTGTAGATAGTTGATTTGGGAAGTGATCCCAGGGAATAGGAGGGAGGGAGTAAGAGGAGAGCCAGTAAAAAGGGTCACTAGTGAGCCGGTCACCACCGTGGGCAGTGAGGGTCCAGTCCTGCTGAGATATTCTGCAAAACTAGTGAGAAAAGATTTTGGAATTGCTCCTTTGAAGGGTGGGAGGTGGGACATTGATTCTCTACACCTGTCCCTGAGGGTAGAGGCTTATCTCTGAGCATGTTGACCCTCTTGCACTTGCAGCCTATGCCTGTGCTTGTGCTGACCGCTCCAACAGCTCCAGAGAGAGCGCCAAGTCAGAAAAACAGAGGCTGCACAGGACTGCTGGGGGTGGGACCTGCGGGTGGGACTCCAGTGGTGTGCCTGGCACTGCCCACCACAGCTGCGCTGATGTCAGAGGAGGCCAGGGATATGGCCTGGGCACAAGAGTCATTTACAGTCTTACCTGCACGCATCACCCTGCTAAGCATACAGGAGGGCAGGAGACACAGAGAAAACCATTGCAGGGCTGCACTGACTTCTAGGAGAATTTAGAACAGACGGTGACCCACAGGAACCCGGTTCAGCAGCTCGAGTTATAATTGAGTAACAAGAAGAGAACGCTGGTACTGAAAACAAAAATTGACTGAAGTGGCTACAGCATTCTAAGAAAGAGGCCAAGCTCTTCCTAGGGGTAGATGGCCTTTTAGTTTAGAAAAATGCTTCGGAGCATCTTTTTGTGTGTGTGAAAATATAGGCCCGAGGGCACAGTGGGAAGGAGGAAGAGAGAGAACTAAGCTCTGTTATAACTGGATTTTTTGTTTGGAGAGACCTTGGGGGCACAGGAAGAGAAGAGGCAAGGCTGGCGAAATAAAGGAAAGCAGTGAAATGGTAGGGGGAGGGGGGACCCAGGAAGGAAGATGGCCAGGGAGACATGTCTTACAGCCCAGCTGTCAGAGAACCATAGGACAGCAACAGCTAATGAAGTGGCCACTTTAAGCAGGTGCACATTCTGTGAGTGCTGACCTTCAGTTCTGGTGTCCCTGAACCATCAGTGGGAAACATCTCAGTCTCTTGTTACTAGTGCTTTGGGGAACTAAGACAGATCATGTAGGGTGATCTAAGGTAGAGGGAAGACAACAGCCATGGGAAAGAGACAGAATGGGAAGCAAAACTCACACAGATGAGTACCCAGGGATTATCCCCTAAGACTTCCTGGTGAAGTTAGGAAGGCAACCAACATTTCACAGAATGTGAATGGTTTGAAATTAAAAAGAACTATAACCCCATAAACCCAGAGAACATGGGACTCTCTCTGGGTTATGGCATGAATAAGTTCAGCATTTTGTTACCATTGCCAGACCCCCAGCAGACCTCACAAGCAGGCTGCGGGGGCTGGACATTTGAACAAAGTCCCCAGCAGCTGGCAGAGGGTGCACAGAACTGTAAGACTGACCCAAGGGATCTGCAGGGAGGAGGCCCTGAGGGTCTGTTACAAGGCCCATCACCCCCAGTGACCCTGAAGTTGGGCTGGTTCTGCCAGGATATGGAAGGATGAGGAAGGGCCCCCCATCAAGTGGCCCCACCTCTAGATCCACATGTCACTTACGAGGTCGGGGACTTGGGCAAGGATTTAATAACTCTGGGCCTCACTTTCCTCCTTTGTGAAATGGAGCCCTACTGTCTTTGCTTTACCTGCCTCATGGAATGATAGCAGACATCAACGTAAAAGTACCTTGAAGGAAGGAGGGCATGGGTGTGTGACCTGCCAGGATCCCCTGCCCTCTCTGAGGATAAGTGAGTCTGGACGGTGTCCTCAAAAGCCACCTAAACCCCCCTCCACCACCACAACCACCACCACCATCACTCAGGAGAGGTTACCAGATATATTTTGTTACAAAGCCTGGTTACTCAAGTATTCACTCAGAAATACACATAACAACCAGTATTTGTTGAATAAAAGAAAGAAAGAGAGAGAAGGAAAGAAAGAAAGAGAAGAAGGAAGGAAGGAAGGAAGGAAGGAAGGAAGGAAGGAAGGAAGGAAGGAAGGAAGGAAGGAAAAAGAGAAAAGAATAGAATGACTTAGCAGGGCATTACAGTCGCTTCTTGAGTATCTGAAGACTGATGATGTCCACAAAGGCCAAAAGGTGTGAGAATTCTACCAAAACCAGGCTGAAGTTTGCTTCAGCACTTTTGCATTAAAAAAAGGATTTGCTAAGAACAAGTTATGGTTTAACAAAGTCAGCAGGGTGACAGCCCACTTAAAGGCAAGCTCAGACCCTGGTCCTGCAGTCCCCTCGTGCTGATTTCATTCAGCAGACCATTCTTCTATGCAGGACAGGACCTGCAGGGCCAGGGGGTCAGTGAGACATTGCAAACCTCTAGGCTTCCCAGAATGACTGGGGCATAAAGGCAACTCTGGCCAAAGTGGAGCACTCAAAGTCGAATAAAGAGGGAGAGCTCAGCAGAACCAAGCTATTTAGGCTCTGACTACCAACAGCCCACTAGTGACAGTGATCAGAAGGGCAGACATCCACCATCTTAACTGCTGGGACCTACTCGGAGTTTTACTTGATCCCAGATCTGGTGCGACCTCGGGTGGGTAATACAGCAAGGCAGGCAAGAAGGACCCTTGCTGCCATGCTCCTGTATGTTGGCAATGAAGTAAAAAGGGAATACGTGCATTTTCTATTTAGTTCATCAGCTTGGAGACCTGGCTATACTAACCTGCAGACTTACCGTAGCCACTGTTGGATATCGTCTACTACTTAAAATGAATTGTTACCAAAATGTTTGGTGAAACCATAGATTAAGCATATTGACTATGTTTCTTCTTTAAGTAATAGTTAAGGGCAATCACAATGATGGAGCAGCCAAGCAGATATTTTCCCACCCGTTATTAATAACAGCCCCTCTGTAGACTGATGGATGGCCTTCCCCATGACGGAGAACCAGCAGCATGTGCTCTGCCATGGATCTGTGACGGGGAGGACTTGCAAGATATTTGATTTGAGGGGTGCCTGGCTGCTGATCGATGAGGAGGGCCTGGAAGAAACACAGCAGCGTGCGCACCAGGACCATAAAAGAGAAGAAGAGTGCAATTATCTTGTGCTTCCCCTTCCTCTGCCGCTCCTGGGAGAGTTAGAGAGGGGCAAGCCGGGAAGGGCCAGGAGCCCATTCCACCTGTGTGCTGGTGCCCATCCTTTCTGGTCACTGAAGCCACAGACATGAAGGCAGAAAACATGGACTCATTCAAGCAGGATCCACGTTTCGGT